>CM060920.1:339397257-339997257 GCA_030737875.1 Allium sativum | reverse complement strand
GAAAGAGAAATGAAACCTTCAACAGAAATTTTCCTACCTCTATCCGGTACACTGGCCTCGAGAGTATGCACCTTCCCTCCAGAAGATCATGCCCTTTGGCCCTGTCCTTGCCTCTTCGAGAACTCCCTAGTATAGTGTAGGGAAGTACTCACTGAAAATAATATAATTATGAAAGTGGCGGGAAAGATGGGCACTCATCATGTGCTGCAACTCGATTTCTCGCAACAAGAGTAAGCAATAGAAGCTTTTTCTCTATTTCTCCTGAGAAACTTATTTCTCCGAAAGAAGAGCTCAAAGTGATCCGACTTCACCACAGTTGAACCAAGCATTCTTCCTTTTTCTGCAATCCTTGACCAAATTACCCAAGCTCCCACAAACATGACACATCTTCTAGCCTTGAGCTTTGTCGTTCTTTCCATCCTTCTTTTGCGGTTCTTTATTATGCCACACTTTCTTGTTTTGTGTCTCATCAGTGTTAGCCTCCTTTTTCTCATCCTTAGCATCTTTGTGCATCAATGCCATATCAACTAGTCTCGCAAAAGTAGCCCCCATTGGAATGTGAGATAATGCCAATGCTTGAAGAGGTTGAATTAATCCTTTTACAAACCTTAAATCTTTCTTGTGCGGAATATTCACCAGTTCCAAACTAAACCTTGCCAACTGATTGAACCTACCGACATACTCTTTAACAGACATGCTTCCTTGCATAAATGCCAGAAATCTCTCCATCTGCATACTCTCTTCAGCCTGAGAGAGAAACTTCGTCTTGAATCTCTGTTGGAAATCATCCCAAGTGTCAACTAAACGCCCTGCTTGCGTTGCTTCCCAACAAAACGAAGCCTCGTCCTCAAGCTGCCATGCAGCCAACTGTATATTCCTACGGTCACCAACGTTAAAAAGCCCAAACAAGTTTTCTGTCTCTTTTAGCCAATTCCATGCTTCCACAAAATTCTCAGTTCCCCGGAATGGATTTCCTCCCATAGCACAGAAATCTTTGCATATTTTAGAGAAATTATCCGCTCGCGGAGGAGTAAGAACAATGACTTCAAGTGGGGGAGGGGCGTCTCCTTGGCCTCCAGCGGGCACCGTAACCTCAAGATACCTACAGAACCAAGGCAGTATCTAAACACCCTCGGGAAGATTCAGTTCCCCAGACATGCTGAAAAGAAAAGGAAAAGGGATTCAAATGGAGAATCGAAAAATATTTTATATGGCTTTGGCGAATAAGTTTTCAAAACAAACTTTTCCTTGAAAATGCTTTCTTTTTGAAACTTTTTGATAACAATCTTCAAAACCTTTAATCCGATCTTATAACCTTCAGCTCTGATACCAAATGTGACACCCCACATCCGTTAATGTCATTTTTTTATCAAAATGCATTAAGTTTCATAAAGCGTTATAGACAAATAGAAATAGAATCTTACAAGACAGATATAAATATAACAGTGGAATTTAAAACTTTATTACTTAGTAGAAAAACGTCATAGTCTCAAAACCAGTTACAACATCAGGCTAAATACTGAATACAAATACATGAAACCAAAACATCTGTCTTGTACTAAAAGCCACCAGAGTACAGAAAAGTAAAATCATAATCTCTAGTAATAGCCATAACAAAGTAGACAAGTAGTCAAAGCGATACATCAAAGCAGATCCAAATCCAAGCAGAAACAAAAGAGATAGTCCTAGTCAAGCCTGGGCGTTACCACCCTGAGAACCTAGAGGGGGAAAGGAAAAGAGAGAAAAAGAAACAAAACGGGTCGGATATAAAGTATAGCGAGTCCAATGACTTTTAGCATATAAAGAAGTAAAAATATTATGACAGGCATATAAACTGGATGAGAGATAACAGTATCATACAACAGGTATAAACAGAATGAACAGGATAAGTAGGATAAAACAGGATAATGTGGACCAAGATATGCTTCTCAGTTATTTCTCTACACCAATACTAGTATAACAGATATGTGACAGGATTGAGTATCCCCTAATTACTTAACAGAAACTGAATGATCCCCACAGAATTATGATGGTAGGATTAGGTGTACTCTAGTAACGGGTTTTACCCAAAAAGAAGTAATAGACACCGTAACAAAAATAACAGGTGTTGCTCCAAAAAGAAATAAGAGGTATCTTAACAGAAACAGATAGGACTAGAAGTACCCTAATTACTACCCCCAAGTGATCGGCTCCCTAACTTGTAAATACCCAGTGTCGGCCCTACAATAGGGTGTATTATTTCCTAAAGTGGTAACCTATAGAAGGACACAGACCTATTTACTAGTGCTATAGCTGCTTATTTTCCCCTAGGGGTCGGACTCATTCACACACATGACCCCGTTGGAACGCACCCGTATGCACCCCCTTTCAGACGAACCTCTTATAATCAGTTCAGTATGCATGCTCTGACCCCTACCTAGTGCGGGGTCACCTTTTAATACCAGAATGGGTTATTGACTGATATAGGTCCCACACAGCAGATGACACAAGTCAACCCCTAAACTTGTGTCCTCAATTAACTAGGATTATTAACATGCTAAGCCTACAGATTAACAGGTTCGCCTAACCCCCACCGATTAATGGGTTAAGTTTCACAAGTTAACAGGTTTAGTCAACCCCAACAGATTAAACGGCTTTACATAACCCCAACATATTAAACAAGTTTACTTAACCCCAACAGATTAAACAGGTTTACATAATCCCCAACAGAGTAAACAAGTTTCACAGGTTACTTACAGTTTCATTAACATGTTCCGCTTAATCTTTAAATTAAGCCTATAGATTTATATGCCCCTAAACCTCCGATCATAATCACAGTATAAATTATGCCCCTAAATTTTAGTCATATTTTGCAGTATAGGTTATGTCCCCAAATTCCAATCATGATCCATAGTACAAGATATGCCCCCAAATTATCATCCCCAATCATTCCCAATTTATCCCAATTTCGTTCGTATGCATATTTCAGCGAAATTGGCCTAGGCTCTATAAAATAAAAAGGTAATGAGACAGACAGAGAGAAGAACATAAAATAGGCATAAAATGAAGGCATATGATAACAGAAATAGGCATTTAAGAACTGAACAGCAGAACATGTGTACAGAAGAATATATGTAGTTATATAGAACTGTTTAGGTATGATCAATTTCTTAGCAGGCTTAAGTTCAGATCCAGGTTTATAAAAACATCAGGGTTACTGTTAAATTTTTATATCTAAAAGTAACATGAACTCGCAGAGATTGGATCGATGCACAAGAAATGTTTCTGGTGTGTGTATCGACTAATGTTTGAGGATGATAGTCTTATTCAATCCAAGTTGGGGCAGTATATCATTGTCTCCATTGTCTTCGGTGTAGGAAAACAATAGAAATGTTGTCCTTTATATAGTCTATCCTCAATGAACCCAGTGAACAAATGCGTCCAGATTCAAAAAAAATACATGTAGCCAGATCTTAGTTGGTTCAAACCACCCCCACCTGGGTCGACCCATGGGTCGACCCACTTGCCCTTGGGTCGACCCGTAGGTCGACCCAAACCATGCATGGGTCGACCCTTAACGGGTCGATTTCCCGCATACGCCTGCCCCTTTTTCCTGCTTACGTATTTTGAATTCTGGTTTTGAATTATATATATGTACATGTGTCTCTTATCCGCATACAAACTTCTAAGCTTTATATCTTCCTCATACGATGTCCGTTTTATGCAAACTTGGAGTCTATCTTAAGCAAAATTCCAAGGCCAACGCAATAGTATGGTCTATTTTAATTAATTCCCAATTTTTAATTAAGTATTCTTTAGTTTATTGTTAAAATGTCCTTTAAAATTACGGGGTGTTACAATAATAATGTATAAATACAAGTAAATAACAATCTAGCAGAACGCTTGCATCTCACGCTCTACATATATAGTATATAATCAAAACCGCGGGCTCTTATTGGGGAATGGATTTCCATGGCAAGGTATAGGCAACGACCTTTCCGACTATGTACCTCTGTAGATGAATACATTGGGTTTCAACAAGAACATCTTGCAACCCAGGCTAAACATGACCGACCCCTCACTTCGCTTGAGAGTACCGAATATATCATTACCGCATTTGGGGCCAGCCAACCGAACCGATAACATACTTATAAAATAAAGCGACAACCGAAGGAATTTGATTTCTCTAGATCAGGTAATGATATATCCTTTTGATGGGTGCGACCCACATAGCCATACGACCTACTAGATTTTTACCATTTTCAGATTGATGAGGCTTGAGGTCATAATTTATTTATTTATTTTTATTTTAAGAACATCTTGCCATTATTCACTTTGCACTACAACAGAAACACTATATTACAACTTTAATTTTACAACGGTGCATAAAGCACAGTTGTAATAAATGCTTTTTTACAACTGTGCAAAACACACTGTTGTAATAAATGTTTTTTACAACTGTGAAATAATCACTGTTGTAATAAACATATATATCACAACTTTTCATTTTATTGGTTGTAATAGAGATGCCTAGTGCAAACTTCATGTTTATAATATCTATATTTAATAACTAATTATATTGATATTTAATAATAATAATAATAATAATTAATAATAAACTTGTGAATCAATAATATTTGTCAATTATTATTAAATAATTAATAATTAATAAGTAGTAATTATTTTTAATAGTTAATGTATGTTAACTAGCTATTTATTAATTAATAGTAACATAAGCTTTTAATAAGTATTACTCTCGATTATAATTAACTAAGTAGAAAATAAGTAAAAGTTAATAAATTAATAACTATTATTAATAAGTAATATTTGATTTGGTAGTAACAATTTCAGCAGTTTTAATAAATATAATTTTGGCAAATTTGTTTGTTCAGTAGTTAACAACCGCGCTATAGTTTGTGCGCTTTTGATAGATTTTGTTTATTTGCGTGTAAACTTAATGTTGTAAGTAGTCCTTGGCATTCCTTTTGATCTGCCGGCTTTTGACAATTTTAATTACGAAGTAATATTTAATATTTGGTAACTCAATTATATAATAATTCATAAAAATATTAACAATAAATATAACATTTATAATAATTAATAAATAATATTTTAATAAACAATAAAAATTAAATACAAATATATAATAATTAATAACTAAGACTAAATAATGATTATTAGTTTGAAATGTGGCACAATTCAAAGCATAATGTTAAAAACATTTTTTGAGAATACTGGAACATAACTCAGCTCCAAACTGATTTCTCAACCCTGACACTTAACAAAATTTCCATCAGTTCAATTATTCTTCCCATTGTGGATGAAATGTTGTGCCTTTTGACATCGGTTCACAACATTTCAATCATATTCCATCGTATTCCTTTTCCATCCGTCCACAACATTTCCTTTTCCATCGGTTTACAGTACATTTCCTTTTCCATCGTATTCCACTACAAACCATAATTCCCCTTTCGATAATCAGGCCGGCATAGCGATCTCCTCCACTTCACATTGCCACTGCCCTCTATTTCCGTCGTCCACTGCTCGATCGCCTACGTATCTTGCCTGCGTTCTCTCACTTGTAAATTTTTATTCGTTGTTTCAATTGCATGTGATTGTAATTTTACTATTTCCCTCCGCTATTGCATTTGTGTAATTTTATTGTTTCCCTCTCGCAGATAACCATGAGAACGCTCCCCGTCAGTATTCATATATCCAATCCCTTACACATGCAAAGCTTAACCAACTTTTTGGCTCATGCTACTGTGCCATATTGATTGTAACAACGCTCATTTTAGGTTGAACTTTGTATATAATTTGATGACAAACCTCAATAATGACCAAGAAACTGATGCAAGTTTATAGGGTATGTTGTATTATCACTTATTTTATTTATATTTACGCTAAGGAAAGTTGAGGAAGTCATAGAGATGAATTAGTTGTTGACTCTATCCTTGGAATAGCTATTATATAGTTCAGATTTTAATGTAAGATGTAAAAATTAATTGTGCTGAAACTTAATCACTAACAAGCACAACATGACTCGAGGTGCATAGCTGCATAAATGAATATAGCTAACTACATAAATAGATTGCCTCTCTCCAGGACGTTATTTATTTGAAATGCTATGTCACATTCAAAAACTAATCACTAAAGTAAACCTGCATGCTATGTACGACTCTGTGGTGCTAGAGTATTTGTCATAAACCAGTATGTTAAAACGACCAAAGTTTGTTCGCTTGCATTTCATACTTTCTACTGCGGTATTGACTTTATAGGCTGGAATATATATACATTATATCAACATTATTTTTTTATACATTCACGATTAAGTTCAACCACAAAAATCATGGGTTAATACTGGTTAATCATTTTATTAAATATACACCTATACATATACGTATATATATATATATATATATATATATATAATTGGCGAGACCTTAATCCAGGTTCATATATGTATATGCTGTTAAGACGGGGTAATACATGTGTGCGTGTGTATATATATCATATATATATATATATATGCATCTGTATTGGGCATGCTTATATATTTTTACATTTGGTCTACATTGAGATTCATACAACTACATTGTTTTTAAAATAACATGCATTACCCCTTGTGGTCATCTTGATAAGTTTTTTAGCCTTGCTAAAGCCATTATCTAAGCTGTTTCACCATGTAAATTCTTCCTTGATTTGTAAAGATGAAACACCCATATTGTTTGGTTAAAACTGAAAACACACACTTGATTTTAGCTAAACATAATTATTGCTGCACTAGTTTGTCTCTGTGGGTCTAATTGAAAACTGAATATATGTCACACTATATATTAGGTAGAAACTTGTAGGCATGTTAGTTTAGCATGTACCCGACTGCCCTGTCATGTATTGTCCAACTAAAGCATAGCGTATTTAAAGGAATTTTATAAAACTATTTCCAATGTAGTTTTACGAAATGAGTAAACATGTTTGGTCCTAGAACTTTTGATTTCCTTCCCATAACGTTCCTGCTAACTTCTAAAGTATGGTACAATGGTGGTTCGCTGTCTTGCCCATATTGACATCGTATGTATATTAATGAGTACACTTTGACATTTGCTGAGTTATGTATATATATATGTATATATATATATATGGGTTGATATATTGGCATTCTGAAATATTAGTATAACCTAAAAAGAAAAAAAATCTGAGCATTTGTTACTTTGTGTATTTAGAAACCAGAAGTCATGTATGTACTTATCTCCCTTACATATCAGGCCTGGACAACAACAATGATGTTGATGTGCATCCTTGATGAATTAAAATGGAAGTATATTTGTTACTTGTATTTCATGTCTTATTTGATAGATATTCTTGCTAAGTGTACTTGTACATTATATATATATACCATATGTTTGCTGTAAATACACCTGTAGCATAAGTATGCTTGTTAATTGTATATCCTTATTGCCCATGAATAATTAGTATATAAGTACCTACCTCGTTATGAGGCTAAACATTTGTTTTTGGATTTTTTCTGATTTAAAAAGATCAGCAATACTTTGGGATCTTCTCTGAATTATCGTATTTTGATTGGCTAATTTAACAACTTCATCATCACACTTTTTATTTGTTTGATACTGGTTCCAGTTCCTGCTCATATATAAAAAGTTAAAATTAATAAACAAAATAAATAATAAATATATTAGATAGGCAGTGTGTTGGTTTGTATGCTGATCTGGCGGAGCAGTTTTGGTTTAGTTCCCTTGAAGCTAGTCATCTAGGTGGAGATAGGATGATCAATGTGTTGGTTGCTATGGAGTTATCTCTAGTATGTGATGTACGTTGCGTACACTTTCCAGTTATGGTCTACTGACAGGAGCTAGAATGATAATGAGAGAAATGTAAATAGGCATAAATCATGGAGAAAAACAATAGAGCAGTAAATAAGAAACTATCAACTTCATTACTAAGTTTGGAAACAACCGTTATTAAATTTGGAAATGAGATATGAAAGAGAGAGAGAATAAGGATATGGATGTATAAAACTATCAACTTCATTACTAAGTTTAACCAATTCATTAATGAACGGTTGAATCATATATGATCATTTGAGATATAAAATTCTAACAAATATATAAATTAATATTTGTTACATAAGAGGGGTAATCTACCAAGATGGCTGCATATAACCAAGTTGTACAATAATGTTGAGCATAATTCTTTCCAGTAGGTCCGAAAATTAGAGGCATTGTTTTACCAAGATGGACAAAGCATGGTCAATCTACTAAGGTTTCATCATTTTGGTTGTTACTTCCATAGGTATAATTAGTGTGATGCTAAGGGCATATCATTTTCCTCTTACTAATACCACGAATAAAAATAATAAGTACAATAAATTTTATGTACTTCCTAATACCATTATAAATAAATATAAGTATTTATGAATGAGTTTGGTGTTAGGAAGCATGTAGTATAAAATTTTGGTATTAGCAAGAAGAAAACGAGGTGCCCTAGAATCACAATACAAGTATTTAAGAATGAGTATTAATACATTTTTTTGTTTTGTAGAATGACAAGCGAATATAGGCAAGCTGTGGAAAATTTTGTATATGGGCATGCTGCGAGTGAAGGGAATCCCAAAAAAATTAGATGCCCATGTCGTAATCGTAGGAATCTAATTTGGAAAACATCAAGGGAAGTTGTGTCACACTTGATTTGTTTTGGAATGGACCCAACCTATGATATATGGATTTTTCATGGAGAAAAATGGCCATCACAAAATAAAAGTGAGACTTACTTATAGAATGTATGTTGATGTGCAAATCTATGATGAGGAGGTAGAAGCAAATGTTGAAGAAAGACATGTGGTAGGCATTAAGGAAAAGATGGAGAATGCCGAAATTCCTTTGTATCCCGGTTGTTCAAGCCACACAAAGTTGTCTGCTACAGTATTTCTTTTCAAGCACAAAGCGCGAAATGGTATATCTGACATGGCTTTTATAGAGCTTCTTAAACTTCTAAAGGATATGTTGCCTAAAGAAAACATGCTTCCCGATTCTACATATGCAACAAAGAAGTTGCTTAAGTCATTTGGTTTAGGCTATAAGCAGATACATGCATGTGTAAATGATTGTTGTTTATTTAGAAAAGAGCTTGCAAATAGTGATTTCTGTCCTAAGTGTGGTAAGTCTCGCTGGAAAAAAAACAAGACTACTAAAGATGGGAAGCAAACCAAAATACCTATGAAGGTTTTGAGATACATCCCACTGATACCAAGACTGAAAAGAAAGTTTACATCCCCAGAAACATCAGAATAACTAAGATGGCATAACAGTCATAAGAGTGAAGATAGTAAATTGCGTCATCCAGTGGATTCTACTCAGTGGGCTACGATTGATAGAATGTGTCATTCTTTTGCTTCTGATCCATGAAATTTAAGGCTTGGCTTTGCATCTGATGGCTTTAATCCCTTTGGTGATTGGAATTGTGGATATAGTTGTTGGCCAGTGTTTCTTGTTGCTTACAACTTTCCTCCGTGGCTTTGTATGCACAAAGATAATATGATGCTATCTTTGTTAATTCCTGGGCCACGACAATTGGGAAATGACATTGATGTATACTTGTAACCACTTATTGAAGATTTGAAAAAAATTGTGGGATAAAGGGGTGAAAGTGTACGATGCTTACAGTCGTAGTGAATTTAGACTACATGTTATTCTTATGTGGACAATTAATGTTTTTCTAGCTTACGGAAAATTAGTTGGTTGCGCTGTAAAAGGTAAGAGCGCATGTCCTATTTGTGGTGTAAGTACCTGCTCAATATGGCTACCATTTAATAAAAAGTGTGCATACATGGGTCATAAACGATTCCTTGAACCTAACCATGAGTATCGTCAACGAAAAAACTTATTTGATGGAACTATAGAGAATAGACAAAGGCCACAGATACAAACTGGTGTTCAAATCTTTGATGATGTTCAAGATATTATTAATGATTGCGGGAAAAATTAAAAAAGGAAGAGAAATCTGAAAGGAAAAGGAAAAGGAAAACTATGATGAAAAAAGGATGTAAAATATGGAAGAAGAGGTCCATTTTCTTTGACTTGCCTTATTGGAATGTGAAATTTAAATAGAAACACATTGCTTTTCTTTTTTTTATTCATGTTTGCTACTTAGTACTTAATTATTTGTGTTTTGACAATTTTTAGGCACTTCCTTTGTGGCATAATCTAGATGTGATGCATATCAAGAAAATTATTAGTGAAAGTATTATTGGTACATTGCTTGATATCAAAGGAAAATCAAAAGATGGCCTCAAATCACGCCAAGATCTAGAAGCAATCGGCATTAGAAAAAAATTGCATCCTATAGACATTGGAAATAAAGTATTGCTCCCAGCTGCATCGTGCACCTTATCCGATCAAGAAAAAGAGATCTTTTATAGTAGAATGAAGAACTTGAAAGTGCCTGATGGATATATCTCAAATATTGGAAAATGTTTTGCAAAAGAAGACAATATATCAAACCTTAAGTCTCATGATTATCATGTATTGATACAACAACTATTGTACGTTGCATTAAGAGGACTTCTACCTACAAGGATAAGGAATGCACTTCTACGACTATGTTCATTTTATAATGACATATGCCAAAGAGTGCTTGATAGGGATAAACTAGAATTAATAGAGTATCAAGTTGCATTAAGACTGTGATCTAGAGAGGTTCTTTCCCCCCTTCCTTTTTCGATGTCATGATTCACTTAACAGTACATTTAGGGAGAGAAGCAAGAATTTGTGGGTCGGTCCAATATCGATGGATGTATCCATTTGAGAGGTAATATTTATTATAAATAATTGACAGTTAAAAGTATGTATAGTTATGAAAGTAACTTGATTATTCATTTTGGTTATAGATATATGAAAATATTAAAAGGATATGTTAAAAATCAAGAACGGCCTGAAGGGTGCATTGCTGAGCGCTATGTTGACGAAGAATGTATGAAATATTGCTCTGGATATATTAAAGATGCATTACAAATTGGAGAGAGGAAAAACTGAAATGAAGTGGAACAAAATGATTTTATACTTAAGGGGCGTCCTATTTCCAAAGGAAAACCTACTACAGTCGATGAGGAGGTGATTAATGCTGCTCATCGATATGTTTTTTTTTAATACAGAAGAAGTAGAGCTATATTTAGAGTAAGTATAAGTCCAACTTAACTACGACATACAAAATAAATTAGATCCTTAATTACATTTAGGTATGCAGAATGCACAAAGAGGAGCTAAAATGTTTGCATCCTCATCTTGCACAAGACAATTTGGAACTGTCAAAATTGCAATCGGAGACTTTTAGTTTTGGTTTGGAAAAAAGGTTGATAGTTATATCTTAAAATACTATTAATGATGAAAGTAATAGATCAACATAAATCTTTATTTAATATATTGTATTTGTCCAGGTTAGAGAGGATAGACGTATATCCAATGCCAGCAACATAATAAAATGGCTTTCATACGGACCTCGTTCACAAATAATTTTTTATTCTGGCTATATTGTTAAAGGTCGACGTTTTCATATGAAAGACTATGAGAAGGCTACACAAAATAGCGGTGTTTCCATTGAGGCAGGTACTGTTTGTGTAGATGGGTCTATTGAAAAAGTAATGTAATAACCCGGAAATTCGAGCCAATTTAAAATTTTTATTTTGGCAATTTTAGCGAATTTTGTTTATTTAAAATGAATTATTTTAAATAATAACAACGAGAAATTTATTTTTAATAGAATTAGAACGTATATATTTATATACATCATCGTTAGAATATAAAAATTAATTTATATATATAAAAGGAATTGAAAATGGCGTGGTAGTTCGATAATTCGACTTCAAAATTCAAATGAATGTACCAGGTACAAAATAAACCGGATTTTAGTGAAACCAAAAATATTTGAATCTAATTGAGAATATCTTCCCAACGAATCCGGAAAATTGAAATTTCATAGCGGGAATCAAAAGTTATGCCCAGTTGAAAATTGTGAATAGTCGCTATGGAATTCAGGCTTTTAAAAATGGAAATTTTGCAAACAACCTCGGATTTCGACGAAACCACTTTTGTTGGATCCGTGATGTCAAGTTATTGCTAGGGTACAAATTTCATGATTTTTCGAATCAATATGTGAGCGTGGCAAAGGAAAACGCGTTTGACCAGTTTTAGTTGATTTTAATCGACTGGAAAATGGCCATTTTTCAAACGGTCTCAAAATCTGACGAAATTAGTATTGTTAGGACCGTATCGTCAATACGAAGCTAGAAAATATTTTTCTGGAATTTTTAGAGTTCGTATGTGACCCTGGTAAATTGAAATGTGCGTTCAAATTTAATATATAGAGTTATATTTTGATTTTGACGAAAACTGATCGAAACGATCGAATCAACCTACGATACATATCCCATTGTGTTCGGAATGGGGGTAATTAGCTATGGACGACAGGCGGTGGGTCTTGTTTCGAGTTCGAAAACAAAAGTAACTTTTGAAAATTAAAGTAATTAAAATAAATATATATTATTATGTTCTGCCCCCTATCTCCTTTCCTCTTTAAACCAGCCCCCCCTGCGTTCTATTTCATTCCAGAAAAAAAAGAGAAAAAAAATCTACCGATCGAGATCCGACCCCCCCCCCCAATCTGGCGCCGCCGCTCCCCATTCTTCTTCCTCCTCCTCCTCCTGCCTCGACCCCCCCTCACTCCATCGAAGACGCAGCCCCCCCCATTCGAACGCAGCCCCCCCCCCCCCAAATCGACCGCACCACCCTACCGACCTCCGCACCACCCCACCGACCTCCGCACCACCCCATGAACCTCCAACAACCCTCGCGTCTCCCAATATTAACTGTGAGTATTTTTCATATTTATTTTTCTATTTTCAGTTATCATTTCTTTTGTTTAAAAACTGATTTTTCTTTTGTTTAAAAACTGATTTTTATTTAAGAACAAACTTGATTTTTAAAGAAGTACAAACTTGGTTTTTAAAGAAGTACAAACTTGATTTTTAAAGAAGTAAAGAGTTGATTTTTAAAGAAGTAAAAAGTTGTTTTTTTTACGAAGGAAAGTTGGATTTTTAATGAAGTAAAGATTTGATTTTTAGCAAAGTAAAAATATAATCTTTATTGTAAGAAGAACGATATAAAAATATAATTTTTATTATGAAGTTAGCATTATAAAAATTTGATATTTAGTACTATAAAAATACGATTTTTATATAGTAGAGATAGTAAAAATATAATTTTTATATGATGTAAAGGATAAAAATATAATTTTTATCTATATAGTAGCGGTGTAAAAATATAATTTTTATCTATGTAGTAGCAGTATAAAAATGTGATTTTTATATACATAGCAACAATATAAAAATATGATTTTTTATATATGTAGTGGCTACGGACAATGAAATTGACGAAAGACGAGATCGGTGAAGATTTTCTACATAAGAAGAGTCGCGGCGTTTGGTTTAGCATATCGGTGAGAACTTCTCACCTTTAATTTACTTTTTCTAGTTGAAATATATACTAGGATGCAGACGGTGTTTAGTAGCACCCGACACCCGTCGTCCACAGACCATGGACGGCTTGTATGCTTGTTTGTTTGATTTTGATGTGTAGTAGATTGTGTGATGAGATGTGAAATGAAATAAAATATTTATATAGTTAAAATATTTTGTAGTTGAAAATAGGATTTTTAAAGTGTATTTAAAATGAAATAAATATAAACAAATCGGACGATTTGTTTATATGCACACATTTGACTGATATTGATTGGGATGATAAATTTTACACATCGCCCAACTACACAAATAAAATCTGTGTTTGATTGTTTGAAACCCCACACAGGTATTGGGATGATATATGACATACACTAATCCCAATAATTAGTTCTATGTCGATCGATTGACTGACAGACTGTTATAAGCGTTAAATATTTATATTTGACGCTTATACAGTGTAGAACGCACTTTGGATGATGGTTGATGATTTACCGTTGCTGTTATATACGTGTGGTAGAAAATCCATATAATTAACATTATATGGTAATTGATTGGGCCTCATTCCAGTTTTGAAATAGAATATTTGAAAAAGAAATATTTGAATCGAAATATTTAAAAAAGAAATATTTGAATAAAATATTTGAAAAAGAAATATTTGAAAAGAAATATTTGAAAAAGAAATATTTGAATAGAAATATTTGAAAAAGAAATATTTAAAATAGAATATTTGAAAATAGAAATATATGAAGCTGTGTGGATTAGATTGACGCCATTTTGACGTGATATATCGATTTTATTCATTTTATAATGAATATTGAAAGTGATTTCAAAATCTGATATTTTGAAATGAATTGAAATTCGAATTAAATTGAATTGAAATGAAATTCTAATTAAACTGAATAGAATTGAAATTCGAATTAGATTGAAATAGAATTGAAATCATTTTGAATTGAATTTAAAACGTATTGAAATTGAACTGAAATCGATTTGAATTGAAACCAATTTGAATTTGAAATTGGTTTGAATTGAAATCGAGTTGAAATGAATTTAAAACGAATTTATATTGGGAGATTCAATTTTGATTTGAAATTGAGATGGAAGTTGAAATCATTTTGAAAACGAATTTAAAACGATCTATAAAATTCGTTTCGAATGGAAATCGACGAAGTATATATTATATATATAATATAATGGCCTGAATAGAACGCGTTGCACCGCGGTAGTTCGCGAATTTCGACCATTAACTTCGAATGGACATTGCGGGAGATCCGACCGTCGGATTCTCCTAAAACCGGAACCATTAGGTTCGTATCGAAAAGATCTTTCTAATGAATACTAGAAATTTGAAATCTAACGGTTGGATTTGGATTTATGTCCAAATCAAATTGGGAAAAGGTCGCTGTAAGTGCAGTTCGATGGCCGTTGATGGAAATCGACTGTACGGGCCTTGATAAAAGTATTAAAAATAATAATAACTTGTGTAAAATCATAAGAAATGATTTGGGAAGAATTGGGATGAAAAACTCCATATTTGAAAAGATGAAAATAGACTTTTATCAAA
Organism: Allium sativum; assembly: GCA_030737875.1. NCBI lineage: Eukaryota > Viridiplantae > Streptophyta > Magnoliopsida > Asparagales > Amaryllidaceae > Allium > Allium sativum. The sequence continues at coordinate 339,982,189 of CM060920.1, read as the reverse complement.
ATGAACTAGTTTTGAACTCGAAAGATACTTCTATTTATTTTTAAATAAATAAATTGAATTTGAAAAGGGTTTTAAAAGTAATCAGAATTTCCAATAATTGAATTGGAATGGATTTGAATCGAAATTGTCTTTGGAAAATTTAGATGTTGGATTTCGTGATTATACAGATATCGTTCTGGAAATTTGAAAGATGTATTTATATCATTATTTCCAATACGATATTTGTTGGTCGTAGAATTTGATATTGAATATAAGCCGATATATTTTCTATTCAGAGCCTTGTATTTAATGTCAAATGTGATTTGGGTTTGTCGCGAACAGTGTTTTAAATGACATTGATTCTTTAACCCAGTTAAAGATTAAAACTAAGTGGAGTTTTAATGAATCTTTAATTAGATTGAAAAGATCGAGAATGAAGTATCACCAGTTTTGCTCCAGGCGATAGTTAAATCTTTAATTAGATTTGAACGTGAAATGGTAATTGAATTTACCGATAAAACTATGGTGTTAGATATGAAGTATGACCAGTTTTACTTCATGGGATGAATAGGTGGGGATTGGGAAATAAAATAAATGATTACTTCGGTGTGGTTCGCAAATCCCGACTAATTTGAATTGATATTCAAAGGAGAATAAAGAATAAATTTAAAGAATTTATCTTTGAAAAATTAATGGGAACCTTTCCCAAAGTGTAAGAATATTTAAATAAAAGAATATCCTGAATTGGAATGAGGCGTATGTAGTGTTTTTGTAACAGTTGTTTATTTTATACGCGAGTTATTCGGAAAGACCGGGTCTATCCCATTTTGAATAACTGATTCGACGTGGTGTCGAAGATGAAGACGGTGGTCGAAGACCGGAGGTCTTCACGTCGTATGGGTAATTACTGATGATCTTGATTGGGCCGTACAACCAAAAGGAGGGAATCGGTTAGTGATCATCCAGACGTACTTGGAGATCGATGGATATGCGGGGTACTAGGTGCCTCCGGTTTCGTTCAGACCCAGAACGAACTTGTAAATGGACTGTGTGTCTGACATTGAATTTTATTCTGTGTGATTGATTTCCATTAAATATATATCTTTTTGGCGGCGGAGAATTTATTCTCTTGCTTAACGCCCTTCTCTGAGACGTACGAGCTCAGAGGTTATATATTGATGGATATCAAGCGCATGGAGTGAATTGCCTGTGTGGCATGCCTAAGTGGCAATTGATCGAGGCTTATGTTGAAAACCAAAGTCTTGTGGTTGATGATCAAAGCACCGCCTGTGTGGCATAACTTTGTGTAACGTGAATTCGAGAGCCTCACACCCCGGTTGTGAACCAGAAACGGGAGAGGACCTCAGGGAGGGCATGCGTTTCCTTCTAGCTAAAAGTGCCGTCAGTGGTTTTACATGCCCTGACGAGTTTGACTTATGTGGTTGTTGCTGTTGCGAGGCGCCTCAGATATATCAGTGACTATGTGAAGCCAATGGAGTCATTCGTTGGCTCATTTACGCCCCAAAGGGCGGGGAAACGTAGTGTTCAGGAATTTTAATCCACATCGGTGGACTGGCCCTGACGATCCAAAGGTCACTCGAGCTCTGACCTGAGACATGGGCTAGATTGTCTCGAATCGGTGAGGACTATCTTTTGCCTTGGTTCACAGATGGAAATCCAACTTCCAAATATGTGACTTTGTAGTTTTATTTGTAGAGCCTAGTATGGCGACATAGTGGGATAGGGCGCTTATGCCGTCTATGATTGATACTTATGATTTGAAGTTGTTTTATACACTATGCACGTATAATAGTATCAAATGATTTGTTTTAAACGTATCAAGCATTCTTGGCTATTATAAGGTAAAAACCCTATCCTCCTACTTGCGTTGCATTGTGTGATGGGACCTGGGTCTTATAATAGCTTCATTTTTCTTTATTTTGCATTGCGCTGTTGTTTTATGCACTGGTGTTCTTGGGAGGAAACCCGTTCCATGTTATACGGCGTGGTCCCTTGATTTAGCTAACTTTGAAAATAAAGATTAATAACTGTTTTAGTTATCACACCAGTCCCATGACTGACCTGGAGTTTATTGTTTTAACCTAAACTCTGGGTGTCCCTATTTTCCACACGGGCAGCTAGTAGTTTTGGTTTTGCAGATTTATATTCACAGGAACCTGGTTTACAGCTGAAATGATATCCGGAAAGCTCTGTATCCGTATATCTCTTTCAGTTGTGTTTTGTATTATTTTTCCGTTGCAGTACTGTATTTAAATTTCTGATATTCTTTGTTGTATAATATTTATTCATACTCTGTATATTCTTGTATCTGATGGAATTGTTGTAATAACAATGAAATGTTCTTCTGTTTGCATTCTGATTCGTCTTGTCCTCAAAGTAATTCGTTCTTTCTCTTTCTTTACGGAGACCGGGGAAGTTCGGGTCGCTTCATTTGGTATCTATGGGGTCTTGCATGGGATTTTCTTATTGGATTTTCATCAATTTTGAGTTGCCTTGTTTAAATATGATCGGGCAAATATGTATCGTGGAGTCAAAGTTGAAGATGGATTTACATTGGTCAATTTGCATCAATTTCAAAATAAGTTTGAAAGCAACCCGTTTTATCTTAGCAACACAAGCGGTTCAAGTTTTCTTCTCTAGAAAAGGTAGTTCTTCAAATTGGTGTGTTGTGTTGAGAGCGCCCTCTATAGGGTTTCATGAATTGGAAAAATACGACGAGGATGAAGGATCAACTAGTAAACCATTGGATGAGTCACAACTTGATGATAGAGACATAGATAATGGGGAAGTTACATAAGGAAGGGTTGTAACGGTATTTTGGTATGTTATAAGCGTATTTTATTGATTTTTTTTATTTTATGCATGTTCATTTATACCATAAAATGTGTTGTTAGATGGTTAAAAAAATAAAAAATCTGATACATATTGACATCTTAGCGTGTATCAAAATAATTTTATTTTCTATTTTACGTGTTCTTTGCATGTGTATTTTATTTTGTACATGGTTGTTACAAAGTAGTGCTATATTTAGTGTGATGTTCTAATCCTTTGTAAATCGTTATTTTTTTTATAAGTCGACGAGAAAGATTGATCTTGTATTATCGACGAGGAAGATGGTGCTACACGATGGAGAGGTATTCATGTTACATATGCATTTTTTACCACATGCTTTTTTTTACTTCATCCTTATTTTGTTTCTTTTGATACGTTGTGTTGACGTATTCGACCATCGATGCACATATGATATTTAAAAAAAAACATTCACGTTATTAATTAAAAACGGAAGGAATTCCACTTTTTATTTCTCACGTTCCACTTGAATTGATTTTGGGTGTGAGAAAACAAGAAAAGTGAGAGTTTTCCTTGGTAAAAGCGAGAGTTTATACAAAATTATTTTTGAATTACTTGGTAAAAGTGAGAGTTTTCCTTGAATGTGTATGAATTTAAGTTTATACTAGATTATTTTTGAATTACTTGCCAAACTGTGTATTTTTTAAATAATTATAAAACATTATTACTCATTTAGAAAATATGTTTACATACATTTATTTTGCAAATAACATTGAAATAGGTAAATTGCCTTTTAATTTTTCTTGCTGTGTTATTTTGATACACATGTATCTCTTCTTCATTAAAAATTGACGCACCTTTGTATTTGTCAATGATTCACGTGCAAGAAAATAAATCCTAATTAATAATATTTATAAAAATACAATTTTTTGATTCAATTATTAAATTTAAAAAACATGCTTATGTATATAAATTAGAGATCGCTCGTTTAGATCCTGCTCAAAACAAATTAAGTATTTTTCAGATGAATTTTTTCGTACATAAATTATATCACAAGTTCAAATTATAATCTCAACATGATTTTCATAATATTTTTCTTTATAATTTTAAGCTCTCGCTAATCAAAGAAATATTTAAAAAAAAAAGAGATATGTAGTCCTATTTAAAATAACATCTATTTTCAAATGAAATATTTTATGTATAAATTTGAGAGACAATTTGGATAAGATCTTTGTTAAATTTCAAAATAAATAAAACATCATTGTCGAAAAATATATGAATATTACGTCCATCTTTTTCGAAAATAAAAAAAATTAAATATAAATGTAAAATACTACAAACTTCAAAACGTAATTCATTTTAATTATAAACATCTGTGTATTTATGTTAGAAAAGACAAAAGAGCATAAAAATGAACAGAAAAATCAACTTTCAGCAAAACTTTTAGGAACAGATGCTGTTTGTTGAAAAATTGCAGACATTAACCTGATTATAACAAAAATTTAAGACAAAGAAATAACTACATATCTATATTTTTATGTCATAAGAAAAAAAGCTTATAATAATGATTTTGTAAATCAAATCATTATTTTTAAAATATAATAAAATGCAAAATGATTTGTATTTTTCTAGTAGAAAATCCATAGAAAAAAACATAAAAGTTTAAAAAATTTGATAATGCTAAAACGTAATAATTAATTTCAAAATTCATACTTGACTACTATTATTATTTATGGACATAAAACATTTAATTCCCAAATCCTACGTAATTTTTTGAGAAATGCAATTTAACTTGCCTTTTTTTTTATCGAAAACTACAAGCTAATTAGCATTTTCTAATTTAGAAAAATGAGAACATAATTTACATATTTATTAATACTAGAACTTTTCTTATAATATCATTAGAAACAGGAACCTCATGTGCACGAAGTTTACATCAGATAGTACTAGATAAAATCTTTGCCTATGGATCAATTTTGTCTAACCTAAGCAATCTAAACATTATAGAAAAGGATATTTCAAATCAATAATTACAAAAAAAATTGATACATACCTGATTTAACATTCCATCTTACATGCATTGATAATTCTTGGGCAATCAATAATTTATGATGACGTCAGCATATACAACATAATCGAACTGATAGTATCAAGGCAATATAATTTTTATTGCAGCTTCTTTATTTTACATGGAACCACGCATGGAAAGCATTCGTAAGTATCTATAAATTTTTCTTGTAACTTATACATGAAAACAAAACGCAAAACTTATAATATAAAAACACCTACTCAATACGGTTCTTACAAAATAGAACATGCTCAACACATACAAAGCTCAAGAGGAATTGCGCTGGACAATAGCAAGTATCAACAGCGTGCTGCTTAAGTCGTCAAAGTAAAAGACATGTTAACATCCATAGTGCAGTACAATCAGATATATCATACAAAGTCTGTTCAGTGACCAAAGAGCCCGTAGCTACAGAAAATATCAACAACGTTCACTTCTGTTTAGTTGCAATCAAATCAACTGTTAGACAACTACAAGTACTGGGAGAAACTTCTTAAACAAAAGAAAACTATTTAGGCCCCATTTAAATCACATATGTTACCTTCTAGCTATTTGAAAGGAAAAATCTATTCATTTGAGCTTTAAAAAAACTAAAAAATAACTTATTTAAGTCATCCAAACTAAGGAGAGATTAATAAATAATTTTCCTAAAAATGTACAGGATGACCTTTTTTTAAAGATGGGTCCATTTTTTCCCAGTCTAGTTGGACTTAAGGATACGAAATTTTATCTGAACATTTGAATAAGTGATGAATATTGTGTATTTTACAACTATAACTAATCAGATTAAATTAAAATTGATTATGTAAACAACAAGTTAAGATATTGGAGTTGTTAAAGGTGGGATCAGCCTCTTTTATCGCTACTTGTCTGTTTTTAAACAACAAGGTTACAATGACTTAAATACTGAAAAATTACTTAAATTTTTTATTTGATAGAGCTCAAAAGTTGCAAACAAAAGAGCAAAAATGCAAAGTTTAGCTGCACTTGCAGCTACTAATGCTGATGATGATATGATGGTTGGGGTTAGAATCAGCGAACACCCAAGTGGGCCAATTCTGTTGCTTCATTATTTAAATATTGCTATAAAATGATCTCCTCGAAAGCATGTTGAATACCCAATACGCACTACTCCTCGTAAAACTAGAAGCAACCTTGGCCACACTACAAAACGGATGCAACCCCCTCCTCCTTCCAGTAGCATCCCCATTGACACTACAAACTCGATTCATCCCGCTCCTTCCAGTAACAGCCCCGTCGACACTACAAACCAGATTCAGCCCCCTCCTTCCAGTAACAGCCCATCGACAATACAAACCCAACACAGCCCCCTCTCCGTCAACTAAACTTCCAGCAAACTACAGCCACCTCAGATTCCAGTCCAAACGAACTTCAACCGGATTCTAGTGAAGGTCATAGATTGACACAAACTAGAAAAAAGAGAGGCAGAACGATGTTGAAATCATTATCTATGATATTGGATGAGAAGCCGGAAGTTGAATTTAATGAATGCGGACAAGCAATAGGTACTAATTCCAAACATTTATTGTCATATATTGGTACTCTAGCAAGGAAGATGGTGCCTTTTACCATTAGCTCATGGTGGAAAGTCAATGACGATTTGAGGGATGATCTATGGACTTGTATATAGGTATTGATATTTGACTTGTATATACCAGTTGTTGGCGATAACATGAGCAAGTGAATAATAAAATCTGGCTTTCAATTTTATTTAATTTTACTGATTCTATGTTATTTATGTTATAGTACCTATATGTCTCAATATTCAAAGCAACATATTATATACCTGTTGTAGTTCTCTCTATCTGCAATATGCATTATGCACATGCCTATGGTATAAAATTGCATTTTGCAATACTGTTAGAGACTAATCTGCTCAATTTTTTTTTTTTTTTGGGTGCAGTCAAGAATCAAGGTAGATGAAGTGTATAAGGATTACCTGTTAATGATAATAGGACAGCGATGGAAGGAGTCGAAATCAAGGTTAGTTGCAGCTATCAAAAAAGCATCTCAAAATCCCGACTCTACCAATACTTTAGTAGGCCTAAAACTGTTAAATATAAAGAGCGCTGACGAGTGGAATGCTTTTGTAAATGAAAAATTGTCAGAAAAGTTTGAAGTGGTTATTTTTGTCTGATTGATTTTAACTGTTAAATATATTACATTTTCCTATATCATATTTATTTAATTGATCTTATAGGCAACAAGCCAATGATTCAAAAGTATTAGAGAAAAGAATAAATTTCCGCACACCATGAGCAGAAAAGGTTATGCAAGATTGGAAGAAGAAATGGTAAAAAAAATATTGTTAAACAATTTTTATTTTTGGTTATCACTTGTATATTTTTAAGGTGTTAATTAAGCTATTTTTGCAGAAAAAGGAAATGGCAACATTTAGTATCACTAGAGATGAATTGTGGTGCAAAGGCCACACTAGAAAAGATGGAAAATCTCTGAATTCAGTTATTGCCGAATGCATAGTAAGAAAAGTTCAAATATACAATATAAGAAACTGTTGCTATTGTTAATGTAGTTTTAATTTTAACTTCTAAAAATTGGTTACTTTTGAATTTGTATCTAAGATAACAGAGCATCATAATGCCGCAAGTCAGGATTCTCAGGGAGGAACATCAGTTACTCAAGATTGCGTGTCCAAGCTTTTTGGTCAGGAGCATGGGGGACATGTAAGAGGGCTTGGTTTTTGGGTTGTACCATCTCAGCTTTGTATTCGGGGTAACTCATCAGGTGAAGTACATGCATTGCGAAACCAAGTTAGTGGCTTGGAGACCAAAGTACAGGAACTTACTTCGATGTTGATGGTAAGTGTTAATTCGAAATTTATTTTAGCGGCGATTTTTCCTGTTTTCCTATTAATTAGAAACCAAGTTATTGTCGGCAGCAGGTGTGGCTATTGCCCTCAGTTTGCTGCCAAATTCATTAGTTTTAAGATTAGTTTTAAGATTTTTTATGTTTTCCTGTAGTAAACCATCATCTGAAAGGGAAATGAACTGTTCTTAAATTTACGGCTTCCCACTTGTGCTAGTTTTATATGACCATAATCAAAATTATTTTTATGCTAATTTTATATGACCTATGTATATACAATGAACCATACCCTGTATATAGCCTATATATTTTGGATCCTCCTTGCTCATTTAATCATTTTAAAATGCCTCATGAACTGTTCTTAAAATCCCTGTATATATCCTATATACAATATGAGGTGACATAGGTGATGTGTATTCATTATGGGTTCTTTTGAATTTATCTAACATGATAAATTTGATATTTTAAGTTTATAATGATTAATATTTGATTTGAAGGTAGAATCCAATGCTTTGATGCTTGTTGTGAACCAGCGGCAAACCATCCATTTCATGAGCATCATTGTCAGTAGATGATGCGTATGTGATGGGAACAGAATGTATAGAATGAAGTAATTTATAGTTTAGGGGGACTTTTTTTTATAATTGAACTGATAATGTATTTATAGTTGAGTATAGTTTTCAGTCCATGCAATCTTTACAGGAGCTAAAAGAAAAGCAAGCAAGTAATGCGGGAAATCCAATAACTCCTGATCCTAATATGCCTCAGGTACCCTTTTTTATTGGTATAATTGATAGAAAGCTGTAACATTTCATGATCTACAGGATTGGAATATTGCTGCATTAACTTTTTTTTGATAATGCAAGTTTAATTCTTTGGTGACATGTTTGGTGAACATTGAAATGCTTTTAACCGGGGCTGTGAAATTTCAGGGTGATTTTAAGGACAGTAAATGGAGGGGGTTGGGTACTGTTAAAAAGGTATTTCGACGGGGGTTGGTTAAATTGAGAAATGGGTAAAATGAGCCCCTAATGTGGCACTGTCTTGTGTGGATACCAGATCTCCCTTAAATCTTCAATGTTTGGAAAGAATTTCGATACACTTTATTTTTACAGATTCAGAAACGTCAAGAAAGCACAACAAATTCAAGTTTTTCATCTTCTTGTCCTTGCTTATGTCTTTCAACACTATTTCGTTTTGAGATTACAAATTCAATGCTCTCATCTTTTTTTCTCATCTTTGCGGTCAATTCAACAGATTGTTTGAATCGGTCTCCACATTATTACCACAATTAATCAAGAAGAGTAATCCTCTTGACTTCATAATAATTTGAAAATCTATTTTCTTTAACTCGCAGCACCAATTTGTTTATTTAAATGATTGGTGAAAGCAAATAACATGTTAAGCAAAATATTGTTGCTTTGTCACTTCATCATATATCTAGAGTCCACACCAACATATATGTGTTATATAATGATCCAGAATTGGACTAGCTTAGATAGATTTTTTTTTTAAAAAAATGGAAGTAGAGTAAAATTTCACTACAAGCAGGTTTTTATTTTTATTTTTATGGAAAAAAGGGAGAGAGGGATACAGCACGCTATATGTACAAAATAAAAAAAATGACATTGAGATTTCTCCCAGACTTGATTATACAATGATAATAACCATGATCATACACCGATAATGATGCCCAAGTATTCTAAAAATGCAGGAATTAGCGGACCAGAACTATACATGCACACAGTGCGTTCCCAGTTTTCTCAACCCTATATATCTTAACCTTATGTTGATCATTTAAATGACCTCTTATGATTTTTAGGATAATAAATAAGACCTGATTCGCTCATGTCTGCTTCTCCTCCTCCTGAATTCACTTGTCTTCAGCGATTTTGTTAGTGAGTTACATCGCTGAGTGGCAGCACTGGGTAAATAATGGAATGCAAATACATTTCATTTACCTGTGAAGTAAATACATCTTAACCAGATCTGTTAATTATTGTTAACTGTTTCATTTCGAGCTTTGTAGTACAAGTCTTGTTCTCTTCAGTTCTTGAAAATAAGTCAAGAGTTGGATCCAAATCTTTTAGTTTAACCAGTAACCATTAATATACTGCTTGTGTTCAAATTTTTATATGCTAAAACAAAAGAGAAAAGAATAAAGGGGGAGTTTTGCACTGAGTTTAATATACTGTTTGTGTTTAAATTTGTTAATTAATATACTGCTTGAGTTTAATTAACAGAAGAGAAAATCTATTAATTAATATACTGCTTGTGCTCTTATTTTTATATGCTAAACCAGTAACCATTAATACATACCACTTTATTCAATTAGTTTTGTACTGAATTTTGCACTGGGTAAAGAGAGGAGCCATTTTTCAGTTCATTCACAATCTTTTTATGCTGAACCTTTTTTTTTACAGTCACACTGTGGAAGCAATAACCTGACAGTTCAACAACAAATTGCACAGCAAGCAGCTGAAAATGAAATGCAAGTAGTTGAAAATGAGGCAAGAAAAACAGCTCAACAGTCTAAACAAATTGGAAAGAACGCTAGAAATGATCACGTTGAAGAAAATGAGGGCAGAAAATGTAAAATATTGAATTGGGACAAACAAGTAGTTGCAAAAGGAACATTGGTATCCACTGATCCATAAACTTTGGTGCGCTTTAAAAAAATTGGAACGCAAGGTTGGAAAGTTTGGATTGATGCGGCGGTGGATGCAGAAGCTTTCTTGTGAAGGCAGAATCCCGAAATGACTATATTGGAGAAGCTGTTGGATCGACTATGGCGTGGAATAAAAATTATGTTGCCTTCAGCTAGAGTACTTTTGTAGGGTATGCAACCTTTTGTAGACAAAACTTCATCTTTCTTATGTATATTTTGAGTTAGATCATATGTATTTTGAAACGGTTATGTTTTTGGTGACGGGTTAAGTTGGTGATGTACTACGTACGTTTGTTTTATGTTGATCAGTTATTATGTCAAGTAATATGAATGATTCCGTGTAGTAATATTTGTTGCATTGAAATGTGAATCATATTATTATTAATATATATGAATTTGTTTTACTAGTCAGGTCTGTATAAATTACAACAGCAAAAAGTTGTAATAAGCCATGTTACAACGTTGAAAAATGTTATAATATCAGGGAAGTCACAACAGTGTAAAAATGTTGTAATATTAAGGAACTTACACCGGTGTAAAAATGTTGTTATATCTATGATCTCACGATATTACAATATGTACAACAACGGGGATAAAAGTTGTAATACAGTTTATTACAATGGTGTAAAAATGTTGTTATATCCATGATCTCACGATATTACAATATCTACAACAATGGGGATAAAAGTTGTAATACGGTTTATTACAACGGTGACAAAAGTTGTTATATGTATGCTCTTGCTTTACTCTAGCATATACAACAACGGAGAACTAGAGCTATAATAAAATTTATTACAACGGTAAATAACTGTTGTTAAATAACCCAATTACAACGGTGTTGCAACGGTGCAGAAATGTTGTAAAAGATTTGAATATATTACAACTTCGGCATACACGACGGTGGAGGCACCATTGTAAAATGATATTACAATGGTTTTGCACCATTGTTATAGGGTGAATTTGTTGTAATGTTGAATGCCACATCGTCAAATCCATCAGATATCACTAATTGACATCTATAAAAATACCCTAGTTGTTAAGCTAAATAAAGTGCCCCTCTCCTCCATCAACTATGGTATGTTTGAAGAAATTAATGTACACGATTCCTTTGGAAATACTCTGTCAGACATCCGTCCATACAAGTCATCCAGGAACAGGATGAACCAAAGGCACCCTCCTACTACATCCTTGGAATCACCCTATGGATCAGTAGCGAGTAGTCCTTGCAATCCACAAAATCTCAACCACGACCGAATCACGTTAAAATACCTCTATGTTGCAACACAGAATGTTCGACAAGTAATCCTTCTACTTATGAAGATCCACGGTCTTCAATTACTCCATCTTGATTAGCATCTTCACGTGTTTGTTGGTTCGGAATGGTTTTCAAATATCAATTCGATCCCGATCTTTTCGTGCCGACAATCGTATGGGTCGGGTTTGATAGTCAGTTATTTAACTATCAAATAACAATCGTGTAAATAAAATGAGTTCACTGATTCAGTACTCGGCATTACTTGGCCCTTTAATTAATATAATTAACGAATGGTTAATTAAACCTAAAAATCTTTTCAATATTCCAAATATAGATTTCACTTCTTATTTAACATAAGATTTATTTTCAAAACTATTTTTGTTTTAATACTTAGGCAAATATCCTATAATCATATCCAATTTTCTATTATACTATCATTTCCAAAGCATTTGCTACATCATTACTCATTATTTAAAATTGGGGAATCAATTCAACTTATCACTCTTAAAACAAATTTATGAAATATCTTCTTTTCATTATTGGAAAACAATAATCAACCCTTATTCTTTTAGAATAAACCCATTCCAGAACTCCACTTTTTATTTCCTTTTTACCTCTAAAATACTGTTATAATCTCACACAATCACTTTTTATTTCCTTTACTATGGAAATTCATTTTATATATATACGTATATATATCCTCACATCTTCCCATTTCCGTTACTTTGGAAATCTCATTCTATATATTCTAATGTCTTTTTATTTCCGTCACTTTGGAAATCTCATTCTATATATTCTCAAGTCTTTTTATTTCTGTTACTTTGGAAATCTCATTCTATATATTCTTAAGTGTTGCACTTAATGTTGCATTATTATTTCTCATATGGAAACAATAAATTATTCATAACCACTTTCCAATTACAAACTAATATCATCTTCGGATAATCCTGAAGTCGTTCAAGTTGGGGTATTTATTTACCTCTCAAACCATGATCAACAACGTTCGTATCTTAAGACAGATATGAGTTGTAATTCAAAAAAAATTGATATTCATTATAATATCAAACACATCTCATTTAACTATTTAATTTAAAAAATATGGTTTTATAAAACCTTTTTACTTTTGAAAATCTCCCTTCTTGAATATAACCTTTATTTCTTAATTCATTGATTAAGTAATTTCTTACTAAAACATCACATTTTGACTTCTACTTCTTTAAACAAATTTGTTTTATAATTCGGATTTAGTTACAAAATCCAATTACTCGCTTCTTTACCAAATTCACTTTTAACAATCCCTTTTTCTAATCCGTGTAACCATTTTCCGCTTTGGGGATCTTATCTCGATTCCATTCATTTCTCTTAATTTCGTTATTAAGTAACTTTAATTTAAAATTAATGCTTTAACACCTCATCTCTTCTTATAAATCTTGCTTATAGAACTCAGGTTTAATATAAACCCTTTTCTTTTAATTCCTTTTTCTTACTTCAAATATTAAGTCAAATTTTAATTTAAGCTATCATATTCGCTTAAAATTCCTTTTATAACTTCATTATAAAAGCTCAGGTTTTAGTATAAAACCCGTTCATAAACTCTTTACAAAACTCAACTATATTCTATTTAAACTTCGATTTATTTAAGAAAAATAATCAATTAAATTAATAATTTACTTCCCCATAAACTGGAAATAAACAATAAATTTCCTTTTTCAATTCTTATTAAATTAAAACGTTAAAATATTTTGTTAGATTAATTGACAACAAAATAGTTCGATAATCAATCCAATTAAATCGGTCGACTTAGTCAACTCAAAGCATGGTTATCTCGTTAACTAATTCTAGTTAGTTCTTCCTTTAAATTAATTAATAAGATAATTAAATTAAATAGTTCCATTTAATTGTTTCTTAAAAACAATTATCCACCTCTTAACCGTTAGGTTAATTTCTGCTCATTTGCTCATAAAATCCTATTAACATCGGAATTTTCTAATAAAATCATTTAATAATTATCTATAACTTAAATAATAAATATTTACTTTCTTTTAATAAACTTTTATTGAAATAATAGATTTAAAAATCTATCTTCATTAATAAAATAAATTTTATAACTTCATTCCCGTCGATTCACCTGACGGTAAATCAATATTTATAAAACGATTAATTTCTAGGCTATACGATGCCAATTACTCAACCAATATTACCCATTGGTTTAAACAAAACAAATATTGAATTTCAGGTCAACGTTCAACAACCAAATCAATCATCCAATCAGAACAGTTCATATAATGATAATATGAAAATAAATAACATCTAATATATTTGAGGAATCCAGTTGGATTCCTCCAACCTGTGCTTCTCTATATCCAAAAAGATTATCTCAAATAATATCATTCAATTTAATTTAACTGATTATTTCTATAACAGTAAATAACAGCTATTTAACATCAGCCGATTTATTTGACACAACAAAACATTTTAAACAATTCATTAAATTAAACACTTTTATTTTATAAACGTGACCAACAAGGTAAGTTACTTCAATTGGTTCCAATCGTTAGAATAATGATTCGATTTTCACTGAAATTAAACAATGTTTAATTTCATTGGTTCAACCAATATATGCAATATATTTACAAACAGTCAATCATAAGCAACCATAGCACATAATTATAAAAACTCGACTCATATAAAATATAAGTGGGAAGAATTGAGTGAGTTTAACTCACCTTGATCTGATTTGCTGTTAAAACAATGCATTTCAGTTAAATTAAATTAGCGTTTAATTTAACTGAAAAATCCAGTTGATTCCAATCCAATTCGCCATGACGTAGCGTTCGTTGATGCTAGCCCAACGTATCTTGAATCATCCAATTCTGATCAGATATTAGCAAGTTATTATCATTTTAAGTTATATAATTAAATTAATCTAATTTATTTCTTAATTACTATAATTAACTAATTACTAAACTAATTACATGAATAAAAATTAATAGTCGATTTCTTTTCTCATTTGATCGTGCTTCAAGACCCGATTAAACTTCGGCTTCGTGTTTTTAGCCCTATCCCAACTCTTGTACAAACTATGATCTTGTTAATATGCTTTACTTGATTAGTTATTTCTTAATTATCTCTTAAATAACATAATAGCTTAATTACGTTTATATTTACAAATCGGCCTGAACTGTTTTTAAAACTCCCCCACGTCTTCATCACGTACCCCTTTTATCTTTCCTAATGTTTTCTGCATAACTAACCTGCAAGTAAACTAACGTTTTAAGTTAATACTTATTTAATTACTAATTAGTTCTTAATTATAATCATAATTATTTAAAACTTAAGTATACCATTAACATGTACAGGCCGATTAAAATAGTTTTCCTTCTTCACATATCAGCTCCTTCTTAGTTTCCTCGTCTTCATCTCATGCACAGAAGAATCAAACCTGCCGTTGCCCCGCAAGTTGATCAGACTCTGATTTGATGTTACTAGTGCATGCACCCTACCGCCATCGGCAGCCGCCTGACACGCCTTGGAGCTCGTCGTCCCTATCCTTCCAGGAATCTCAATTTATAGTGGTGGTTTTGAGCTCCAAAATCCCTTGAATGATGAAGATATACTTCATCATCAACGGTCGATTGAAAGTTCTAGATGAGCTTTTGATTTTTGCAGAAGGAAGATATTGGAATTGGTTGATGGATTTGAGAGAATTTGATGAATAAGGATGATGGTTTCTTAGCCGTCAAAGTTAGATACTGGCGGCCCGAAAATTGTTGACCACAACAAATGAAAAACTAGGTTATTGACCTAGGTTATGGGTATATATAAGGACACATACTGATATACTATTATTAATTGAAATTTAGCGGTGAAATTTCTTAATAAAACTACCACATACATCATCCGATCGAGATGAAAATTTACACTGTAGCATAAAGGACATTCCGGACACGATGGGACAAGTTTCGCCGAATTCTGAGATCATCTGTGAAAATTCATTTATAACTTAACAACATGAACCGACACGCGTTTAAATTGCGTATGATCACAAATTAAATCCAAATAGCTTGAAAATTAAAATACTATAATTATAAATCATTACAGATGTAACAAAATTAATTTCGCTAAAAATGGAGTTCGTTAGATAATCAGTTACTCTTAATTTCCAATTTAAATCGACAAAATGATTAAATTAAAACCAGAGACGTTTTTGGCTACCGAAGGCACATACGACATCGGTTTGTTACGAAATTTGATATCATACAGTAATTTTATGTTACGGTTCCAATGAAACTAATTTCATCGAAAACCGAGACCATCTGCAAAATTGCTATTTTAAAAGCTATAAAAATATCGATAAAATATTAATTAAATTCCAAACAAATTCAATTAAATAATAATAAATTATTATTATCGTAAATATCCACATAAAATATATGGGTAACTTCAAATATAAACAAACACGTAATTGATAACCCAACATTAACAATTTACATGTTATTCGGTATCCAAATTATATTAAAATCCTTATTTAATTATTAAATAAACGTTATCGTTTATTAACGATTTCCATAGCGACTATTTTAAAATTTGAATTGGACATAACTAACAACCTATAACACAAAATCTCAAATTTTCTTTTTCATATGAAATTTATAATCAACAAGATTCAAACATTTCTTGTTTCACAGAATTCCCACTTATATCGGATCATGTATATTCAATTAAAGTTAAAACTCAATATTACGAACTACCGCGTCATTTCGAGCTTGTTTTATATTAAATAAAATTTTAATGTTTAAACTTCGTTTTAATAAACGAATTCAATACTAAAAACTAATAATAGTCCAAATATAATATTTAAAGTACTAAAATAAATTAAATATTTGACGACCAAAAATACGGGACATTACATCATATCTATGTTCCCTCCCTGTTTCCACTTTTACAAATTTTATTCCATATACCATTTATACCATTCATTCCTAATATAAATGCACTTATCACAAATTCAAATCCTCTTTCTATCTTAATATGGCAACAAGGATTTTAAATTTTGCTATGTCATGCAAGTTTATAAAGGCTAAATTATTTTAAATGTTTGGCTACTACCATATATTTTGCAAAAACCGCATTTATAATTTAAAACATTATCCTCTCCAAGCTACTGCCTTCTCATATTTTAATTATCATACTCAATTTCAGTTTTCAAATTGGTTTTTAAACAAAGCCAAATTTAGAATAGAATGTCTTTTGACATGCTTATCTGATGCACCGTAGTATATAAAAAATTATTTTAAGTATTATAAATTTGAGCTTCCTGGGCTATTGTATGTTTTTACATTTCCAACTTGCAAATATTTTTTTGACAAAATTAGTGGTATCAATTTTTGATAAATTTTTACTCACATATAGACCCCATCATCCTAATTAACTTTAAGAATTTGAAATTTCAGCAAGATGGAGAAAAATGACATGGAATGCAATGCATATTTGCATGTAGTTACAAAATGGAAAATTTACAACATTAGCGGATTATTAGTCAATGTTGTAGCACTAATCTAATAAGCAATTAAAAGAACATATTGTTTAGAGTTGTACGAACTGTAAAGCAATAGCCCAAGAAATTGGAGCTACATGCTAGTGCTCTAAATTTGAATCATTCTTTGACGAGAATTATATTCTCCATGTGCAAAAATTGTACAAATTCGAAAGAATAATAAATATGATCTAGATTTGTCAATTGAACATCAATTTAGTCAGATAGCAATTATTCTATTACATCAAACAAATAGAAAATAACCCTAATGAAAAAAAAAGGCAAAATATTCATACTGCTTTCACTATCATCAAGATAGTGTATGTCTAGTTCAAAAGAGAGATATTTTATTCCACATCAGAGAATTACAAGAAATTTCAAAATAAGAATTTACATATCCAAACCTCAAATTAGACATAATAAGAAGAGACACTCCATACGGGGATCACCGGCTCCATGCCATGATGGATTTACAATAAGGTATACCTGTAATAACCCGGAAAATCCGAGCCAGTTTAAAATTTTTATTTCTGCAATTTTAGCGAATTTTGAACATTTAAAATAGATTATTTCAAATAAAATCAACGAGAAATTTATTTTGAATATAATTCAAAAGTATATATTATATACGTTGTTGTTTGAATATAAATATTTATATATAATTATAAATAGAATTGAAAATGGCGCGGTAGTTCGATAATTCGATTTCAAACTTCAATTGAATGTACCGGGTGCAAAACAATCCGGATTTTAGCGAAACCAAAAACAATAGGATCTAATTGATGATATCTTTCCAACGAATCCAACAAATCAAAACTTCATAGCGGGAATCAAAAGATATGTCCAGTTGAAAATTCTGAATAGTCGCTATGGAATTCAGGCCCTTAAAAATGGGAATTTTGCAAACGACCTCGGATTTCGACGAAACCACTTTTGTTGGATCCGCAGTGTCAAGTTATTGCTAGATTCTAAATTTCATATTTTTTCGAATCAATATGTGAGTGTGGCAAAGGAAAACGCGTTTGACCAGTTTCAGTTGATTTTAATCGACTGGAAATTGGCCATTTTTCTAACGGTCTCAGAATTCGGCGAAACTAGTTTTGTTAGGACCGTATCGTCGATACGAAGCTAGAAAATATTTTTCTGGAATTTTTAAAGTTCGTATGTGACCCCGGTAATTTGAAATGTACGTTTAAAATTCAATATAGCGATTTAAATGTAAATTCAACGGAAACTGATCGAAATGATCGAATCATCTTGTGATACATATCCCATTGTGTTCGGAATGGGGGTAATTAGCTATGGACGACAGGCGGTGGGCCTCGTTTAGAGGTCGTATGTAAAAGTCAACTTTTTCAAAAATAAAATAATTAATAAAAAAAAACCATCTTCCCCTTAATCTCGTTCTGCCCCCCCCCCCCCCCCCGATTAAATTCATTCGAACAGAATAGAAAAAAAAAAAAAAAATCAAACCCGTCGCCGCCGTCCAGGCGAGGGCCTCGCCTCCCCATCGCCACCTCCGAACCACCGCACCCCCCCTGTTGCTCCCCCACCTCCGTCGCCCTACCACTCGCCCCTCGATTGACCGCCGACCTCCACGCGATACCCCCCTCCTCGCCAGAAGCGACGCGATACCCTTCCCCCCCAGACCTCGGCGGCGCTGAAACCCCCCCCCCCCCCTTCGAAGTTCAACAGTGGAAAACCCCCGCTCTTCCTCCTTTGATTTACTGTAAATGATTTATTAATTTTTTATATATAAATCAGTTTTTTTTTCTATTTTCTTTTATATTTTAACAAAAAAAAAATGCTGTTTTATGTATAATTAGCATGGAAAAAAAACTGAATATATATAGCATAGATTTAAAAAAAAATGGGTTTTTAAAAATAAAATAGCATAATATGCTTTGCTTTTGAAAATAAAAATTTGAAATATGATTTTTATATTTTTAAAGAATTAAAAATATGATTTTTATATTTTTAAAGTAATAAAAATATAATATTTACTATATAGAAGATGTAAAAATATGATTTTTGTTTATGTAGAGGAATAAAAATATAATTTTTACATGATAGGAATATTAAAAATATCATCTTTATATTTGTAGAAAAATAAAAATGTGACTTTTAAGTTGAAATCTTTAAATTGAAAAGTTGAAGACTATATTTTTATAA
The DNA here is from genome assembly GCA_030737875.1 of Allium sativum. Classification (NCBI taxonomy): domain Eukaryota; kingdom Viridiplantae; phylum Streptophyta; class Magnoliopsida; order Asparagales; family Amaryllidaceae; genus Allium; species Allium sativum. Next base: position 339,962,853 of record CM060920.1, on the reverse strand, counting down.
AGGCGAAGACTATATTTTTATAAAGGCGAAGACTATATTTTTATAAAAAGGGCGAAATCTTTTTATATAATAGCGAAGTAAAAATTCGATTTTTATATACTGAATAGCATAGTAAAAATTCGAATTTTATATATTGAATAGCATAGTAAAAATTCGATTTTTATATATTGAATAGCGAAGTAAAAATTCGATTTTTATATATTGAATAACGAAGTAAAAATTCGATTTTTACATATGTAGAGAATTCGGGCAACGGAAGTGACGAAAGGCGAGAACGGTGAAGATTTCTATAAATGAAGTGTCGTGAAGTGGGATAGCTATCGGTGAGAACTTCTCACCTTTCAATTTAATTTTTCTAGTTATATATATACTAGGATGCAGACGGTGCTTAGCAGCACCCGACACCCGTCATCCACAGACCATGGATGGCTTGTTTGTTAAATTGTTTGGTTGTGTAGTTGGTTAGATTATTTGATTGAAATTTGAATTGGTTGGTGAAATGAAATTGATTTGATTGATGTGTGAATGGCGTGGGCCTTCGCTAGACCGGGGATAAGGCTAGGCCTCGTCCCGTTTCTAGTATCGTGCCGTTATGCCGCCGAAATTTCCTAAAATATGTTAGAAAAATAAAAATATCATTTTATTTAAAGAATGAACTGAATAGAAATTCATGTGTTAAAATAAAATGTTTTATCGTTAAAAATATAATTTTTAACGTGAAAGTGAATAAATATTTATAAACAAATCGGCCGATTTGTTTATATACACTGATTTGACTGATATTGATTGGGTCGATAAATTTTACACATCGCCCAACTGCACAAATGAAATCTGTGTTTGATTGTTTGAAACCCCACACGGGTGTTAGGATGAGATATGAAGTTCGCTCATCTTGATTGATTAAATATGTCGATCGATTGATTGACAGGCTGTTATAAGCGTTAGATATCTATATTTGATGCTTATACAGTGTAGTGCACTTTGGTTGATGGTTGATTATTTTTCAATGCTATTATATACATGTGTTGTATGAAAATCCATATAATTAATATTATATGGTGATTGATTGGGCCTCATTCCAATTTAGAAAATAAAGAATATTATAAAATAAAGGTTCATGTGTTGACTGTACTCATCCGTTGAGATTAGTCATGTGTTGAACGAAATATTTTAATAATAAAATTTACTTCTTTATCAATATAAAATAAAGGTTCATGTGTTGACTGTACTCATCCGTTGAGATTAGTCATGTGTTGAACGAAATATTTTAATAATAAAATTTACTTCTTTATCAATATAAAATAAAGGTTCATGTGTTGACTGTACTCATCCGTTGAGATTAGTCATGTGTTGAACGAAATATTTTGATAATAACAAATATTTTGATAATAACAAATATTTTGATAATAGGAAATATTTGAAATAGAATATTTGAAAATAGAAATACATTAAGCCGTGTTGATTAGATTGACGCCATTTTTACGTGAACGATATTTATATCGATTTTATTCATTTCGAAATGAATTGAATATATAATGAATTCGAAGTGAATATAAAACGAATTTGATTTGAATTGAATAGAAAACGACTTTGAAATTGAATTGAAAACGATTTCGAAATGAATTGAATATAAAACGATTTCGAAATGAATTGAATATAAAACGATTTTGAAATGAATTGAATTGAAAACGATTTCGAAATGAATTGAATATAAAACGATTTCGAAATGAATTGAATATAAAACGATTTCGAAATGAATTGAATTGAAAACGATTTCGAAATGAATTGAATATAAAACGATTTTGAAATGAATTGAATATAAAACGATTTCGAAATGAATTGAATATAAAACGATTTCAAAATGAATTGAATATAAAACGATTTCGAAATGAATTGAATATATAATGAATTCGAATTGAATATAAAACAAATTTTATTTGAATTGAATAGAAAACGACTTTGAAATTGAATTGAATTGAAAACGATTTCGAAATGAATTGAATTGAAAACGATTTCGAAATGAATTGAATATAAAACGATTTCGAAATGAATTGAATATAAAACGATTTCGAAATGAATTGAATATATAATGAATTCGAATTGAATATAAAACGAATTTGATTTGAGTCGAATAGAAAACGACTTTGAAATTGAATTGAATTGAAAACGACTATGAAATTGAATTGAATTGAAATAGACTTTGAAATTGAATTGAATTGAAAACGATTTTTAAATTGAATTGAATTGAAAACGAATTCGAATTGAATAGAGAGCGAATTGAAATGAATTCAAATTGAATTGAAATTTGAATTGATAGAAATGAATTTTAAAACGAATTTATAAAGAAGAATTCAATTTTGCTTTGGATTGAAATGGAAGTTGAAATTGTTTTTGAAACGAATTTAAAACTATTTATATAATTCGTTTTAAATAGAAATTGACGAAATATATATTATATATATTATATATATAATATAATGGCCTGAATAGAACGCGCCGCGGCAGTTCGTGAATTTCGACCATTTATTTCAAACGGACATTACGGGAGATCCGACCGTCGGATTCTCCTAAAACTGGAACCGTTGGGTTCGTATCGAAAAGAGCTTTCTAACGAATATTGGAAATTTAAAATCTAACGGTTGGATTTGGAGATACGTCCAAATCAAATTTGGAAAAGGTCGATGTAAGTGCAGTTCGATGGCCATTGTTGGAAATCGATTGTACTGGCCCTAATAAAATTATTAAAAATAGTAATAATTTGTGTAAAATCATAAGAAATGATTTGGGAAAATTTGGGATGAAAATCTCCATATTTGAAAAGATAAAAATTGATTTTTATCAAAATGAACTAGTTTGAACTCAATTTAAAACCCGGGTTTTTATTTTTAAATAAATAAATTAGATTTAAAAAGGGGTTTTAAATAATCGGAATTCCTAATATATTTGATTTGAATTGAACTAGAATTGATTTGTGGGTTTATCGTGAACTGTGTTTTAAACAACCCTAGTTCTTTAACCCGATGATAAATAGAATGTGATTTGGGTTTGTCGTGAACTGTGTTTTAAATAACACCTAGTTCTTTAACCCAGTAAAAGGAGTTTTAATGAATCTGTAATTAGATTGAAATGTGAATCTATAATCTAAATTTCAAATTTAGAAATGAGCGAGAATGGAGTATCGCCAATTTTGCTCCAAAGCGATAGTTAAATCTTTAATTAGATTTGAACGTGAAATGGTAATTAATTTTACCGATAACACCATAGTTAGATATGGAGTATTACCAGTTTTGCTTCATGGGATGAATAGGTTGGGATTGGGGAATAAAATAAATAACTACTTCGGTGTGGTTCGCTAATCTCGACTAGTTTAGAAAACCATAAACTGGTTTGAAACGACATCCAAAGGAAGATTAAAGGATAAATTTTAAAGAATTTATCTTGGATAAAATTAATGGGAACCTTTCCCTAAAAATGTGATTTTGTGAATAAAAGAATATTCTGAATTGGAATGAGGCATATGTTGTGTTTATGTAACATTTGTTTTAATATACGCGGGTTGTTCGGAAAGTCCGGGTTTATACCCATTCTGAATAACCGATTCGACGATATGTCGAAGATGAAGACGGTGGTCGAAGATCGGAAGTCTTCACATCGTTTGGATAATTACTGACGATCCTGATTGGGCTGTACACCCAAGAGGATGGAAATAGTTGGTGGTCGTCCAGACGTACTTGGAGATCGATGGATATGCGAGGAAAGTGCCTCCGGTTTCGTTCAGACCCAGAACGGACTTGTAAATGGATTGTGTGTCTGACATTGGATTTTATTCTGTGTTGATTGATTTCTATTAAATATACATCTGTTTGGCGGCGGAGAATTTATTCTTTTGCTTAACGCCCTTCTCTGAGACGTACGAGCTCAGAGGTTGTATATCGATGGACATCAGTCGCATGGCATGAATTGCCTATGTGGCACGCTAAGATGCAATGATCAAGGCTTCTGTTGAAAAGCAAAGTCTTGTGGTTGATGATCAAAGCACGCATACGTGGCAGCGTTGTGTATAACGTGAATTCGCGAGCCTCACACCTCGGTATGAGTTAAAAACAGGATACGGGCCGTTGGGAGAGCACGGCGTTTCTTTCTAGCTTTGGTGGTGTCAGTGACTTACCAGCCCTGACATTTATATACTTTTCACCTTTGTGGTTGTTGGAATGAGGCGCCTCGATTATAGGTCTGTAAGGACAGGAAAACGTGTGTTCAGGAATTGCCAATCCTCTAACGTAAGTGAGGACCGGCCCAACCGATCCAAGTGGCTGCCCAGAGTGTGTAGTCCTGAGCATTTGCTAGAGTGTCCCGAAGCGGAGAGGAGCTTGCCCCTTTCCTCGACTCATGACGGAATCCAATTTCCAATACGTGTAATTCGTCTTTAATTGTAGAACTAGTATGGCGACATAGTAGATGGTAGCTATGCCGCCTATGATTTATATTTATGATTGAAAATGTTTTGACACTATACACTTATTATAGTATCAAATGATTTGTTTTAAACGTATCAAGCATGCTTTGGCTGTTATAAGGGAAAACCCTATCCCCCGGCTTGCGTTGCATTGTGTGATAGGACATGGGTCTTATAACAGCTTCATTTTTCTTTATTTAGCATTGCGCTGTTTGTTCTATGCACTGGTATTCTTGGGACGAAACCCGTTCCGTGTTATACGGCGTGGTCCCTTGATTTACCTAACTTTAAAATCAATATTAATAACTGTTTTAGTTCTCACACCAGTCACCTGACTGACCTGGAGTTTATTGTTTTAGCCTAAACTCTGGGTGCCCCTATTTTCCGCACGTGCAGCTAGTAGTTTCGGTTTTGCAGATTTATATTCACAGGATCCTGGTTTACAGCTGGAATGATATTCGGAAAGCTCTGTATCCGTATATCACCTTCAGTTGTGCTTTGTATTATTTTCCGCTGCTATGTAATTTATTGTAACCTCTGATATTTATCGAATGTAATTTATTCATTTATACTCTGTATATTCTTGTATTCTGATGGAATTGTTGTAATAGCAATGAAATGTTCTTCCGTCTGTGTTCTATTTTGTCTTGTACTCAACGCTATCCGTGCTTTCCTTCATGGGGAAGTTCGGGTCGTGTCAGTTTGGTTTCAGAGCTTTGGTTTACAGAGCTCGAGAACAAGACACATTAGAACCATACGAAAGAATTCATCAGATATTGGATTAGTAATATCCAATTAGAATGACTCGTTAGAGATAGGATCAGTAGTATCCTAGAACGGGTGTGAAGAGTATATTTTTCAAATGAAAACAATTTTTGTTTTGAAAATTTAAATCATTTTATACGTATTTGATTATTTATTTATTTTGAATATGGACAATCGAGTATATAAAGATTTTGCATATACGCGTCATGAACGTATATTCGAAGTTTTAATATACTGGATAGATATAGAATCATACTCTAGTGGCCCGAAGATGATTCTGATGATTGACTAGTTGTCATAAGTATTCATGTTCGAGTAACGAAGGTGTGATATCGATATATTTCCATTAGACTGGTGTGAGAACCAAAACTTATATAGTTAGAACACATTGTTGTGAATTGGCATCAAAAACATGATTTTCTGTATATATATCAAAATTATGAATTTGAAATGTTAATCCACTAATTGATTGATGTTTGTGTTGTTTGCTAATTTTGAACCATTATGCCTAATAGCATCAAATATTGAACTGTATTGAAATTGGTCGCATTTGCTTGCATATACATATACTTACATTGAACAGGTCATAGCAAGGAGGCTAGAGCCGAAGAATAAAATTTGTTTGCCCGACAAATAGGTACATGTTTACTACATAATTTACTGTTTTGTTTGGGTGATGATGATTTTATGAGCCTATTGGCTACCCGCTAGGCTTTTTCTTTTTCTTTTTGAGATTAGAAGGACCGGGGAAGCTATTTGAAATTCCCCGATGCTCCCGGTGCAGGGGAGGTTATGGCGAAATTTTTCGAAAATTTTGGATGTTAGCCAAATTTTTGAAAATTTGAAAATTCTCAAAAACTGAAAAGTTGGAGAATGGAAGCCAGATCGAACATAGAGTTAATTGATCAAACCACTTTCGACTTTGTTCCTTTTCGGGGACGAAAAGTTTTAAGTGGGGGAGATTGTAATAACCCGGAAAATCCGAGCCAGTTTAAAATTTTTATTTCTGCAATTTTAGCGAATTTTGAACATTTAAAATAGATTATTTCAAATAAAATCGACGAGAAATTTATTTTGAATATAATTCGAACGTATATATTATATACGTCGTCGTTTGAATATAAATATTTATATATAATTATAAATAGAATTGAAAATGGCGCGGTAGTTCGATAATTCAATTTCAAACTTCAATTGAATGTATCGGGTGCAAAACAATCCGGATTTTAGCGAAACCAAAAACAATAGGATCTAATTGATGATATCTTTCCAACGAATCCAACAAATCAAAACTTCATAGCGGGAATCAAAAGATATGTCCAGTTGAAAATTCTGAATAGTCGCTATGGAATTCAGGCCCTTAAAAATGGGAATTTTGCAAACGACCTCGGATTTCGACGAAACCACTTTTATTGGATCCGCAGTGTCAAGTTATTGCTAGATTCTAAATTTCATAATTTTTCGAATCAATATGTGAGTGTGGCAAAGGAAAACGCGTTTGACCAGTTTCAGTTGATTTTAATCGACTGGAAATTGGCCATTTTTCTAACGGTCTCAGAATTCGGCGAAACTAGTTTTGTTAGGACCGTATCGTCGATACGAAGCTAGAAAATATTTTTCTGGACTTTTTAAAGTTCGTATGTGACCCCGGTAATTTGAAATGTACGTTTAAAATTCAATATAGCGATTTAAATGTAAATTCAACGGAAACTGATCGAAATGATCGAATCATCTTGCGATACATATCCCATTGTGTTCGGAATGGGGGTAATTAGCTATGGACGACAGGCGGTGGGCCTCGTTTAGAGGTCGTATGTAAAAGTCAACTTTTTCAAAAATAAAATAATTAAATAATTAATAAAAAAAACCCTCTTCCCTTTAATCTCGTTCTGCCCCCCGCCCCCGCCCCCCGATTAAATTCATTCGAACAGAATAGAAAAAAAAAACAAAAACAAATCGAACCCGTCGCCGCCGTCCAGGCGAGGGCCTCGCCTCCCCATCGCCACCTCCGAACCACCGCACCCCCCTGTTGCTCCCCTACCTCCGTCGCCCTACCACTCGCCCCTCGATTGACCGCCAACCTCCACGCGATACCCCCCTCCTCGCCAGAAGCGACGCGATACCCCCCTCCTCGCCAGAAGCGACGCGATACCCTTCCCCCCCAGACCTCGGCGGCGCTGAAACCCCCCCCTTCGAAGTTCAACAGTGGAAACCCCCCCACTCTTCCTCCTTTGATTTACTGTAAGTGATTTATTAATTTTTTTATATATAAATCAGTTTTTTTTTCTATTTTCTTTTATATTTTAACAAAAAAATGCTGTTTTATGTATAATTAGCTTGGAAAAAAAACTGAATATATATAGCATAGATTTAAAAAAATGGGTTTTTAAAAATAAAATAGCCTAATATGCTTTGCTTTTGAAAATAAAAATATGAAATATGATTTTTATATTTTAAAGAATTAAAAACATGATTTTTATATTTTTAAAGTAATAAAAATATGATCTTTACTATATAGAAGATGTAAAAATATGATTTTTGTTTATGTAGAGGATTAAAAATATAATTTTTACATGATAGGAATATTAAAAATATCATCTTTATATTTGTAGAAAAATAAAAATGTGAATTTTAAGTTGAAATCTTTAAATTGAAAAGTTGAAGACTATATTTTTATAAAGGCGAAGACTATATTTTTATAAAAAGGGCGAAATCTTTTTATATAATAGCGAAGTAAAAATTCGATTTTTATATATTGAATAGCATAGTAAAAATTCGATTTTTATATATTGAATAGCATAGTAAAAATTTGATTTTTATATATTGAATAGCGAAGTAAAAATTCGATTTTTATATATTGAATAACGAAGTAAAAATTCGATTTTTACATATGTAGAGAATTCGGGCAACGAAAGTGACGAAAGGCGAGAACGGTGAAGATTTCTATAAATGAAGTGTCGTGAAGTGGGATAGCTATCGGTGAGAACTTCTCACCTTTCAATTTAATTTTTCTAGTTATATATATACTAGGATGCAGACGGTGCTTAGCAGCACCCGACACCCGTCATCCACAGACCATGGATGGCTTGTTTGTTAAATTGTTTGGTTGTGTAGTTGGTTAGATTATTTGATTGAAATTTGAATTGGTTGGTGAAATGAAATTGATTTGATTGATGTGTGAATGGCGTGGGCCTTCACTAGACCGAGGATAAGGCTAGGCCTCGTCCCGTTTCTAGTATCGTGCCGTTATGCCGCCGAAATTTCCTAAAATATGTTAGAAAAATAAAAATATCATTTTATTTAAAGAATGAACTGAATAGAAATTCATGTGTTAAAATAAAATGTTTTATCGTTAAAAATATAATTTTTAACGTGAAAGTGAACAAATATTTATAAACAAATCGGCCGATTTGTTTATATACACTGATTTGACTGATATTGATTGGGTCGATAAATTTTACACATCGCCCAACTGCACAAATGAAATCCGTGTTTGATTGTTTGAAACCCCACACGGGTGTTAGGATGAGATATGAAGTTCGCTTATCCTGATTGATTAAATATGTCGATCAATTGATTGACAGGCTGTTATAAGCGTTAGATATCTATATTTGATGCTTATACAGTGTAGTGCACTTTGGTTGATGGTTGATTAATTTTCAATGCTATTATATACATGTGTTGTATGAAAATCCATATAATTAATATTATATGGTGATTGATTGGGCCTCATTCCAATTTATAAAATAAAGAATATTATAAAATAAAGGATCATGTGTTGACTGTACTCATCCGTTGAGATTAGTCATGTGTTGAACGAAATATTTTAATAATAAAATTTACTTCTTTATCAATATAAAATAAAGGTTCATTTGTTGACTGTACTCATCCGTTGAGATTAGTCATGTGTTGAACAAAATATTTTAATAATAAAATTTACTTCTTTATCAATATAAAATAAAGGTTCATGTGTTGACTGTACTCATCCGTTGAGATTAGTCATGTGTTGAACGAAATATTTTGATAATAACAAATATTTTGATAATAACAAATATTTTGATAATAGGAAATATTTGAAATAGAATATTTGAAAATAGAAATACATTAAGCCGTGTTGATTAGATTGACGCCATTTTGACGTGAACGATATTTATATCGATTTTATTCATTTCGAAATGAATTGAATATATAATGAATTCGAATTGAATATAAAACGAATTTGATTTGAATTGAATAGAAAACGACTTTGAAATTGAATTGAATTGAAAACGATTTCGAAATGAATTGAATATAAAACGATTTCGAAATGAATTGAATATAAAACGATTTCGAAATGAATTGAATTGAAAACGATTTCGAAATGAATTGAATATAAAACGATTTCGAAATGAATTGAATATAAAACGATTTCGAAATGAATTGAATTGAAAACGATTTCGAAATGAATTGAATATAAAACGATTTTGAAATGAATTGAATATAAAACGATTTCGAAATGAATTGAATATAAAACGATTTCGAAATGAATTGAATATAAAACGATTTCGAAATGAATTGAATATATAATGAATCCGAATTGAATATAAAACGAATTTGATTTGAATTGAATAGAAAACGACTTTGAAATTGAATTGAATTGAAAACGATTTCGAAATGAATTGAATTGAAAACGATTTCGAAATGAATTGAATATAAAACGATTTCGAAATGAATTGAATATAAAACGATTTCGAAATGAATTGAATATATAATGAATTCGAATTGAATATAAAACGAATTTGATTTGAGTCGAATAGAAAACGACTTTGAAATTGAATTGAATTGAAAACGACTATGAAATTGAATTGAATTGAAAATGACTTTGAAATTGAATTGAATTGAAAACGACTTTGAAATTGAATTGAAAACGAATTCGAATTGAATTGAGAGCGAATTGAAATGAATTCAAATTGAATTGAAATTTGAATTGAATAGAAATGAATTTTAAAACGAATTTATAAAGAAGAATTCAATTTTGCTTTGGATTGAAATGGAAGTTGAAATTGTTTTTGAAACGAATTTAAAACTATTTATATAATTCGTTTTAAATAGAAATTGACGAAATATATATTATATATATTATATATATAATATAATGGCCTGAATAGAACGCGCCGCGCCGCGCTGCGGCAGTTCGTGAATTTCGACCATTTATTTCAAACGGACATTACGGGAGATCCGACCGTCGGATTCTCCTAAAACCGGAACCGCTGGGTTCGTATCGAAAAGAGATTTCTAACGAATATTGGAAATTCAAAATCTAACGGTTGGATTTGGAGATACGTCCAAATCAAATTTGGAAAAGGTCGCTGTAAGTGCAGTTCGATGGCCATTGTTGGAAATCGATTGTACGGGCCTTAATAAAATTATTAAAAATAGTAATAATTTGTGTAAAATCATAAGAAATGATTTGGGAAAATTTGGGATGAAAAACTCCATATTTGAAAAGATAAAAATTGATTTTTATCAAAATGAACTAGTTTGAACTCAATTTAAAACCCGGGTTTTTATTTTTAAATAAATAAATTAGATTTAAAAAGGGGTTTTAAATAATCGGAATTCCTAATATATTTGATTTGAATTGAACTAGAATTGATTTGTGGGTTTATCGTGAACTGTGTTTTAAACAACCCTAGTTCTTTAACCCGATGATAAATAGAATGTGATTTGGGTTTGTCGTGAACTGTGTTTTAAATAACACCTAGTTCTTTAACCCAGTAAAAGGAGTTTTAATGAATCTGTAATTAGATTGAAATGTGAATCTATAATCTAAATTTCAAATTTAGAAATGAGCGAGAATGGAGTATCGTCAATTTTGCTCCAAAGCGATAGTTAAATCTTTAATTAGATTTGAACGTGAAATGGTAATTAATTTTACCGATAACACCATAGTTAGATATGGAGTATTACCAGTTTTGCTTCATGGGATGAATAGGTTGGGATTGGGGAATAAAATAAATAACTACTTCGGTGTGGTTCCCTAATCTCGACTAGTTTAGAAAACCATAATCTGGTTTGAAACGACATCCAAAGGAAGATTAAAGGATAAATTTTAAAGAATTTATCTTGGATAAAATTAATGGGAACCTTTTCCTAAAAATGTGATTTTGTGAATAAAAGAATATTCTGAATTGGAATGAGGCGTATGTTGTGTTTATGTAACATTTGTTTTAATATACGCGGGTTGTTCGGAAAGTCCGGGTTTATACCCATCCTGAATAACCGATTCGACGATATGTCAAAGATGAAGACGGTGGTCGAAGACCGGAAGTCTTCACATCGTTTGGATAATTACTGACGATCCTGATTGGGCTGTACACCCAAGAGGATGGAAATAGTTGGTGGTCGTCCAGACGTACTTGGAGATCGATGGATATGCGAGGAAAGTGCCTCCGGTTTCGTTCAGACCCAGAATGGACTTGTAAATGGATTGTGTGGCTGACATTGGATTTTATTCAGTGTTGATTGATTTCTATTAAATATACATCTGTTTGGCGGTGGAGAATTTATTCTTTTGCTTAACGCCCTTCTCTGAGACGTACGAGCTCAGAGGTTGTATATCGATGGACATCAGTCGCATGGCATGAATTGCCTATGTGGCACGCTAAGATGCAATGATTAAGGCTTCTGTTGAAAAGCAAAGTCTTGTGGTTGATGATCAAAGCACGCCTACGTGGCAGCTTTGTGTATAACGTGAATTCGCGAGCCTCACACCTCGGTATGAGTTAAAAACGGGATACGGGCCGTTGGGAGAGCACGACGTTTCTTTCTAGCTTTGGTGGTGTCAGTGACTTACCAGCCCTGACATTTATATACTTTTCACCTTTGTGGTTGTTGGAATGAGGCGCCTCGATTATAGGTCTGTAAGGACCGGGAAACGTGTGTTCAGGAATTGCCAATCCTCTAACGTAAGTGAGGACCGGCCCAACCGATCCAAGTGGCTGCCCAGAGTGTGTAGTCCTGAGCATTTGCTAGAGTGTCTCGAAGCGGAGAGGAGCTTGCCCCTTGCCTCGACTCATGACGGAATCCAATTTCCAATACGTGTAATTCGTCTTTAATTGTAGAACTAGTATGGCGACATAGTAGATGGTAGCTATGCCGCCTATGATTTATATTTATGATTGAAAATGTTTTGACACTATACACTTATTATAGTATCAAATGATTTGTTTTAAACGTATCAAGCATGCTTTGGCTGTTATAAGGGAAAATCCTATCCCCCGGCTTGCGTTGCATTGTGTGATAGGACCTAGGTCTTATAACAGCTTCATTTTTCTTTATTTAGCATTGCGCTGTTTGTTCTATGCACTGGTATTCTTGGGAGGAAACCCGTTCCATGTTATACGGCGTGGTCCCTTGATTTACCTAACTTTAAAATCAATATTAATAACTGTTTTAGTTCTCACACCAGTCACATGACTGACCTGGAGTTTATTGTTTTAACCTAAACTCTGGGTGCCCCTATTTTCCGCACGGGCAGCTAGTAGTTTCGGTTTTGCAGATTTATATTCACAAGATCCTGGTTTACAGCTGGAATGATATCCGGAAAGCTCTATATCCGTATATCACCTTCAGTTGTGCTTTGTATTATTTTCCGCTGCTATGTAATTTATTGTAACCTCTGATATTTATCGAATGTAATTTATTCATTTATACTCTGTATATTCTTGTATTCTGATGGAATTGTTGTAATAGCAATTAAATGTTCTTCCGTCTGCGTTCTATTTTGTCTTGTACTCAACGCTATCCGTGCTTTCCTTCACGGGGAAGTTCGGGTCGTGTCAATACCCCTCAATATATAGCCAATGAAATATGTAACGACCCGGCTTTTTGCCCGATTCTTGTCGGTAATTAACCCAACTTAAATCGTTCATAAAGGAGGATAGTTATGGGTACTAACATATTTGAACACAAAACAGAACTTTTTATTTCATTACAAAACTTTACATCAGAGTTCCAATGAATCAGAGTACAACATAAGCTCAACAGAAAACAAAAGCTTACAGCGGAAGATGTAAAATCTCAAAACGTATCTCTAGCTCCAAATCTGAATCCATCTCTAAAAGCTAAACCTGTAGACTAAACTACTAGCTGCCGGTGCAAAAAAATGGGCACCCAGAGTTTAGGTGGAGAACAATAAACTCCAAGTCAGTCGTGGGACTGGTGTGAGAATGTAAAACAATTATTATTTCCGTTTATTTTAAAGTTTGGATAATTCACGGGGCCACGCCGCTAACGCGGAACGGGTTTATTCCATGTGAATTCCAGTGCATAGAAATTTGCAACGACTTTGGAAAATGAGGCTATCATAAGCTCTTCCAACATCACACAATTCAAACGCACACCAGATGGGCGAGTTTGGTATTATGATAACCAAAATGCTTTAATAAATAAAATCCTCTTTTAATATTATCATTAGTATTATTAGTACATAGTGTCGAAAAATCATTTCGCAAATAAATATAGAATCATAGCCCCCATAACCCCAATTGGTTATATTGACATATAGGTATACAACCAAAATCGCATGGGCTCGTATTGGAGATTGGGTTTCCAACATGATGGTTCCTGACATGAAAGATCATTGGAGGACACAAAGCTAAGTATTCCCGGTTAACATCCAGACAACGGACACCGAATACATAGCACAAAAGTATATATCCCAGATAACGTCCAGATATCGAACACCGTATATACTTTATTCCCTCAGTTTCAAGGTAGATCTACCGCCGCAGCTTTCAATTTCACTAAAGATTATGTATACAACCTAACCACCAGTTTACTATCAATACGAGGTGTGAGGTTTGTCGATGTCACGATATACACAAAGCTACGCTTCAATAAGCTATGCTTTGATCATCACTAGCTCATTCCGTAACTCGAGTATGCCACATTGACAATTTACGACATATCACTGATTTCCATCAATACATAGCCTCTAAGTTCATATATCTTAGAGAAGAGAATAATATATTGCCACAAATTCGATATATATATATATTAACAGAAATCGATGCTATGCGGTCAATTTCAATATCAGGCATACAATCCATACAAGTCCATTCTAGGTCTGAACGGAACAACAATCTGAAAATCTCCAAATATATTCAAATCTCATGCAACTTATAACCTCATATTGGGTGATCGGCCCAAATGAGACATCAGCAGTCAATCCGAATAATTCGATGGTTTTCAGTCTTCATTCATCTATTTCCAAGTCCTCGGTTTCTTTATAGCATCGTATTATTATTTGGAATGGTTTTCGAAATATTCGATCCCAGTCTTTCCAAGTAATACGCGTAAATTTAAAATAATAGTTATGGATCATACAAGTTTTCGATTCAAATCTCCTTCCAAATCGTTGTCAATTTATATGCAACACAGTTGGATTTATTCAAATCTCGTTATCGTCTTAACCTTCCATGAAATTAAATACCCATTTTCAAACCTTATGTTTCAGAATAAAACTGCTTTATTCGCTGTTATCATTTCATAAGTTTCAAAATTCCATAATCAAAATTTGGTTTAAATTCCATTCACGATAATTCAAACAATTCATACTCCAAAATAGAATATACTTTTCATCTCAAATATCACAATTATTCCAACTTGTTTATATTCAACATATAATATATTTCATATTGAGATATAATAATCATTTCAAAATTGATTTTATATTCCAAATAGAATATTCTTCTAATCACAATACCATAGTCTTCTCAAAATCAGTTTATATTTAAAAGAGAACATATTTTATTTCAAATCTCAACTTGATTCAGTGGTTTAAATCGAGAACAATTCCAATTTTAGGAAGAATTTACAAATATTTAAAATAACCTGAAAATAGATAATTTCAAATAAAACCCCTTTCATATATATATATATATATATATTAAAATAATTAGAGTAAAATAAAATAATTTAAATCACTATATATCTACATATATTATATACTTACTAAAATAATCTTTAAATAATTATTAATCTTAAATAATAAATAATGTAATATAATTTATTTCAAACTATATGTATATATATAGTTAATTCTTTAAAACCCAAAATTGTTTTCTTCGTCCAAATTTTAACAACTTAAATTTTATATTTCAGCTTCGATAAAGTTTATTTCATTTTCATATCTCGATTTCAAAACAATATTCAAATCCGACCTCTCAAATCTAAATTCATATTCAATCCAAGCCTCAAACCATTTCAAGTATCATCGCATACTTCAGATAATATTTTACATTTACATTCGTGTTTCGAAATCACTTTGCTTCAAATCATCATTTCAAAGTTAGTTATTCACTTTAAAATTTAATCAAATTATTAAAATAACATTTTCCGTTACCCGTTCAGTTTCTCACGTATCGAAAAAACCATTGTACAAACTCAATATTTACATATTTCAACATTATCCGACCAGCATTTCAAAACTACTTCACTTTCAAAAATCGTTTTCACAATATTAGTTGATCAATTTAAATTTCAAAATTATTGGAATTCAATTATCAAGATACTTCGAAACTGCTTCGACTTAACAAAAACCAATTTGTCATTTTAAACATAGAATCTCAGTCCGTATTCCAAATCTTTCCATTTATATTCTCATTTCGTCTAAAACCCGCTTTATTCCAAATTATCATTTTTAAATTTCTGAATTTCCATTTAAAATAAATCGAATAACAATTTCTTAAAACCCGTTCGATTTTGTCATGAGTTCAACTGTTTGCATAAAATTTATTTTAGTGTACGTAATTCAAAATCATATTCCTTCTTACAAACATTCGTTGATTAATTTAGATTTCCAAACAAAATTTAAGTGTAATTCAAAGCTAAATATTCAAATTATTAATTTTAATAATAAAATCATTATTTGCTTGGCAAGGAGATTCAAATCGATTATCCGTACAATCACACAACTACAGTGTGCGCAATGCAAACATAAACAACAATAAACATATACCATTAATCGTACACACACAATTAAAACAACCACTATTTGTTGTGCGCAAGCGTTACGTTTAGTAGCGCTTTGTGTTCAATGTGTTTCAACTGCATGTTGTCCATTCCAAATATTTCGTACAACAATTAACATACACAAGGCATTATTAACACCAACAAATCAGCAAATTATAATTAACTAGTGCAAATAAATTTAAATTAAATTAAATGTTCTCACCCAAAGCTCTTCAAATTTCTTCACCGTTGAAATCTCGAATTATCCGCAAATCACTTGTACGGACGTTGACAAATCAACAAATTATAATTAACTAGTGCAAATAAATTTAAATTTAATTAAATGTTCTCACCCAAAGCTCTCCAAATTTCTTCACCGTTAAAATCCCGAATTATCCACAAATCTCTTGTACGGACGTTGCGCATTACTTCTTTTCGGCGACTCAACGCTATTTCTTCCCGACAACTCAACAGCCCATGCTACTTCTTCTAAGGTATATATTTATATATATTTTTCTCTCTTGTCTGGATCTTATATTGTTTCTCATGCAGACTCTTATATTCCCAAAACCAAGAGTTGCCTCGTCTCCCCTATAACACACGCACGCTTGCTGACCAAACAAATGGGAGGAATACGGTTTTGTCATGCGGTTTTAAAAAAGAGGAACAGATTGATATATATATATATATATATATATATATATGTATGTATATAGTAAAAGTAACAGGCTTATGTAAATGGGTCGGTTACTTTACTTCCCGTTGCTTCTTTATTTCTATTGGGCTTAGCCCATTTATTTGTTTCGGCTATTATATAAAGCCAGTGCATTGGTACATTATTTCTAATCCGCTCTTTTATGAAAAACAAATACATTTTTACTGTTACAATTACAAAGCATTCTCTACACAAAAATCTAACTTGGTATCAGAGCAAACTTCATATGCTTAACAGCATCAGTTCGATTTCTGAATACCCTTGATAACTCAGATCGTGTTATTACTGAGATTGTTTGTCCATCAGAAAGGTTTCATCATTTGGAACCCTCTCATCAAAGAGTTGATCTTATCCTTTGAGAGTTGTTGGCCATTGTAAAGAACTGTGCCTTGCCAAGAATCTCTTCTGGCTGCATCAATTCTTCACAGTGAAGCTTTTGTCGTAAATTCATCTGAATTTATCAAGTTTTCCGATCAAGATCTTAAAGAAACAATTGCAGTTGATCAGAGAGCCATCCAGGCAAACTCGTCAGCAGTTTTTCATATTAATTCTATTGAATATCATTCAAGAAAACACATCATTCCAGTTTTACAAGGTTGCTGCAGTGATCAACCGCAAAATTTCTTTGAAAGTCTCAATTCAAAGAAAAACTTAATTCAGATATCATTACGTGTTGCCGGTCTTGAAAATTGTTGTCTATCGTGACTAACGAAGGTGGTGGTGGCAATGCTACACTAAGTTTATCCACTTCAAGAGGATTTGTGACTCAAGAACAGCATGATCCAATCCAAGATTTAATAAGAGCTATCATTAAACCTCAGAGTCAATTGATTTCCGTCCAACTCGATGAATCTAATTACCTGCTATGGAAATTACAAATAGAAACAGCAGTTAGAGGGTATGGTCTTGAGGATTATATTTTTGGAACAAAAATTGTACCATCAAAATTTATTCGAGATAACGAGGAAAAGCTTGTGCCAAATCCTGAATTCTTGGCATATCTGAGGCAGGACAGCCATGTTTGTTCATGGATGATGTCATCTATTGGAGCAACCATCTTGCCACAGCTGGTTGGAGTCAAAACTGCACAAGGTGTTTGGTCCACTATTGAAAGAAATTTTTCTGCACAGTCCTCTGCAAGAATCATGCATCACAGAAGATTGCTTCACAGTATTAGAAATGGTGATTCAACAATGAATGAGTATTTGCTAAAGGTAAAAAACATATGTGATCAATTGAGTTCAGCAGACCAAAAAATTCCTGAGTCTGAACATGTGTTGTCAATTGTGAGTAGGTTGGATGATGACTATGAAACAATTTCTGCAATTATCTTGTCTATGGATCCTACACTAAGTCTACAATATGTGTATTCAATCCTATTGGCTCATGAAGACAGAATTGACCATAAAAGAAATGTGAATTCAGACATGTCAGTTAATTTTACTACCTATGGAAGGGGTAAAAATCAAGGCAATGTGTCAAGAAAATAGAATCGGCCTAACTTTCAAAGAGATGGTCAATCAAATCGTGGCAGAGGCAGAGGAAGAAATAACAACACTAGACCTAGATGCCAAATTTGTGAAAAATTTGGTCACACTGCAAGTAAGTGTTATTTTAGATATAATTCTAGTGTTAATCCGGGACAGTCAAGTAATAATTCTAGTGTCAACTTGGTAAATGTGCAAAAAAAAGCAATAAGAGTCAATCTGAAAATACTAATGCAGATTCAATTTTCTATTGATGATGCTACTGATGATTGCTGGTATCCAGATTCAGGAGCTACTAATCATGTCACCAACAATTTGAATAATCTCAATTTGGGAAACAAAGAATATGAAGGTACGCAAAATCTTTTAGTTGGTAATGGCAAGATTGCACATATTACACATACTGGAAATGCAAGTTTAAAAGGACCCAAAGAACTTATTCTAAAAAATTTACTAAGGGTTCCATCTATTAAGAAGAATCTTTTAGGTGTTTCCCAATTTGCTAAGGACGACAATGTATATTTTGAATTTTATCCTAATTCTTGCATTGTCAAAGATATTCTGACACAAGAAATTATTTTGCAGGGTAAAGAGATTAAGGACTTGTACAGATTTGATATTACTAATTCTAGAAACCCTAGTTGCTTAAATAAAATGTGCTTAACTACTTTTGTAAAGGATTCTGAGTGTAGTAAGCAATTTGATTTGTGGCATTGCAAGTTAGGACATCCAAGTGTCAAAATTGTCAAGCAAATTATGAAATGTAATAACTTGAATGTCAGTAACATTTCTGATTCATATGTTTGTTTTTCTTGTCAATTGGGAAAGTCTCATGAGCTTGCATTTCCAAATTCACACACAGTTTATACTAATCCACTTGAGTTAGTGGCAACTGATCTATGGGGACCAACATCCACTAGTTCAGTATGTGGTTACAAGTACAATATTTCATTTATTGTTGCTTATTCCAGATTTACTTGGATATATATGTTGAGACCTAAAACTGAAGTGAGCAATGTGGTGATGCAGTATATTAAAAAAGTTGAAAATATGACTGGTCATCATGTTAAAACCTTTCAAACTGATAGTGGAAGAGAATTCTTACCATTAAAATTATTTTTTGAAAAGAAAGGTATTAACCACAGGATAACTTGTCCATATACTTCAGAACAAAATGGACTAATAGAGAGAAAACATAGACATATTGTTGAAACAGGTACTTTACTTGCTCAAGCTTCAATGCCTTTAAAATATTGGCCTGAAGCTTTTGAAACTGCTGTACATTTAATAAATTTGTTACCTACAAAGGTACTGAAGTTTTATTGCCCTCAGGAGATTTTATTTAAAGTTAAACCTGATTATCATCATTTAAATTTTTTTGGATGTCATTGTTTTCCTTGTTTAAGACTATATAATGCTCATAAATTAGATTTAAGATCAACACCATGTACTTTTCTAGGATATTGCAACAGACAAAAGGGATATAAATGTCTAGATAATGCTGGTAGAATATACATTTCTAGACATGTAAGATTTAATGAACATAAATTTCCATTCAATAATATTAATTGTAATACAATTGAAAAATTTGTTGAGCCAAGAATGGTTATACCTGATTTACCTGAGGAAGTACAAGTAATGGTGCCACCTGCTTTATCTACAAAAGACACCATTACTAGCTCTCAACTCACAGTGCCTTTGGAAGGGCCAAGTCAAGAGCATGTAAATGATGACAACATTGACATTCAAAGTCAATCATATCAAGAAGCTACTGAAAGCCGCAATCAGTCATCTGCTAGAGAACAGTCTGAAAAGATCAGTCCTGACAGGGAAAATAGAGATAATCTCAATCAGCATCCAATGTTAAACAGAGCAAAGTGTGGTATTTTTAAACCCAGAATAATTAATACTGTTGTATTACAAGATGAACCAGTTTCCTTTCATGAAGCTGTCCAATATGATAATTGGAAAACAAGCTATGACTGAAGAATATAATGCTTTAATTAGAAAAGGAACCTGTTCTCTTGTTGAAAAACCAGAGAATAAGAATATAATTGGATGCAGATGGGTTTATAAACTAAAGAAAAATTCTGATGGTTCAATTTCTAAATACAAGGCAAGATTAGTTGCTAAAGGTTATTCACAACAGTGTGGTTTTAATTTTACTGAAACTTTTTCACCTGTTGTGAAACCCACATCTATTAGAATAATATTGACAATAGCCTTGTTTAGGAATTGGAACATCAGACAACTAGATGTCAATAATGCTTTCCTTAGGAGAAGTTTTTATGCAACAACCAGGAGAATTCAGTCAAGGCAACAATTCAAAACTGGTGTGCAAACTCAACAAAGTAATCTATGGACTAAAGCAGGCTCCTAGAGTTTGGTTTGACAAGTTGAAGTCAACACTTGTCAACTTTGGATATACCTCTACTAAATCTGACAATTCTATTTTTACCAAATTTTCTGGGTCTGATACAACATATATTCTAATTTATGTTGATGATTTCCTTATTACAGGAAGCAGCAAATCAGAAATTGACAATGTCACAAAAAGATTGAATGTAGAATTTTCTATTAAGGACTTGGGTGATTTAAGCTATTTTTTGGGTGTTGAAGTTAAAAGATCTAATTCTGAAATTCATCTCTGTCAGAAAAAATACATCTCAGAAATTCTTCAAAGAGAAAAAATGGATAAAGCAAATCCCATACCAACTCCTATGATTACTAACAGTCAACTTTCTAAAAACAAAGGAGAGGCATTTCAAGATGCAAAGTTTTATAGGAGTATAATTGGTGCTCTACAATATGCCACCATTACAAGGCCAGATATTTCTTATAGTGTTAATAAAGCAAGCTAGTTTATGCAAAATCCTTTGGATACTCATTGGGTTGCTGTCAAGAGAATTCTTAGATATCTAAAAGGAACACTTGATCATGGCCTAATATTTAAAGCTAGCAATACCTTAAATATAAATGCATATGCAGATGCAGATTGGGGAGCAAATATTGATGACAGAAAATCAACATCTGCATATTGTATCTTTTTAGGTAAAAACCCAGTTTCATGGAGTGCCAGAAAACAAAGTACTGTTTCTAGGTCTAGTACTGAAGTAGAGTTCAGATGTGTTGCAAGTGCAGCACCAGAAGTTTTATGGATTGAATCTCTATTAAGTGAGCTTAAAATTAAAACCGAGAAAAAAGCTATAATCTGGTGTTATAATGTGAGCGCTATTTCCTTAACTTCTAATCCAGTTCTTCATTCAAAAACAAAGCATATAGAGATTGATTTATATTTTATCAGAGAGCAAGTATTACAAGGTAAATTGAGGGTTGGATATATACCGTCACAGCATCAAAAGGCAGATGTACTTATTAAACCACTTTTCAGACCCAATTTTACTAGATTGAAGGAAGAACTAAGAGTAGACGCAGCAGATTTGAGCAAGAGATCTACAAGGATGGTTTATATTCCAGATTGATGTTGATTCAGTAAAGTTGAAGTCCCTTCCAGCTAGGGTTTTGACCGAATTGAATATAAAATCTGTTTCAAAGCCACAAAATTTTCTTATTCATACTTTAGAGTGTTCAATATTTTTAGTGTTCGAATTATACCTGAGGTTTAGAGGAAGATGAAGAGAAAGATTGTCTGAAAGTCTCCTTCGTTGATCAAATTTGAAGTCGCCTGATGTTTAGAGGAAGATGAAGAGGAAGATTATCTGAAAGTCTTCTTCGTTGATCAAATTTGAAGCCACCGTCATGCTTATACTCTGAGCCGCCGCCATTTTTGTGTTGAAACCTAATTGGAATGATATCTGATTAGGGTTTCGGGGGGAGTAAAAGTAATAGGCTTATGTAAATGGGTCGGTTACTTTACTTCCCGTTGCTTCCTTATTTCTATTGGGCTTAGCCCATTTATTTGTTTCGGCTATTTTACAAAGCCAGTGCATTTGTACATTGTTTCTAGTCCGCTCTTGTATGAAAAACAAATACATTTTTACCGTTACTATTACAAAGCATTCTCTACACAAAAATCTAACTTTTTTATATATATATATATATATACATACACACACACACACACACACACACACATATACTAGGCTCGTAAATTCTGGATTGGCAAAGGGGACGCAAGGCAATGGACTGGGGAAGGGAAAGAGTGGCTTTACCGGGGAGGAGTTGGCTTAAAGTGTAAAGGGCTGTGGATGTTTAAATGGAAGGAAGAGGAGAGAGAGAAGGCAAGGAGATGGAAGGCTAGATTTAAACTGTAGGGGAGGGGAGGAACGTGACTGTTGATGGGAGGTGAGATGCGTCCTATTTGAAGAGGAGAGAAGGCCGGAACCAGTGAGTGGAAACCAGTGGAGGTAGAAAAAGGAGAACGGTGGAGGGAAGTTTTACGGATGGGGAAGGGTGGCTTGATGCGCTGAATGAGGAGGTTCTTGAAGCGGTGGAGCTACGGTTGTCAACGGTGAAGTGGGTGGACGAGGGAAAGGGTTGAGCGAGCTATGGGAAAAGAGGTTCTTGCAATGAGAATTTTGTTTGGTTACAAACTTTCGAATGAAGAAAGCTGTTTTATTTCTTCTTTCCCAATTGATGCGAATATGAACTTAGCCAAAGGAAGATATTAGTGAATTAATTGGGAAAGAAGAAGACATTGGAGAAGAAGGTGCCACTAAGAATTCTCAGCAGGGAAAGTCTAAAAAGACACAAAATATAGACACAATTGGTGACACAATGCATCTCCACCATTGGATCTTCCCATGATTTACACATCTTCACATAAAGACAAAATGATCCAACGGTTAATAATCTGTGTCCCTTGATTTGTGTTCAATTTTGCGTCTCAATAGCCGCTCCCTTTTTCTATGCTTTTCATTTTTTTAACAACCTTAATGCCAACGTGGCATAACAACTTTCTTAGCGGGAAAGAAATTAAAAAAACAATAATAAAAGAGAAATGGTGGGATTACATTTCAGTTACAGCACTATCATGCAGAATTTACAGCACTAGTCGTTAGAGTGCAAGAAAGGATAGACATAACAGAATCCCTCATTATGACGAGGAAGACATAGTATACAGCAGATCTTTACAAAAGAAAACTTTAAATTTGCAATAAAACATAATTAATAATGGAAATTTAAACAGCACTGTAAGAGTAATTGTGAAAAATTGTAATTTTTCTATTAATGAAATGATTGTACAAATAACGTGTATTTATATACACTGATTAACATAAGGGAAAACAAAAGTAACGATTGGGCTTTAGCCCAAGCCCATGTACAATAATACATATGCAGATTAATACAGAAGAGACCCGATGCCTTTCAGTTGTTCATTTTATCTCCCCGCAAATGAAAGCTAGGGTTTCTGTGTATCTCCGCCGCCACAAAATAAAATGATAAATCCGAGAAAAATCTTCAAAATAATGTTTTAATCAGCTTCGATTCTACTAAAGTAGTACTTGATGGCGAGGATTTGAGCTTTAATCAGCCTCGATTCTACTAAAGTAGCATTCGACGGCGAGGATTTGAGCTTATGAAGGATTGCTCTTGCTTTGTTTGAGTGTTATCTGCTTCAAATTGTTCTTGGCTTCTAACATAAGAGGTGCTGAGCTTCTTGCAAGCTTGAATACTTCAGTGGTCAGATTATCAGTGTGCTTTGGCCTCATTCAGCTTTCTTGGATGTTAAAGGTTTCAGATCTGAACTTATATGCCTTTCTTCATCTCCAAGGTTTGATTTTTCAGTTACTTTAAGTTCGGATCTAAGCCTGGTGAAGTTTTTACTTGATAACGGCTTTGTAAGTATGTCTGCTATCTGATAATTAGCTGGAACATGATTTATTTGTAATTTACCCTTGATTACTTGTTCTCGAACGAAATATAGATCAATTTCCATGTGTTTAGTCCTTGAGTGCAAAATAGGGTTAGAAGACAATGATACTGCACTTAAATTGTCACACCATAATACTGGCAGCCTTTGAATTGATACTTTGAGTTCACTAAGAAGTGACTGTACCCACATGATTTCGGCAGTAGCGTTTGCAATGCTTCTGAACTCAGATTCAGTGCTAGATCTAGAGACTGTGGGTTGTTTCTTAGTACACCATGATATAGGATTATTTCCTAAGTAGATACAGTAGCCTGATGTTGATCTTCTGTCATCAGGATCAGTTGCCCAGTCTGCATCACTATATCCAGTAATGTTGAGTTGATTGCCTTTTGTGAAATGTAAACCATAGTTCACCGTTCCCTTTAGATATCTTAGCACTCTCTTCATGGCTTTCCAGTGTTCCTCTTTTGGTTCCTGCATAAATTGTGAAAGTTTGTTAAAACAATAGGTTATTTCAGGCCTAGTGACGGTAGCATATTGTAATGCTCCCACTAGACTTCTATATTGTCTAATGTTGTCTATGTTTTCTCCCCTATGCCTGGATAATTGCTGACTTGTAATCATGGGTGTAGGCAAAGCATTGGCTGCCTCCATGTTTGATCTTACAAGAATTTCATTGATATACTTCTTTTGATTTAAAAACAACTCTGATTTAGATGTTCTTATTACTTCAATTCCATGAAAATAATTGAGTTCCCCCAAGTCTTTAATTGAGAATTGTTTGTCTAAAATTTGAATAAGCCTTCTGATTTCATCTTCACTATTTCCTGTAATGATCAGATCATCAACATATATTAAAACAAAGATAGTTATTGTATCAGTAAACTTGACAAACAATGAATTATCTGATTTAGTAGATTGAAACTTTAGCCTTGTCAAGACAAGTTTCAATTTATCAAACCAGGCTCTAGGAGCTTGCTTAAGCCCATAAATGGCTTTATTTAATTTACAAACGAGCTCTTTATTTTTTTGATATCCTTGAGGTTGACTCATATACACTTCTTCCTTTAGATCACTGTTCAGAAATGCATTGTTGACATCCAATTGTTGTATTTTCCAGTTATTGTGAAGAGCTATAGTAAGAATTACTCTTATAGTTGTTGGTTTAACAACTGGAGAGAATGTTTCTTCAAAATCAAAGCCATATTGTTGTGTGAAACCCCTTGCAACAAGTCTGGCCTTATATTTATGTATAGATCCATCAGCATTCCTTTTTAACCTATATGTCCACTTGCTGTCTATTATATTCTTGTCTGTTGGAGCCTTGACAAGTGTCCATGTTTTATTCTTTATCAATGCTTGATACTCATCATCCATAGCTTGTTTCCAGTTTTGATTACTAATAGCTTGATTGTAATTCACTGGTTCGTCAAAATCACTTATGACATTATAAACTTTGGGCTTAAATATACCCCTTTTTGATCTAGTAATCATTGGATGACCTCTTTGAGCCTGCATACTCTGTTGTTCATGAGTTTCAATATTATCATTTCTAATGTTTGATTGATTACTTCTAGCTTCTGAACTTGACTCATGCTGCTGATGCTCATGTTGTTGATTGATAGTTGGCTGATTGGAAGGCTCAGGTGACTCACTGTTTGATGATGATGCAGTCAGTTGAGATGAGCCTGAGCTACCATCACCTGTATCCTTTATGAAACTATCAGAATAAAGAGGTATTCCTGGTATTGGTTTAATTGGATTGTATACTTTTTGTGTAGTAACAATGTCTTTGCTATTGAAAGGAAATACCTTTTCGTTAAATACAACATGCCTGCTAACATAGACTTTACCTTTGTCATTAAGACATTTATATCCTTTCTGATCACTGGCATACCCTATAAAAGTACATGCTGATGATCTAAAATTTAATTTATGAGCATTATATGGCCTTAGATATGGATAGCATAGACAGCCAAAAACTTTAAGTCTATCATAATCAGGTTTAATGTTATACAAGATTTCTAGAGGACATTTATTATTCAAAGTTTTAGTAGGCAGTCTATTTATTAAATACACAGAAGTATTGAAAGCATCAGGCCAGAACTTCATAGTTAAATTACTCTGAGCTAATAAAGTGAGACCACACTCCACAATGTGTCTGTGTTTTCGTTCAACTAACCCATTTTGCTCAGAAGTGTATGGGCAACTTAATCTATGAATTATACCTTTCTTTTTGAAATATTCACTTAAAGGTTTAAATTCTGTACCTCCATCAGTCTGCAAAATCTTTAGATTTTCACCTGTTTGTTTTTCAGCTTGATTAATGAAATGAATAACAACTTTGCTAGTTTCTGACTTTGATTTTAGAAAGTATATCCATGTATATCTAGAATAAGAATCAACAAAAGAAATATAGTAGTTGAATCCATAGTCAGAATTTGTTGAAGCTGGACCCCATAGGTCTGCAGCAACAAGCTCAAGAGGTTTAGAATAATTAGTTAAAGAGTTTGTGAATGGTAGCTTGTGGCTTTTGCCCATTTGACAGAAAGTACATACATATGGCATAGGAATATTATCATATGAAATATTATTAGTGGCTAAAACTTTCTTGACAACATTCACATTAGCATGACCAAGTTTAATATGCCATAGATCAAACACACTGATTTTATCATTAATTTCTGATAAGTAGCAACTACTTCTCTCTTGATCATTGTTTGCTGAATTCACAGTACTGAATTTGTACAGCCCTTTGCATGTTTTACCCTGCAAAATAACTTCATTAGTCAATAAATCTTTAACTAAGCAATGATATGGATGAAACTCAAAATACACATTATTGTCTTTAGCAAACTGCGATACACTGAGTAAATTCTTTTTTATATGAGGAACCATAAGTAAGTTGTTGAGGTATAGTTGCTTTTTACCTTTTATGCTGCCAAAGCCAATATGTGTAATTTTTACACTGTTACCATTACCCATGAGTAAAGAATTCATACCTTTGTACTCTCTTTGACCTAGATTGAGATTATTGAGATTGTTTGTGATATGATTTGTAGCACCTGAGTCTGGATACCAGTTATCATCACCAATATCATCAGTTTGATTGTTTCTTGATATATTGCTTTGACTATCAGTTTCAACATTAACTAGATTTGCTGTAGGATTTGATCTTCTTTGATTACTTTGTGTCTGACCAGCCACATAGTTGCTATTAAATCTGAAATAACACTTCACAGCAGTATGACCCACTTTTTCACAAATTTGACATTTGGGTCTGTTATTGTTATTGCTCCATCTTCCTCTACCTCTGCCTCTACTAGATGAACTTCCTCTTTGATTAGAAAAATCTCCTCTATTTTGATTCTTGTTCTTGGTTTCAACAACATTAGCAGATAGTTCATTCAATTGTGATTTTTTTGTTTCAATTCTTGCTTCATGAGCAAGAAGAATAGAGTGTACATCCTCCATAGAACTGGTCACCTTTTGAGATGTAATAACTGCCACAACAGCTTCATATTCATCACCCAATCCATTTAAAATTGATAAGATGTGCTCAGAATCACTGATCTTTTGACCTGCTGCCTCAAGATGATCACAAATACCTTTAACTTTTGTTAAATACTCTCTCATGGACAGATTATACTTTCTAGCAGTCTCTAGTTGATTTCTATAGAACATTGTCTTGGCTGATGATTGACTATTAAAAGATTTTTCTATGGTTGTCCAAATATCATTGGCTGTTTTGCATCCAATTACTTGAGATAAAATCTTTTCGCTTATAGATGACAATAACCATGCACAAATCAATCTATCCTGCCTATGATATTTGACATATTCATCATTGCTAACTACCCTATTATCAGCATCAGTTATGAACTTAGATGGAATAGCAATAGTACCAAGAATGTACCATTCTAGACCATAGCCTTGAATGGCTGTTTCTACTTGCAATTTCCATAGCAAGTAATTATTCTCTTCAAGATGAATGGTAATTAATTGAGATTGTGGATTTATACCTGTTTTAACAAGAGATTCTGCACTAGAAATGTTTTGACCCACTGATGTTGCTTGATTTTGATTTGCAGATGAATCTCCTGGAAGAGTTGGTTGATTTCCAGGAGGTATTGATGAAGAATTTCGATCATCCACCATAATGTTGACCGGATATCAAACTGATTCTTGAAACCTTGGAATTGAGGAATTCTTGAAGAACTTAGACGGCTAACACTGTTGCAACCTTAGGTGCTTCAGATGATGATTGTTATACTACTGCAAGGTTAAGTTTCTGATGAAGCACTCTGGTATGGCACTTTGTTGTAGCTGTTTTTTTCTTTCTTGAATTTCTTGATCGATTTTGAGAAACTCAAAAAGTCCCTCGGCAAGACTTGATATAGTAGTTTGATGCAGCCTGCTTGAAATAGTATGGCAAGGCACAAGCTATTGTGATCAAGTAGCAACTCCTAAATGATGAGATATAATTCTGTCTCTAATAGGAGGGATTCGGATGATGATGAATAAACTGACGAATCTTCTGTTAAAAAAAACAGAATTTCAGCTGCTTCAATGAACTTTTTTTTTTTTTTTTTTTTCCTCTGATTCAGGATTCTTGATTGCTATTAAGCCTTGATGGCTCTGATACCATGTAAGAGTAATTGTGAAGAATTGTAATTTTTCTATTAATGAAATGATTGTACAAATAACGTGTATTTATATACACTGAGTAACATAAGGGAAAACAAAAGTAACGATTGGGCTTTAGCCCAAGCCCATGTACAATAATACATATGCAGATTAATACAGAAGAGACCCGATGCCTTTCAGTTGTTCATTTTAAGCACCACTATTTTGAAGCTTTTATACCTGTTACTCTTGTTTTTATGTTTGATATATCTAAAAAATTTGGCAAGATCATGTGCTCCTAGTGTCCAAGATTTGACTTTTAAATTAGTATAACATGCATTTGACATGCGATGGTACTCGATACTACAATGTTTCGTACTGTTTATGCTCATTGCTTTTATGATTCGTTAAACACACCTCCCTTTGTATTTTATAGATTGATATAGTCTGCCTTGGAAGCCTAACAATATGCTAACTTTACCGACTTTTGCTAAATCTAAATTATTTTTTACAACTCAATTATCCTATTTGTTGGCTTGCTATTTTATTCTTATCATTTTCTACCTATGAAGTCACTAAATACTTGAAAAACTAATTATAACCTATAGAACCTTCTAGAACTTCAACACCATCCAATTGTATATTATATATATTACACTTTGATCAATCTAGTCCAGGAATAAATGATCTCACTTCGTATTTATTTATCAATTTGATTCTTTGCAGGTCATTCTTGACATATTTTTTATTTTATCCTGAAAGGCTCAGTTTCGATTTTAAGTTAATATATACCTTTCTGCGGATATATCATTTTTGTTTGGGCTTCATGCTATATTGAGCAGTTGCAGCCATGTGATATCTTGATAACCTGATAAAAAAGTAACAAAATTTGATTTAGTTGAGCTGCTGAATGGGCTTATGAGCAGTGCAGTGAATATTGATAAGGCTCTGTTAACTGTTTTTATAACATTTATGTACACATGTTCACATGATTTGTCTGGAAAGCTGTTGGACGTATTTGTTTGAAAATTAGAAAACACGAAAGTGCTATATGAAGTAGGGGACTTAAATGGTGTTCATTAATCCATTGGATAAACCGGAGGTCCTACACTCATCAACCTAGAAGGATAGATAAAATTGAACATCAACTTCAACTATACAAGCAGAGAGGCTTTACTTAGGACATAATATCAAGATCAAATGGGTAGCTGGAACTTCTAGCCAAAATTATTTCATATCATGGTAAGAAAAAATATAATAAATGAGCCTTGATAAATAGTTTTGATGGTCCAAAGTCAACAGTTGGGATATGTGACCTAATC
This sequence comes from Allium sativum, assembly GCA_030737875.1. NCBI lineage: Eukaryota > Viridiplantae > Streptophyta > Magnoliopsida > Asparagales > Amaryllidaceae > Allium > Allium sativum. The sequence goes on along the minus strand of CM060920.1, from coordinate 339,932,654 downwards.
AAACTAACACATGCAGATGTTAACTTAGCATTCAAAGTTAGATCATATGTCGGTCTGACTACTTCAACAGCACATGAGTTAGTAAGAAATATAACAAGAGTAACGTAGAGATGTGACTGGGCCAATTACAGTTATTTTAGTTAGGATCATCTATTATACATTATGTTTATGATTATAGATGTACTTGACATATATTGTTTAAAATCTGCTTACTACTTGTAAATTATTATTTTAAAATATAATTTAATAAGTTCTAGCATAAAATATTTCATTAGTAATGTGCAGGGCCACTTTTGAAGCACAAAATGAGTTTCAAATAGGTTTACCCCATGAAATTTTCTATCTTACAAGTATTTAATAAATGATGATTATGATTACTTTTTATTTTGTGCTTGTTAAAAGTTAGCTACAAAAACATGAAAGACATAATGAAAATATTTAAAATTAGTTCTGTGTCAATGATTGAAGGATGACTAAAATGATCAATGGGTTGCACAAAACATCAAATGAAGGAGACAAAAGAAACTCAAATTGTTTGGACGGTGTAATAGGTTTTGAAATAGTGTCTTGCATTTTGTAAGTTCTTTGTCAAAATGACCAAAATTTTCAACTATGTAAACAACTAAGAAGTTTATATTTTCGTAAAAATGTACATGGCTCGACATTTGTTTGAATGGTAAATACTGAAAGACAGAAAACCAAAAATTTCTTATTAGTTCATAAATGATTGGTTTTTGTAAATATTCAAATTACTTCAGCCGCAATAATTAATAATGAAAATATAAACCGCACCACTAGTTCGAAGCTTTTGTACCTGTTTACCCTTGTTTTTGTGTTTGATATATCTCAAAAATTTGGCAAGATAATGCACTCTTAATGTCCAAGCTTTGATGGTTAAATTAATATAACATGCATTTGACATGCGATGGTACTCGCTACTACAATGTTATGTATTTTTTATGCTCACTGCTTTTATGATTCGTTAAACACACCTCCCTTTGCATTTTATAGATTGATAGCCTACATTGGAAGCCTAACAGTATGCTAACTTTACCCCACTTTTGTTAATCTAAATTATTTTTTACAACTCAGTTTCATATCCTATTTGTTGGCTTGCTATTTTATTCTTAGCATTTTCTTCAATTTTCTACCTATGAAGTCCCCAAATACTTAGAAAACTAATTATAACCTGTTGAACCTTCTCGAACTTCAACACCATCCAATTTTTGTATATTACACTTTGATCAATCTAGTCCAGGAATAAATAATCTCACTTCGTATTTATTTATCAGCTTGATTCTTTGCAGGTCAATCTTGACATATTTCTAATTTTATCCTAAAAGGCTCAGTTTCGATTTAAAGTTAATATATCCCTTTCTGTGGATATATCATTTTTGTTTGGGCTTCATGCTATATTGATGAATATGTTTAAGCAGTTGCAGCCACATGATATCTTGATAACCTGATAAAAGAGTAATAAAATTTGATTTTAGTTGAGCTGTTGAATGGGCTTAAGAGTAGTGTAGTGAAGATTGATAAGGAAGCCATGTTAACTGTTTTTGATAACATTTATGCACACTTGTTCACATGGTTTGTCTGGAAACCTGTTGGATGTATTTGTTCGAAAATTAGAAAGCACGAAAGAGCCATATGAAGTAGGGGACTTAAATGGTCTTCATTAATCCATTGAGTAAGCTGGAGATCCTACACTCATCGAGCAGGAGGGATATACAATAGTGAACATCAACTTCAACTATACAAGTAGAGAGTATTTACTTAGGACATAATATTAAGATCAAATGGGTAGTTGGAACTTCTAGCTAAAATTATTTCGTGTCATGGTAAGAAAAAATACAATAGATGAGCCTTGAGCAATTGTTTTGAAGGTCCAAAGTCAACATTTGGGATAAGTGACCTAATCAAACTAATATATCCAGATGTTAACTTAGCATTCGAGGTTAGATTATATGTAGGTCAGATTACTTCAACAACACATGAGTTAGTAAGAAATATAACAAGGGTAACGTAGAGATGCGACCGAACCAAATAAAGTTATGTTAGTTAGCATTATCTATTATACATTATGTTTATGATTATAGATGTACTTGATATACATTATTTAAAATCTGCTTAGTACTTGTAAATTATTATTGTAAAATATAATTTATTAAGTTCTAGCATAAAGTATTTCATTAGTAATGTGCAGGGCCACTTTAGAAGCACAAAATGAGTTTCAAATAGGTTTAACCCATGAAATTTTCTATCTTACAAGTATTCGATAAATGATGATTATGTTTCTATGTCATGATAAAAGATAAAAGGATCATCCTTAACAATTTATATAAATTTATAATCTCGACAATTTGGTGTTTCTCTGAGTTACTTCGGGTAGCGTCCCCTTGTTTGTCTTCGGTCTGGAATTTGGCTTTGCATTTTTGTCTTGGGTCTGTTTGTGGTGGTTCTTGCGATTGTCTCTATCCTTTTTAGCTTTTGTTTGGTCTGTAGTTATTCTGCTGCTGCTTGCTTTTGCACAGCCAAGTGACTCTTTTGTGTTTTTTTGTTTTACAGTGATTTACTCTGTTTTTACCTTTCTGTGTTCTACATTTGCTCTATTGTTAAACTCCCCTCAACGATTGCGTTGCAACGGGGGTCAGTCTTGTGGCTGTGGTTCATTGCTTTTGGATTGGTGGAGTTTATCACTGTAAGCAGTTTAGGATACTGTACTTCGTCCTTATTTCAAGCTTCTGTCATTAAGTGAAGATTTCGTATTACACTTTGAAAACCAGTCTAGCCTTCAGGTGTTGTATCTGTTTGCTTTGTTCATCTTTAGGGAAGATATTTGGCAAGAATTGTAGGTAATTTGTGCAGTTGTTGACCTAGTGGTGTTGTGCTTGTTCAAGTTTGGTCATTGTAAAGTGAGACTGCTCCGGCAACTTGTATTGTAGATGTTGTATTTTTGCTATGTCGCACACTGCATAGTGAATTCTAGTTAATTCAACGTAATTTTTCTCTTGTGGCATAGACATGTAAAATGCTTGTAGTAGATAGACAAATTGTCTATCTCCTGTATATTACTTATATACAGTCCTCATTATTTGTTACAATGACAAAAATGTTACGGGTCACTTTAAAAACTGGTTGGTTTAAAAAAAAAAAAAAAAAAAAAAAGATGAATTATAAAAAGATAAAATATAAATTATTTCTCCATTTTTGTTCTGTTTATAACTTATGTTTAAATTTAGCTTTACCAGATAGTTATCTTTTACTTTTGTTATGTGCTTATTACAACAAAAATACCATTTACAACTGACGCCCATCAATCTTTATATCCATTGTTAGAATAGAACATGCCTATTTTACAACTGTTTTGCACAGCTGTAAAAAGCCACTTTTACAGCTGTTCATGGCAATTGTAAAAGATTTGTATACAACTGATTTTTTGGTTGTAAAGACCTTTTCACTTGTAAAACATTTTATTTCAACTGCTCATAACAGTTGTAAAAGATCTATTTAGTTGTAATTAAGATTTCAACAACTGTTTTTGCCAGTTGCGTTAGAGGTTTACAACTGTAAACATTTTTAATAGGATCTACCATAACAAGAAATGACAGTTGCAACAAATATTATTTTAACTGCTACACATAACTATAATTCAGCTCTTCACAATGGCTATTAATTGTGAATTTCATAATATTATAATTAAAACTAGTATTCATTGATAATAATCACAGTTGATTAATTATCGAAGCAACATGAACCATTCACATTCACAACAATCAAAAACAAGTCAAGTTTACACATTTTTGAATTCATAACTCCATTACACAACATAATCATACCTATAACATACATAAATTAAAAACTACGTTTACACACTAATTAACAAAGATAATGTAACGACCTAGAATTTTTGAGATTTAAAATATAAATTAAATTAAGATTCAATGTAAAATAAATATTTATATTTGAGATTTTGTCAATTCTTGAACAATAGGTGCGAACCATTTCATAAATTTATAAATAAACGTGATTTGCATTACTAACCGATTTGAATATTTAGCGTTAAAATTCCTTCATTGTTTAAAAATGAATATTATGGAAAGAGTTGTACCGTCATAAATTTAGTTTGCAATTTAAGCAAGAAATGAATTTAATACTTACAATGCAACTCTATAAGAAGAAAATATACGCTTGAAATTCAATTTAGACTGTTATTTATTGTAGTGTTCTTTCTAAAAATAAAGGCACATTGTGAATATGGTGTCAATATAAACATTTGTCAAAATTTATTATACTAATAAATAGTGAGCCGTATGGAATATTTAAGACTTGACATTTGAACCAAAATCAATTTTGGAATAAATTCCGTTTGAGAAACGATTTGTTTTGAATAAAGAATCTATTTGCATAATAGAATATCGTTAAGATTAATCTATTCCCAATTAAACTAATAAGTATGAATGGCATAATGTAAATTAACTTTGAAATAAATTCAAAATCTAATTGAGGGAGAAAATTTATTGAAGAGAGAATTTTGTTGCAGAGAAAGATATCGTTGGGATAAATTTATTTCCAATTTAAACCATTAAGTAAATAGTGTAATAAAACAGTTAAATCAATTTTTAACTTACAAGTTGAATTTTTTAATATAAATAGCAATAAATTTTGTTTTGAATAAATCATTAAAATTAAAATTTAAATTTATTACGGTATTAATTGTGATAAAGTTAATGAAATTTTGATGTACAAACGGTGTAATTAAACTAAAAATATAACGCATCTTTATATAAGCAATGCATAATAAAAGGAAATGAATAAATTCATTACCAATTCAATTTAATTTTCGGTGTATGATAGTTAAGCTTATAACGTTCAGATAATACATAAACAACGTTGTTAGCCTAACATATCATTCATAGGAAACAAATCAATTTTTCCTTCTTTAAAGGAGATATGGTAGATGTAACACCCCGAATTTTCAGAGTATATTAAAGTTAACAAATTCAAGAACACTTAATTTTTAGAAGAAGAATTAAGTGAAACGGGTTGCGCTATTACGTTCGTCTCAAAATTTTGGTAAAGATAGACATTTGATTTGCATAAAATAGATATCTTATGAAGAAGTTATCAAACCTTGAAGTTTGTATGCATATGAGAAATATATATATATATATATATATAAATTAAATAAATAAATATGCAAAAAAGTTCAAAACAGCGATTCGGGAGGGGGAATAACCGAACCGGCCCATTTTTGAGGTCGACCCGAGCCCTGCTGGGTTGACTAGGGGTTGATTCAGGGTGTTTGGCTGTTAACCCGTGGGCCGATTCGCTTGGCATCTTATTGGTTCTAATGGACTGCTTGTTGAGTCATTAGGGCTGATGTGGCTATTCTATCTTGTTTGAATGGCTTTGATTTGCTCTAGGTTAATCTGACGGTTCCTATTAAATCAAACTTCTATATAAGCAACCTAATACCTCAACCCTAAATCATATTAGAAATCAAACCAAGAGTCGTCATGCTGCCATTGGACAACCTCGAGTAGCCGTCGTTCAACTTGAAGCAAATTAAAAGAGACAAACCAAATCAAATCAAAATTAAACTAAAACAACGATTGTCTACATCAAAGGCGAGCATTTCAACTTCAGAATACAGATTCCATAAATAAGGATTGTCTTTTGTAAGTGTAGTTATCTTTTAGGTGTAAATAAATTTAAGACGTGATTTGATATAAAGTGAAAAATAAAATTATACTATGTTGTATAATATTGACGATGCTAATTCATGTTTGTTATGATGATTTTATCATGAGTTGTCTTGGAATGTTTGTGGCTTATTGGACTTGCTGTGGGATCTATTAAAGACTGAGAATGAAACTATCAATATCATATGCAAGTTATATGTTTCATGTTAAGATCTACATATATATGTTTATATGATTACAAGTTGTATGTATTATGTTAGATCCAAGTCAAGATCTACATATATATATATATATATATATATATATATATATCCATATGCTTTATGTTAGATCCATATGCCTATATATATATGTTCATATGCAAGTTACAAGTTTTATGTTGGATCCATGTCAAGATCTATCTAGGTTCATATGATTAATGCAAGATATATATTTTGTGATAGATCCAAGTCACGATCTAATTATACATATGTTCATATGCAAGTTACATGTTAGATCCAAAACTAGATCTATATTTATATGCATGTTTGTAAAGTGGACTTATGCAAGTTCACCTTGTTAGATCTAGTTCACACCTATATGTTAATGTTAAAATTATACATGTCTTGGGATCAGACATGTCATGATTATGTCATATGCTAGTTTATAATTGAGGTTATGTTCACACATGCCTAGATCTACATATTAACATGTTTTAGGCTTATGATTATCTAAGTCTAAATTATATGCAAGTTCATGTGACATGTTAAATTATATGAATAAAGTTTTATGAAAAATTTACATGTTTGGTTGAATCTATATTATGCATGTTTCCTTCTTTACCTCCTGTTTATAAATTGGGCTAATATGTGTAATAACCCGAAAATCTGGGCCAGTTTAAAATTTTTATTTTGGCAATTTTAGCGAATTTTGAATATTTAAAATAGATTATTTTAAATAATATCGGCGAGAAATTTATTTTGAATATAATTAGAACGTATATATTTATACGCGTCGTCGTTAGAATATAAATATTTATATATAATTATAAATAGAATTGAAAATGGCGCGGTAGTTCGATAATTCGATTTCAAACTTCAATTGAATGTACCGGGTGCAAAACAATCCGGATTTTAGCGAAACCAAAAATAATGGAATCTGTTAAAGAATATCTTTCTAACGAAGTTGAGAAACTGAGATTTCATCTTAGAAATAATAAGGTATGTCCAGTTTAAAATTAGAAATAGTCGCTGTGGAATTTATATATATTTTTATATATATAAGGCCCTTAAAAATAGCAATTTTGCAAACGACCTCGGATTTCGACGAAACCAGTTTTGTTGGGTCCGTGATGTTAAGTTATTGCTAGATTCCAAATTTCATAATTTTTCGAATCAATATGTGAGCGTGGCAAAGGAAAACGCGTTTGACCAGTTTCAGTTGATTTTAATCGACTGGAAATTGGCCATTTTTCAAACGGAGTCAGAATTCAACGAAACTAGTTTTGTTAGGACCGTATCGTTAATACGAAGCTAGAAAATATTTTTCGGGAATTTTTCTAGTTAGTATGTGACCCCGGTAATTAGAAATGTACGTTTAAAATTCAATATAGTGATTTAAATGTAGATTCAACGAAAACTGATCGTAACAGTCGAATTGGCCAGCGGAACATATCCTAGAGTGTTTGGAGGGGGGGTATTTAGCTAGGGGCTACAGTCTTTGGGTCTTGTTTGGAGTTGAGGGCCATAAATAAGTAAAATAGATAAAAATAGAATTTAAATAATAATATAATTAAATATAAATACCCTTCCCTTTTTCTTTTTTTTTTCCCAGAACCCTAACCCCTTTTAAGGAAAAATCGCGCCTCCTTTTCATCAGAAAACCCAAATCCCGATCCTCCTTCGTTCGACGCCCCCTCTATCAGCCGACGCCTCCCTCCCCCGAACTCCTCCACCGACGATCAGTCATCTCCCCGCCCCTCCCTCCTTTCGATTTCCCCTCTGAAAAGGCCGTCCGTTCTCACCAGTTTTCACGCCTCTAGAGGCAACCGAGTTTGACGGGGTCAGGGGAGGAGGTGCGCACCATGTAGGCGCTCGATGTGGGTGGTCCTGATGGGAGTCCGGCGGCGTTGGTGGCGGTGTACTGCGGGTTTCTCAAGTCGAACGAAATGGGTTCCTGAATACTGAAGACAACAGAGAAGAAAGGTTAAGCAATCTAATTAGTGTAATTATCTTAAGTGTGGAATTCAAAGTCTAATGAATATCATTATCTTTAATAGAAAATTATACATGGTTTTTATTTTGTAAAATAAAATAGATAAGATGTTTAAAATAAAATAGATAAGATGTTTAAAATAAAATAGATAAGATGTTTAAAATAAAATAGATAAGATTTTTAAAAATAGAATAGATAAGATTTTTAAAATGGAAGAGGTGTGATTTTTATATATTGAACTTCGAATTAAAAATGTGATTTTTATATATTGAACTTCGAATTAAAAATTTGATTTTTATATGAAGAAAAATATGATTTTTCTTTGTAGGGATAAAGAATAAAAATATGAACTTTATGTATGAAGTAGCAACTTAAAAATAAGATCTTTATTATAAAGAAAGCAATATAAAAATATAATTTTTATAGAAATGATATAAGGTAAAAATATGATTTTTATATGTTGAACTTCGAATTAAAAATAGAATTTTTATATGTTGAACTTCGAATTAAAAATAGAATTTTTATATGTTGAACTTCGAATTAAAAATAGAATTTTTATATGTTGAACTTCGAATTAAAAATGTGATTTTTATATATTGAACTTCGAATTAAAAAATTGATTTTTATATGAAGAAAAATATGATTTTTCTTTGTAGGGATAAAGAATAAAAATATGAACTTTATGTATGAAGTAGCAACTTAAAAATAAGATCTTTATTATAAAGAAAGCGATATAAAAATATAATTTTTATAGAAATGATATAAGGTAAAAATATGATTTTTATGTGTTGAACTTCGAATTAAAAATAGAATTTTTATATGTTGAACTTCGAATTAAAAATAGAATTTTTATATGTTGAACTTAGAATTAAAAATAGAATTTTTATATGTTGAACTTCGAATTAAAAATAGAATTTTTATATGTTGAACTTCGAGATAAAAATATGATTCTTATATATGGAATAGCGAGGTAAAATTCGATTTTTACATATGTAGTGAAAGCGGACAACGAAAGCGACAAAAGGCGAGTTGGCGAAGATTTCCTGCATTAGAAGTGCCGTGGAGCTAGGATAGCTATCTGTGAGAATTTCTCACCTTTCAATTTCTTTTCTAGTTTTATATATATACTAGGATGCAGACGGTGCTTAGAAGCACCCGACACCCGTCCACAGACCATGGACTTGTTTGTTTGGTTGCGTAGATTAGTTGGATTATTTGATTGAAATTGAATTGTGTGGTGAAATGAATTGATTTGATTGATGTGTGAATGGCGTGGGCCTTCACTAGACCGGGGATAAGGCTAGGCCTCGTCCCGTTTCTAGTATCGTGCCGTTATGCCGCCGAAATTTTCTAAAATATGTTAGAAAAATAAAATATCATTTTATTGAAGAAATGAACTGAATAGAAATTCATGTGTTGAAATAAAATGTTTTATCGTTAAAATATAATTTTTGACGTGAATGTGAATAAATAAATATTCATTTACAAACCGGACGGTTTGTTTATGTATACCTATTTGAAGGACATTGATTGGGTCGATAAATTTTACACATCGCCCAATTGCACAAATAAAATCTGTGTTTGATTGTTTGAAACCCCACACGGGTGTTGGGATGAAATTTGAAGTTCACTCATCCTGATTGATTAAATATGTCGATCGATTGATTGACAGGCTGTTATAAGCGTTGAATATCTATATTTGATGCTTATACAGTGTAGTGCACTTCGGTTGATGGTTGATTATTTTCAATGCTATTATATACATGTGTTGTATGAAAATCCATATAATTAATTTTATATGGTAATTGATTGGGCCTCATTCCAATTTGAAAAATAAAGAAAATTTGAAAGTAGAAATTTATGAAGCCGTGTTGATTAGATTGACGCCATTTTGACGTGAACGATATTTGTATCGATTTTATTCATTTTAAAAATGAATATTGAAAAGTGATTTCGAAATCGACGAGTTCGAAATGAATTGAATTGAAAACGATTTCGAAATGAATTGAATTGAAAACGATTTCGAAATGAATTGAATTGAAAACGATTTCGAAATGAATTGAATTGAAAACGAATTCAAAGTGAATTGAAAACGATTTCAAAGTGAAGTGAAAACGATTTCGAAATGAAGTGAATTGAAAACGATTTCGAAATGAATTGAATTGAAAACGATTTCGAAATGAATTGAATTGAAAACGATTTCGAAATGAATTGAATTGAAAACGATTTCGAAATGAAGTGAATTGAAAACGATTTCAAAATGAATTGAATTGAAAACGATTTCGAAATGAATTGAATTGAAAACGATTTCGAAATGAATTGAATTGAAAACGATTTCGAAATGAATTGAATTGAAAACGATTTCGAAATGAAGTGAATTGAAAACGATTTCAAAGTGAAGTGAAAACGATTTCGAAATAAAGTGAATTGAAAACGATTTCGAAATGAATTGAATTGAATATGAATTCAAATTGAATTGAAATTTGAATTGAATAGAAATGAATATTCAAAACGAATTTATAAAGAAGAATTCAATTGTGATTTGAATTGAAAAGGAAGTTGAAAAAGTTTTTGAAACGAATTCAAAACTATTTATATAATTCGTTTTAAATAGAAATCGACGATATATATATTATATATATTATATATATATATATATATATATATATATATATATAATATAATGGCCTGAATAGAACGCGCCGCGCCGCGGTAGTTCGTGAATTTCGGCCATTGATTTCAAACGGACATTACGGGAGATCCGACCGTCGGATTCTCCTAAAACCGGAACCGTTGGGTTCGTATCGAAAAGAGCTTTCTAACGAATGTGATAAATTAGAAATCTAACGGTTGGATTTGGAATTATGTCCAAATCAAATTTGAAAAAGGTCGCTGTAAGTGCAGTTCGATGGCCATTGATGGAAATCGACTATACGGGCCTTGATAAAATTATTAAAAATAGTAATAATTTGTGTAAAATCATAAGAAATGATTTGTGAAGATTTGGGATGAAAAACTCCATATTTGAAAAGATAAAAATAGATTTTTATCGAAATGAACTAGTTTTGAACTAGAATTATAATTCTATTTATTTTTAAATAAATAAATTGAATTTGAAATGGTTTTGAAAATAACCAAAATTTCCAATGATTGCATTGGAGTGGATTTGAATCGAAATTGTCTTCGGAATATTTCAATGTTGGAATTCGTGATTATATAGGTGTTGTTATGGAAATTTGAAAGATATATATTTATATCGTTATTTCCAATACGGCATTTGTTAGTCGTAGAGTTCGATATTGAATATAAGCCGATATATTTTCTATTCAGAGCCTTGTATTGAATATCGAAGGTGATTTGGGTTTGTCGTGAATGGTGTCTTCACTAACACTGTTCTTGAACCCAGTTGAGAAATGATTAAATCTTTTTATTTAGATTTAATGAAGTGTACCAATTAAATAATATTTAATTGGAATTGAATTGATATTGATTTTTGGGTTTATCGTGAACAGTGTTTTAAATAACACTCGTTCTTTAACCCGATAATTAATGAATGTGACTTTGGGTTTATCGTGAACCGTGTTTTAAATGACACGGATTCTTTGACCTAGTTGAAGATTAAAACTAAGTGGAGTTTTAATGAATCTTTAATTAGATTGAAATGATCGAAAGTGGAGTATCACCAGTTTTGCTCCAGGCGATAGTTAAATCTTTAATTAGATTTAAACGTGAAATGGTAATTGAATTTACCGATAACACTGTGGTGTTAGATATGAAGTATTACCAGTTTTACTCCATGGGATAAATAGGTTGGGATGGGAAAATTAAAATAAATGATTACTTCGGTAAGGTTCGCTAATCCCGACTAGTTTGAATTGAGATTCAAAAATAGAATAAAGAATAAATTCAAAGAATTTATCTTGGATAAAATTAATGGGAACATTTCCCTATGAATGTGAAATTTAGAAACTAACTGTCGGTTGGCCAAGCAGAATGGTTTTCTGGATATTGATCTGATGTTGGTTTCGGCCTTCGGGGTTAATATTTGGGGAATTATTCTCTTGATTAATTTACGGTTAGTGACTAATGAATTGGAATGAGGCGTATGTTGTGTTTGTGTAACACTTATTTAAAATATACGCGAGTTATTCGGAAAGACCGGGTTTATCCCATTCTGAATAACTGATACGACGATAAGTCGAAGATGAAGACGATGGTCGAAGACCGGAGGTCTTCACGTCGTTTGGGTGATAACTGATGATCTTGATTGGGCTGTACACCCAAGAAGATGGAAACAGTTGGTGATCGTCCAGACGTACTTGGAGATCGATGGATATGCGGGGTACTAGGTGCTCCCGGTTTCGTTCAGACCCAGAACGGACTTGTAAATGGACTGTGTGTCTGACATCGGATTTCATTCTGTGTGACTGATATCGGTTGCATAGGATGGTTTGCCTGTGTGGCATGCTAAGATGCAAATGATCAAGGCTTCTGTTGAAAAGCAAAGTCTTGTGGTTGGTGATCAAAGCACGGCCTTTGTGGCGTAGCTTTGAGTAACGTTTACTTCGCGAGTTTCACACCCGGTATGAACCAAAAACGGGAGACGGACCTCAGGGAGGGCCTACGTTTCCTCCTAGCTAAAAGTGGCGTCAGTGGTTTTACACGCCCTGACGAGTTTGACTTATGTGGTTGTTGCTGTTGCGAGGCGCCTCGGATTGATCGGTCGTTCTCGAACCGATGGAGTCATTTAGTTGGCTCGCTTACGCCCCAAAGGGCGGCGAAACGTAGTGCTCAGGCATTTTTAATCCACTCCGTGTGGACCGGCCCTGTCGCTCCAAGGGTCGATGCGTTCTGATCCTGAGACTCGGGCTAGGCAGTCTCGAATCGGTTGAGGACTATCTTTTGCCTCGGTTCATGACGGAAATCCAATTCCCAAATACGTGCCATTTGCGGTTTTATTTGTAATCCTATATATGGCGACATAGTGGGATGGGGCGCTCATGCCGCCTATGATTGATACTTATGATTTGAAGTTGTTTTATACACTATGCACTTATAATAGTATCAAATGATTTGTTTTAAACGTATCAAGCATTCTTTGGCTGTTATAAAGGAAAACCCTATCCTCGGCTGCGTTGCATTGTGTGATGGGACCTGGGTCTTATAACAGCTTCATTTTTCTTTATTTAGCATTGCGCTGTTTGTTTTATGCACCGGTATTCTTGGGAGGAGACCCGTTCTGTGTTATACGGCGTGGTCCCTTGATTTACCTATCTTTAAAATAAAGATTAACTGTTTTAGTTCTCACACCAGTCACATGACTGACCTGGAGTTTATTGTTTTAACCTAAACTCTGGGTGCCCCTATTTTCGACACGGGCAGCTAGTAGTTTTGGTTTTGCAGATTTATATTCACAGGATCCTGGTTTACAGCTGGAACGATATCCGGAAAGCTTTGTATCCGTATATCTCCTTCTAGTTGTGTATTGTATTATTTTCCGCTGCTATGTATTTAAATGTAATTTAAATCTCTGATATTTCTGTGTAATATTCATTTATACTCTGTATATTCTTGTAATCTGATGCATTGTTGTAATATACAATGAAACGTTCTTCTGTATGCATTCTGATTTGTCGTGTTCTCAAACGATAGGGCATTTCGAACGATCTGGGTCGGTTTAGCGACTGGTTCGGACTGAGCGAGATTCCTTGCCGTCACATTTGGTATCAGAGCTTTGGTTTACAAAGCTTCGAGAACAAGGCACATTAGAACCATACGAAAGAATTCATCAGATATTGGATTAAGCAATATCCAATTAGAATGTCTCGTTAGAGATAGGATTAGTAGTATCCTAGAACGAGTGTGAAGAGTAAAATTTTCAAATGAAAACAATTTTGTTTTTTAAAAAAAAAATTAAATTGTTTTAAACGTATTTGAATATTTATTTATTTTGAACATGGACAATCTGATATATAAAGATATTGCATATACGCCTTGCAAACGTGTATTTGAAATTTTAATATACTGGATAGATATAGAATTACACTCTAGTCGCCCGGAGATGTTGTTGATAATGACCATGGCATCATCAATAATTATGTTCGTGTTTCGAAGGTGTGATTTCTATATATTTCCATTAGACTGGTGTGAGAACCAAAACTTATATAGCTAGAACACTTTGTTGTGAATTGGCATCAAAAACAAGATTTTCAGTATATATAACAAAATTATGAATTTGAAACGTTAATTCACTAATTGATTGATGTTTGTGTTGTTTGTTTATTTGTTCGCTAAATTTTAACCATTTTGCCTAATTGAACCAAATATTGAACTGTATTGAGAATTAGTTGCATTTGCTTGCATATACAAGTATATCATTGAACAGGTCATAACAAGGAGGCTAGAGCAGAGAATAAAATTTGTTTGCCCGACAAATAGGTACATGTTTACTACATAATTTACTGTTTTGTTTGGGTGATGATGATTTTATGAGCCTATTGGCTAGCCGCTTGGCTTTTTCTTTTTCTTTTTGAGATCTGAAGGACCGGGGAAGCTATTTGAAATTCCCCGATGCTCCCGGTGCAGGGGAGGTTATGGCGAAATTTTTCGAAAATTTAGGGTGTTAGCCAAATTTTTGAAATTTTTGAAAATTCTCAGAAACTGAAAAGTTAGAGAATGGAAGCCAGACCGAAAGTAGAGTTGATTAATCAAACCACTTTCGACTTTGTTCCTTTTCGGGGACGAAAAGTTTTAAGTGGGGGAGATTGTAATAACCCGAAAATCTGTGCCAGTTTAAAATTTTTATTTTGGCAATTTTAGCGAATTTTGAATATTTAAAATAGATTATTTTAAATAATATCGACGAGAAATTTATTTTGAATATAATTAGAATGTATATATTTATACGCGTCGTCGTTAGAATATAAATATTTATATATAATTATAAATAGAATTGAAAATGGCGCGGTAGTTCGATAATTCGATTTCAAACTTCAATTGAATGTACCGGGTGCAAAACAATCCGGATTTTAGCGAAACCAAAAATAATGGAATCTGTTAAAGAATATCTTTCTAACGAAGTTGAGAAACTGAGATTTCATCTTAGAAATAATAAGGTATGTCCAGTTTAAAATTAGAAATAGTCGCTGTGGAGTTTATATATATTTTTATATATATAAGGCCCTTAAAAATATCAATTTTGCAAACGACCTCGGATTTCGACGAAACCAGTTTTGTTGGGTCCGTGATGTTAAGTTATTGCTAGATTCCAAATTTCATAATTTTTCGAATCAATATGTGAGCGTGGCAAAGGAAAACGCGTTTGACCAGTTTCAGTTGATTTTAATCGACTGGAAATTGGCCATTTTTCAAACGGAGTCAGAATTCAACGAAACTAGTTTTGTTAGGACCGTATCGTTAATACGAAGCTAGAAAATATTTTTCGGGAATTTTTCTAGTTAGTATGTGACCCCGGTAATTAGAAATGTACGTTTAAAATTCAATATAGTGATTTAAATGTAGATTCAACGAAAACTGATCGTAACAGTCGAATTGGCCAGCGGAACATATCCTAGAGTGTTTGGAGGGGGGGTATTTAGCTAGGGGCTACAGTCTTTGGGTCTTGTTTGGAGTTTGTTTGGAGTTGAGGGCCATAAATAAGTAAAATAGATAAAAATAGAATTTAAATAATAATATAATTAAATATAAATACCCTTCCCTTTTTCTTTTTTTTTCCCAGAACCCTAACCCGTTTTAAGGAAAAATCGCTCCTCCTTTTCATCAGAAAACCCAAATCCCGATCCTCCTTCGTTCGACGCCCCCTCTATCAGCCGACGCCTCCCTCCCCCGAACTCCTCCACCGACGATCAGTCATCTCCCCGCCCCTCCCTCCTTTCGATTTCCCCTCTGAAAAGGCCGTTCGTTCTCACCAGTTTTCACGCCTCTCGAGGCAACCGAGTTTGACGGGGTCAGGGGAGGAGGTGCGCACCATGTAGGCGCTCGATGTGGGTGGTCCTGATGGGAGTCCGGCGGCGTTGGTGGCGGTGTACTGCGGGTTTCTCAAGTCGAACGAAATGGGTTCCTGAATACTGAAGACAACAGAGAAGAAAGGTTAAGCAATCTAATTAGTGTAATTATCTTAAGTGTGGAATTCAAAGTCTAATGAATATCATTATCTTTAATAGAAAATTATACATGGTTTTTATTTTGTAAAATAAAATAGATAAGATGTTTAAAATAAAATAGATAAGATGTTTAAAATAAAATAGATAAGATGTTTAAAATAAAATAGATAAGATTTTTAAAAATAGAATAGATAAGATTTTTAAAATGGAAGAGGTGTGATTTTTATATATTGAACTTCGAATTAAAAATGTGATTTTTATATATTGAACTTCGAATTAAAATTTTGATTTTTATATGAAGAAAAATATGATTTTTCTTTGTAGGGATAAAGAATAAAAATATGAACTTTATGTATGAAGTAGCAACTTAAAAATAAGATCTTTATTATAAAGAAAGCGATATAAAAATATAATTTTTATAGAAATGATATAAGGTAAAAATATGATTTTTATATGTTGAACTTCGAATTAAAAATAGAATTTTTATATGTTGAACTTCGAATTAAAAATAGAATTTTTATATGTTGAACTTCGAATTAAAAATAGAATTTTTATATGTTGAACTTCGAATTAAAAATAGAATTTTTATATGTTGAACTTCGAATTAAAAATGTGATTTTTATATATTGAACTTCGAATTAAAAAATTGATTTTTATATGAAGAAAAATATGATTTTTCTTTGTAGGGATAAAGAATAAAAATATGAACTTTATGTATGAAGTAGCAACTTAAAAATAAGATCTTTATTACAAAGAAAGCGATATAAAAATATAATTTTTATAGAAATGATATAAGGTAAAAATATGATTTTTATATGTTGAACTTCGAATTAAAAATAGAATTTTTATATGTTGAACTTCGAATTAAAAATAGAATTTTTATATGTTGAACTTCGAATTAAAAATAGAATTTTTATATGTTGAACTTCGAATTAAAAATAGAATTTTTATATGTTGAACTTTGAGATAAAAATATGATTTTTATATATGGAATAACGAGGTAAAATTCGATTTTTACATATGTAGTGAAAGCGGACAACGAAAGCGACAAAAGGCGAGTTGGCGAAGATTTCCTGCATTAGAAGTGCCGTGGAGCTAGGATAGCTATCTGTGAGAATTTCTCACCTTTCAATTTCTTTTCTAGTTTTATATATATACCAGGATGCAGACGGTGCTTAGAAGCACCCGACACCCATCCACAGACCATGGACTTGTTTGTTTGGTTGCGTAGATTAGTTGGATTATTTGATTGAAATTGAATTGTGTGGTGAAATGAATTGATTTGATTGATGTGTGAATGGCGTGGGCCTTCACTAGACCGGGGATAAGGCTAGGCCTCGCCCCGTTTCTAGTATCGTGCCGTTATGCCGCCAAAATTTTCTAAAATATGTTAGAAAAATAAAATATCATTTTATTGAAGAAATGAACTGAATAGAAATTCATGTGTTGAAATAAAATGTTTTATCGTTAAAATATAATTTTTGACGTGAATGTGAATAAATAAATATTCATTTACAAACCGGACGGTTTGTTTATGTATACCTATTTGAAGGACATTGATTGGGTCGATAAATTTTACACATCGCCCAATTGCACAAATAAAATCTGTGTTTGATTGTTTGAAACCCCACACGGGTGTTGGGATGAAATTTGAAGTTCACTCATCCTGATTGATTAAATATGTCGATCGATTGATTGACAGGCTGTTATAAGCGTTGAATATCTATATTTGATGCTTATACAGTGTAGTGCACTTCGGTTGATGGTTGATTATTTTCAATGCTATTATATACATGTGTTGTATGAAAATCCATATAATTAATTTTATATGGTAATTGATTGGGCCTCATTCCAATTTGAAAAATAAAGAAAATTTGAAAATAGAAATTTATGAAGCCGTGTTGATTAGATTGACGCCATTTTGACGTGAACGATATTTGTATCGATTTTATTCATTTTAAAAATGAATATTGAAAAGTGATTTCGAAATCGACGAGTTCGAAATGAATTGAATTGAAAACAATTTCGAAATGAATTGAATTGAAAACGATTTCGAAATGAATTGAATTGAAAACGATTTCGAAATGAATTGAATTGAAAACGAATTCAAAGTGAATTGAAAACGATTTCAAAGTGAAGTGAAAACGATTTCGAAATGAAGTGAATTGAAAACGATTTCGAAATGAATTGAATTGAAAACGATTTCGAAATGAATTGAATTGAAAACGATTTCGAAATGAATTGAATTGAAAACGATTTCGAAATGAAGTGAATTGAAAACGATTTCGAAATGAATTGAATTGAAAACGATTTCGAAATGAATTGAATTGAAAACGATTTCGAAATGAATTGAATTGAAAACGATTTCGAAATGAAGTGAATTGAAAACGATTTCAAAGTGAAGTGAAAACGATTTCGAAATAAAGTGAATTGAAAACGATTTCGAAATGAATTGAATTGAATATGAATTCAAATTGAATTGAAATTTGAATTGAATAGAAATGAATATTCAAAACGAATTTATAAAGAAGAATTCAATTGTGATTTGAATTGAAAAGGAAGTTGAAAAAGTTTTTGAAACGAATTCAAAACTATTTATATAATTCGTTTTAAATAGAAATCGACGATATATATATTATATATATTATATATATAATATAATGGCCTGAATAGAAGGCGCCGCGCCGCGGTAGTTCGTGAATTTCGACCATTGATTTCAAACGGACATTACGGGAGATCCGACCGTCGGATTCTCCTAAAACCGGAACCGTTTGGTTCGTATCGAAAAGAGCTTTCTAACGAATGTGATAAATTAGAAATCTAACGGTTGGATTTGGAATTATGTCCAAATCAAATTTGAAAAAGGTCGCTGTAAGTGCAGTTCGATGGCCATTGATGGAAATCGACTATACGGGCCTTGATAAAATTATTAAAAATAGTAATAATTTGTGTAAAATCATAAGAAATGATTTGTGAAGATTTGGGATGAAAAACTCCATATTTGAAAAGATAAAAATAGATTTTTATCGAAATGAACTAGTTTTGAACTAGAATTATAATTCTATTTATTTTTAAATAAATAAATTGAATTTGAAATGGTTTTGAAAATAACCAAAATTTCCAATGATTGCATTGGAGTGGATTTGAATCGAAATTGTCTTCGGAATATTTCGATGTTGGAATTCGTGATTATATAGGTGTTGTTATGGAAATTTGAAAGATATATATTTATATCGTTAGTCGTAGAGTTCGATATTGAATATAAGCCGATATATTTTCTATTCAGAGCCTTGTATTGAATATCGAAGGTGATTTGGGTTTGTCGTGAATGGTGTCTTCACTAACACTGTTCTTGAACCCAGTTGAGAAATGATTAAATCTTTTTATTTAGATTTAATGAAGTGTACCAATTAAATAATATTTAATTGGAATTGAATTGATATTGATTTTTGGGTTTATCGTGAATAGTGTTTTAAATAACACTCGTTCTTTAACCCGATAATTAATGAATGTGACTTTGGGTTTATCGTGAACCGTGTTTTAAATGACACGGATTCTTTGACCCAGTTGAAGATTAAAACTAAGTGGAGTTTTAATGAATCTTTAATTAGATTGAAATGATCGAAAGTGGAGTATCACCAGTTTTGCTCCAGGCGATAGTTAAATCTTTAATTAGATTTAAACGTGAAATGGTAATTGAATTTACCGATAACACTGTGGTGTTAGATATGAAGTATTACCAGTTTTACTCCATGGGATAAATAGGTTGGGATGGGAAAATTAAAATAAATGATTACTTCGGTAAGGTTCGCTAATCCCGACTAGTTTGAATTGAGATTCAAAAATAGAATAAAGAATAAATTCAAAGAATTTATCTTGGATAAAATTAATGGGAACATTTCCCTATGAATGTGAAATTTAGAAACTAACTGTCGGTTGGCCAAGCAGAATGGTTTTCTGGATATTGATCTGATGTTGGTTTCGGCCTTCGGGGTTAATATTTGGGGAATTATTCTCTTGATTAATTTACGGTTAGTGACTAATGAATTGGAATGAGGCGTATGTTGTGTTTGTGTAACACTTATTTAAAATATACGCGAGTTATTCGGAAAGACCGGGTTTATCCCATTCTGA
This sequence comes from Allium sativum, assembly GCA_030737875.1. Lineage (NCBI taxonomy): Eukaryota > Viridiplantae > Streptophyta > Magnoliopsida > Asparagales > Amaryllidaceae > Allium > Allium sativum. The sequence goes on along the minus strand of CM060920.1, from coordinate 339,912,499 downwards.
ATAACTGATACGACGATAAGTCGAAGATGAAGACGATGGTCGAAGACCGAAGGTCTTCACGTCGTTTGGGTGATAACTGATGATCTTGATTGGGCTGTACACCCAAGAAGATGGAAACAGTTGGTGATCGTCCAGACGTACTTGGAGATCGATGGATATGCGGGGTACTAGGTGCTCCCGGTTTCGTTCAGACCCAGAACGGACTTGTAAATGGACTGTGTGTCTGACATCGGATTTCATTCTGTGTGACTGATATCGGTTGCATAGGATGGTTTGCCTGTGTGGCATGCTAAGATGCAAATGATCAAGGCTTCTGTTGAAAAGCAAAGTCTTGTGGTTGGTGATCAAAGCACGGCCTTTGTGGCGTAGCTTTGTGTAACGTTTACTTCGCGAGTTTCACACCCGGTATGAACCAAAAACGGGAGACAGACCTCAGGGAGGGCCTACGTTTCCTCCTAGCTAAAAGTGGCGTCAGTGGTTTTACACGCCCTGACGAGTTTGACTTATGTGGTTGTTGCTGTTGCGAGGCGCCTCGGATTGATCGGTCGTTCTCGAACCGATGGAGTCATTTAGTTGGCTCGCTTACGCCCCAAAGGGCGGCGAAACGTAGTGCTCAGGCATTTTTAATCCACTCCATGTGGATCGGCCCTGTCGCTCCAAGGGTCGATGCGTTCTGATCCTGAGACTCGGGCTAGGCAGTCTCGAATCGGTTGAGGACTATCTTTTGCCTCGGTTCATGACGGAAATCCAATTTCCAAATACGTGCCATTTGCGGTTTTATTTGTAATCCTATATATGGCGACATAGTGGGATGGGGCGCTCATGCCGCCTATGATTGATACTTATGATTTGAAGTTGTTTTATACACTATGCACTTATAATAGTATCAAATGATTTGTTTTAAACGTATCAAGCATTCTTTGGCTGTTATAAGGGAAAACCCTATCCTCGGCTGCGTTGCATTGTGTGATGGGACCTGGGTCTTATAACAGCTTCATTTTTCTTTATTTAGCATTGCGTTGTTTGTTTTATGCACTGGTATTCTTGGGAGGAGACCCGTTCCGTGTTATACGGCGTGGTCCCTTGATTTACCTAACTTTAAAATAAAGATTAACTGTTTTAGTTCTCACACCAGTCACATGACTGACCTGGAGTTTATTGTTTTAGCCTAAACTCTGGGTGCCCCTATTTTCGACACGGGCAGCTAGTAGTTTTGGTTTTGCAGATTTATATTCACAGGATCCTGGTTTACAGCTGGAACGATATCCGGAAAGCTTTGTATCCGTATATCTCCTTCTAGTTGTGTATTGTATTATTTTCCGCTGCTATGTATTTAAATGTAATTTAAATCTCTGATATTTCTGTGTAATATTCATTTATACTCTGTATATTCTTGTAATCTGATGCATTATTGTAATATACAATGAAACGTTCTTCTGTATGCGTTCTGATTTGTCGTGTTCTCAAACGATAGGGCATTTCGAACGATCTGGGTCGGTTTAGCGACTGGTTCGGACTGAGCGAAATTCCTTGCCGTCACAATATGCGGGCCCAATGACTTTATGTGATTAATAAGAATGAACAAACGGGGGTAACGCTGGGATAGTTATTAAATCAAAATATGTTAATAATGTAGGTGGGCCCAAAACCATGTAAATGGTTAAGGCCATGAATGTTATAATTTATACCATTAGTCTTGAACATAATTAAAATATGTGACATGAAACACTTGTAGAAAATTCACATATATAAAATGTAAAAGATGAATATGCCTAACCTGTGGTTAGACGAAATTGTGGTGTAAACCTTCCCGGAACCGACCGGCACACCCAGTAACCACAACAATACCTGTATAATGTGAGAGGTTAATGCATTAAGCCCAGAACGACCCGAGGTTAGACTGAGTTGTGGTGTAAAACTGCCCGGAACCGACTGACACATCTAGTAACCACAACATAACTTTTCTAATGTGAGTGGTTGGTGCTTTAATTAATTAGTTAATTAAAGCTCATGAACAATCAAGCTAGAAATGATGAGGTTAAGTAATTAAGGGAACACTTAACCAACTAAACATGTTAACAAGACAAGATTGGTGGGGTTAAGTAATTGAGGAAACACTTAACCAACTTAACATGTTAACTAGACAAGATTGATAGGGGCTAAGTCTAACCAAGGATAGTTAACCAATTTAGCATGTTGACTAGAAAAACCCTAGTAATGAGGACCCGTTTCAGCAGTAACCCACGTGGATGTATCAAGGTACCCTGAACTAGGCAGGGTGGGGCACGATTACTGGGCTGAATATAAGCGGTTAAAAGGGCAGCGGTTAGGTGCGTCAGTGTAGGTTCCGACGGAGTACGGGCGTGAACGGGCTCTGGAGTGGAAAAAACAGGCACTGGGCACCAGACGTACACTTGTGCATCTTTGAATCGTTTCATGGTTGTCATTATAGGACTTGATACACCCTATACTGGAACCAGCTCAAGTACTTAAAAATCACGTGGGGCCGCATGACACCGGGAATACATCAATGCGAGTAGGAGCCGATCAATACATGAATGGGATCACTTTATCATGAACATACATTGCTAGTTAAACAGCTCTTAGTGGGTGCAGAGAAGTAAAAGTGGGTGTGATATCCAAATCTAGTTAAATCTTACTTTACCTCGTTTTAGGACTACTCTATGCTTGTGGTATCATTCTAAGTTCAGTTTATTCATGTCATAGCCTTTTACTTGTTTACATGCTATTAAATAACTGGGCTTACCAGATTTATGTCTGATCCATTTTCTTTTCGCTTCTTTTCTTCCGTTTTCCCTCTCCCCAGGTCCGCAGGGAGGAAACACTTCTGCTTAGTCCAGGTTAGCCAAAGCTTGAAGACCGTAGATGTAAGGCTTGGACTTTCCTTTTTGAGCTATGGCTATGGTCAAGCACTTATTGGGGATTTATGTCATTTTGTTTTCAGTATTGCTTCTTTATGTTTTTAAGATAGATGAAAGTTGTAATAATTTGGAAGGTTGAAACAGTTGTTGAATTGTTGTGTTGAACAAATATTTATGAAATAATATTGATCTTTTTCCACTGCATAAATTTTATGTCTTGTAATTTATTAGTATCTTGTACCTTAAAACGCTCCACCGAAGTTAAGGCATTCCCTTTGAGAGTGACCTTAACGGAGGTAGGGTGTTACACTTGGTATCAGAGCTAAAAGTTACCAGATCGGATAAAATTTTTGAAACTATTTTTCAAAAATAAGTCATAAAGAAGCATTTTCAAGAAAAAGTGTTAATTTAAAAAGGCATAATCCCCAAAGCTATATGCACTATCTTTCTATCCTTCGTTTTGAATCTTTCCTTTTTGTTTCAGCATGTCTGGGGATCTTAACCTTCCAGAGAGTGTACCGATACCTGGCTGGTTCAGGAGATACCTAGATGCTAGGGCCAATGGCGCGGGCCCAGAAGACATTCCTCCTCCCCCAGCTGCTGCTGCTCCTCTTCCTCTTCCGAGAGGAAATGCTTTCTCAAAGATCTGTAGAGACTTTAGACCCATGGGAGGAAAAGACTTTAAGGGGAGCAAATCATTCATGGAAGCCAGAAACTGGCTCAAGGAGACTGAGGACTTATTCGTTATCTTTGAAGTAGATGAGAGGCAGAAACTACAGTTGGTGGTGTAGTTGCTCAAAGACGAGGCCTCCTTCTGGTGGGAAGTCACTAATGCTGAAAGACTGATAGAGACTTGGGGGGACTTCAGGGCGAGATTTGAAATGAAGTTCCTCTCACAAGCTGAGCAGAGTCTGCAAATGGAGAAGTTCCTACCACTTAAACAGGGCAGCTTGTCGGTCAAAGAATACGTCAATAAATTCAACCAGCTTGCTCGATTTGGACTGGAGTTAGTAAACACTCTACACAAGAAGGCTCTCCGCTTTGCCAAAGGACTGAATGAGCCACTGCAAGGTTTGGCAATGTCCCATATACCTATGGGAGCGACTTACGAGAGACTGGTGGACATGGCTCTGTTGCAAGAGGAGAACAAAGAGGGCAAGAAGGGGGTGAAGAAGGAAGAGCTTCAAAACAAGAAAGGAGATGGATCTCAGAACAAGAATACGGGCCTGAAGAAAGGGGGGAAGGATAATAAATCCCATAAGAAGATGAAGTGCAATTTCTGTGGGATACCTGGACACTTGGCTAGGGACTGTAGAAAGAAAAAGAGGAAATTGAGCGCTTGTTTCCAGTGCGGGGATACTGGATACTTGTCTAAGGACTGCCCAAAAAGGCAAGGGCAGGGACAAAGGACTGGATCATCTTCTGGAGGGCAGGTCCATGCTCTCGTTGCACCTCTACAGGAATGAGGTAGGCATATTTCTGTTGAGAGTTTAGTTTATCTGTTTGATAATCCTGTTTGTACTCTATTTGATTCTGGCGCATTGCACTCTTTTATATCTACTGCTTTAGTTGAATCTCTGCACCTAGACACCCATATAGTAGAGGATCCCTTGGTTGTTTCAAATCCAATTGGGGGCTCAGTTTATTTGTCAATGATTTGTTTGGATTTGGAAATCTCTATTTTAAGCATTGTGTTTAAATGTAATGCTTATGTTTTGGGCTTCACGGGCTATGGTCTGATTCTAGGCATGGACTGGCTATCCAGTAATGGTGCCGTCCTCGATTGTGAAAAGAGAGTGGTTAGACTCATGACTCGCCTCGGTAACACTCTCGAAATCTCTTGTAATCCCATGAATTATGTTGTGCTAAGTTATCTAGAATCTCTTGATGCGTCTGTTGAGAATTTGCAGTCTGTTAGAGTGGTCCGTAAATACTCGGATGTGTTTGAAAAGGTAAAGGGCTTACCTCCGAAGCGGGAGATAGACTTCCGCATATACCTCGTTGACAATGCAAAACCCGTTGCTTTACCCGTTAGACACATGGCTCCAAGGGAGAGAAAAGAACTCAGCAAGCAAGTTAAAGAGCTGCTTGAAAAGGGGTTCATAAGACGGAGTATTTCTGAATGGGGTGCTCCAGTAGTGTTCGCGACCAAATCCGATGGTTCACTCCGCCTATGCGTGAATTATAGGGAGTTGAACAAGCTGACCAAGAAGAATAGGTACCCACTCCCAAGAATTGACGATCTGTTTGATCAGCTCGTCGGTGCATCCGTTTTCTCCCAACTAGATCTGGCTACCAGGTTTCATCAGCTAAGAGTGGCTGAGGATAGCATTGACAAGACCGCATTTAGGACCCGGATGGTTTCTTCGAGTGGATTGTCATGTCTTTCGGCTTGACAAACGCACCTGCCTATTTCGTGGACTTGATGTGCAGGGTGTTCCGGGAATTCCTCAATAAGTTTGTGGTGGTCTTCGTGGACGATATTTTGATCTTCTCGAAGAGTGAGGAAGAGCATGCTCAGCACTTAAGGGAAGTCATGGATACTCTCCGTGCACATCAGTTGAAAGCCAAATTCTCCAAATGCCATTTCTGGAGAGAAGAAGTTAGATTCCTTGGACATGTGGTGTCCAAAGAGGGGTTAGCAATGGACCCCGCAAAAGTGGTTGCAACTGAAGTCCGAAGCTTTCTCGGGCTAGCAGGCTTTTACCGGAAGTTAATCAAAGACTTTGCGAAAATCTCAGCTCCACTTACAAGGTTGACGAAGAAGAACCTAGTTTTCGCTTGGGATTTGGATTGCGATATTGCTTTCCAACGCTTGAAAAGGGCTCTAACAACAGCCCTAGTTCTGACATTGCCTGATGTGAGCAAGATGTTTGCTATATACACGGATGCATGCGGTACAGGATTAGGCGCTATCTTGATGCAAGAAGGGAAGGTAGTAGCTTATGGTGGAAGGCAGTTGAAAGTACATGAGAAAAACTACCCAACCCACGACCTAGAATTGACGGCCATCGTTTTCCCTCTTAAGTCTTGGCGCCATTATCTCCTAGGTGAGAAGTTTGAACTGTTTATTGACCATAAATCATTGAAGTACCTTTTCTCGCACAAATATCTCAACTTGAGGTAGCAAAGATGGATGGAGTTTCTTGCCTCATATGATTTTGAGATGTCCTATACTCCTGGCAAGGGCAATGTGGTAGCAGATGCTCTGAGTAGAAAGAAGCTGACCTTAAGCCCTCTCTTTGTAGAAAGGCAAAGCTTGGAGTACATAGACAACTTTGACTTTAGACCCTCCTCTGAATTTGTACCTGGCTTGTTAGCAACACTGGAAGTGCGGCCTATACTTTTTGACTCAATAGGAACCGCACAACGTGAAGACCCTTAGCTAGTAGATGTGATAGATAAGATGATTAGGGGTGAGACTTCGAGTCACCTCAATAGATACTCCATCGATGATAAGGGATGGTTGAGACGAGATGGAAGGCTATGCGTCCCAGAAGTAAGAGATTTAGTGAAAACGGTTCTAGACGAAGCACACCATTCAAAGCTGACCATACACCTAGGCAGAGACAAAATGTATAAAGACATCAAAAGAGTTTTCTTTTGGAATGGCAGGAAGAGGACGTAGCTGAATTCATTTCTAAGTGCATGATATGCTAGCAGGTCAAGGCGGAGCAGAAGAAGCCTAGTGGTTTGCTTCATCCTCTAGAGGTCCTACAGTGGAAATGGGATAGCATTTCGATGGACTTTATTGATGGGTTGCCTAGGTCAAGAAGGTGCAATACCAGTATTTGGGTAATAGCGGACCTACTCACAAAAAGCGCTCATTTTATACCTGTCAAAAGTAGAAGGACTGCCTCATCTCAAGCATCTCTATATCTTAAAGAGACAGTTGGACTGCATGGGATACCTTCCAGCATAGTAAGCGATCGAGACCCTATCTTTACAAGCGAGTTCTGGAAGAGTTTGCAAGAGGTTGTAGGCACATAACTATATTTAAGCATGCCTACCACCCCCAACCCGATGGACAGACGGAAAGGGTGAACAGAGTCTTAGAAGACCTCTTGAGATTGTGTGTTCTTGACTTTGGAGGGACATTGGAAGATCATCTTCCTCTGGTGGAGTTCGCCTACAACAATAGCTACCAAGCTACAATAGGCATGGCACCCTTCGAAGCCTTATACGGGAGACTGTGTCGATCACCAACCTGTTAGTGGGAATCCACAGATAAGCCTATACTTTGGCCAGACATGGTTAGGGAAACCTTAGAAAAGGTGGACCAAATAAGAAGACGAATGAAGACTGCTCAAGATAGACAGAAGTTCTATGTAGATAAAAGAAGGACCGACCTTGAGTTTGGGGTTGGAGACAGAGTGTTCCTTAAAGTATCTCCTTTGAGGAATGTTGTTCGCTTTGGATCCAAAGGGAAATTGGCACCTAGATTCATAGGACCATTTCCTATTATTGAAAGAATTGGGATGATGGCCTACATATTAGAGCAACCTGAAAAGTTGGCTTGAGTTCACAATGTCTTTCATGTTTCTCATTTACAGAAGTGCTTACATGAGTCTGCGGATGTGGTGGAACCAAAGATACTAGAAGAGGTAGAAGTGGAACAAGAAGCAACAGTGAGAAGAATCCCAACTCGTATCCTGGGAATGGAAGTCAAAAAGCTATGCAACCGTGAAGTCAAGCTTGTTAAAGTACAATGTAGTAATTGAAACACCCCACCTCCGTTAGGGTCACTCTCAAAGGGAATGCCCTAATTTTGGTGGAGGTTTATAAGTATAAGTCACAGATATAAAAGACAGATATAAGAACACATATTTGTAAACAGCGGAAAAACAACAACTTTTATTTCATAAAAGCAAATACGTGTTACAACAACATCACCATGATTGTCTTACATCCTTTCCAAAAACATAACATAACACTTTCATAATCTGTCTTGATTACATTATTTAAAGAAGCATAAAGAAAACATAGATAAACTGCAAAAGCCCCATAGTGGTTGTCCAAAGCCATAGTTCAAAACGAAAAGGTCCAAGCAATACATTTCTCCTCTTCAAGCTGGATGTTAAGGCTGGTCAAGCTGCAGTGTTCCCTCCCTGTGGACCTGGGGGGGGGGGGGGAAACAGAAGAAAAGAAGACGAAAGAAAAGTAGAGTCAGACATAAAGCCTGAGTAAGTCTAGTACTATTCTGTCTATGAATAAAGAACTGGGTATGATAAGTACAAACAAGAAGTGGGAAAGCACTATAAACTTGGTTAAGTTGTCTAGGGTCGAATATACTATCGTACCCCATGTTAATCTCTGAACCGATATAAACTAGTTCCCAACTAGCACCCCATAAATCAGGGTGATGTGATCCATTCTATGATGATCGGCTCCTACTCGCATAGTTACATGTGTCTTACGGCCCCCGATGTTGTAGTTACCTATGCTGGTCCCACCATGGGGTGTATCAAGTCCCATGGCGGCAGCCCGACACAACCTTAGAATGCACAGGTATGCTACTGGTGCCCAGTGCTTTATTTTTCTGCGCCGGAGTGTGTGCACGCCCGCACCCCGTTAGAACCTACACTGCTACACCACCGCCGTCGATTTGACCTCTTACAATCAGCCCAGTAATCGTGCCCCACCCTGCCTAGTTTCAGGGTATCCTGATACACCTTCTAGGGTTACTGCTGAAAAGGGTCCCCCGTTACTAGGTTTTCTATCTCTAGCCAACATGCTAAGTTGGTTAAGTGTTTCCTAACCTAACCCCCACTAGTCCGTTTAGTTTAGCATGTTCCATTTTGATTAAGTCTTTAGTTCACTTAATCCTAGCAATCCTGACTCAGCCTTAATTGTCTTATTAAAGCCTTGACCTCTCACATTAGACAGGTGTTGTTGTGGCTGCCTGGTGCCGGTTGGTTCCGAGCAGTCTTACGCCACAACTCTGTCTAACCTCGGGTCCTTATTGGGCTCCATGTTTAACCTCCCACATTGGATAGGTATTGTTGTGACTACTGGACAGCCGGGCGGTTCCGGGCAGGTTTACATCACAACTCAATCCAACCTCGGGTTAAACACATCGTATGTTCTACATTTACATATTTTGTCTTTCTTCTTTATTTTCTTATATGTAAATATTTGCGGCCCATTATTAAGTTAATGGTGTAAGGGTTACACCAATCATGGGCCCAACTCATACTTGAATTTGGGCCCTTCTACTTTATATTTTCGTTTATTAATTAATTTGGCCCAACGCTATTTTCCCCCGTTTAATACGTTCGTTTATCATAATATATGTTGGGCTTAGGCTTTTAAGCCCAACTTAGCCATGAGGAAAAGGGGAGGCTTAAAGCGTGATTACATACACAAAAAGGGGAATGTGAACGCATGAACTTGCAACATAACGTTGGAACTACAAAACAGAAACTGGTGTACTTGCATAGTAGCATAAGTGACATGAATCAAAGCATGTAAACTTGTAGTTAAGTTAAGAATCTAAATTGGATACCATTATTGACACATAGTCTTAACTACAACATAAACCTATATTTTTATTTAGGCATAATGTCAAACATAAGCAAATCATGTTCATAAGATTACTACATGTTTACAAAGGTGCTTACTTTTGTTACTAACACAAAAGTATAGTTCAACTTAATCATGATTTTAAATCTATTCACCTAACCATGGCATAAATATTTCTAACATGAAATCATGATTTTTACTTCAGTCATGCAAACTTGCAAAAGGGATTTTTGAATCTAACCTAGCTATGTACCACATATGTCATCATATAATTCTTGTTAACAATATGGATTTCAATTATGCAAAATATCAATCATAGCCTAGTCATATTCATAAGTTTGCAAATAGGTTTTCTAGTACAAAAGCATGGCTTAATACATAGATCATGGTGCCAAAATTTCAACACAGTTCCATATGAACTATAATAACCCAAATTTGTTCCAATTACGCACAAAATGATTTTTGTACAAAAATATACATTATGATGGCATAGTAGCAAACCCCAAACTTGTATGAATTCAATTAAACAACTATATACATGTAGCTTCAACATGGATTAAATATTTTTAGAATATCCAAACGTATACTTGCATAAAACTACCGCAAACATGTAGTTTTTATAATGAATAACATGCTTTGCGAATATCCAACCTCTATACAATATTCCGAATCGATAAGAATCATAGTAACGCACAAATATGAATTATTCATCGCCACAATCAAGTATACAAACCAACACAGTTATTTGTTCATACCAAGATAACACTTTACTTACAATTGTGTGACGAATTCTCCAATTTAGGAATTTGGAGATGCGATTTGATTTGATTGAGTTGCTTTATGCCTTAGAATTTGCCTCCTAATCCTCTCTCCAATTGGTGGCTACTCTTAGTCGTTCCTCAGCAACATGATGGCCTTGTTCTTATTTTTGAATGAATAGATTAGGGTTGAGTCTAGGGTCATTTTTATAGGGGTTATGAACTGATTAGGACCATTGATGTTGCTTGGATTGATCGTAGCCATTCATTCGAAAGAGAGACCAATTAGAGCCTGCCACCTAGCCCTAATGACAAAGCAGACTGCAGAAAATCGACCAACATAGAATAGGCCAGCCAGGTTGGGCTGGGTTCGACCTGGCTCTGGACCAGGTCGACAGCCCTGTCGACCTGGCTAGACCAGGTCGACAGCCCAGTCGACTTGGGCGCATTAGGCGGGAGTTTTCCCGCCCTGGCCAATTGGGCCCGATTTTGGAATTTTTCTGAGCTGTTTTATTCTGTTCGAACTTTAAACTTAATTCAGAAACTTCCGAAGGCCATATCTTCTTCATCCGGACTTCGTTTTTCGAAAACTCGGACTCTATTTCGCGTATTTTTCCGAGACGAACGCAATGGCGTATCCCGTTTCCCTTAGTTCTTTGATTTGAAATTAATTATACTTTAATTTGTGAATTTCGCAGTTATAGAATTCGCGGGGTGTTACATTCTCCCCCACTTAAAAGGATTTCGTCCCCAAAATCTTCAAGTTAGGAGGAACGTATATCCTAACATCCAATCATCCATCTACTCATCCATCAAACACGAGCATCCATTGTCCTTAAAAGACTTCTAATGCTTCATGATCATATGCGAAGTGTGTGTGTACATGTACTTATCTAATGCAAAATCAGGCGGTCTACTGATTCAGTTGACCTCCTTAATGCGAATTATGTAAGTGCCATGAATCCATTATGTATGCAAATTTTTCCTATTCATGATTCTACATGAGTGCACAATCATTCATACAAATGCAACATCCATATGACAACACATTATAGTTCAACCATATAAGAATGCAAACATATATGCATATGCAATATGAAGTGACTGAGTCGATCTAAACCCTAGATTGTGTGTGTATATGCAACCACGAGCAACCACTAGCAATCAGTTGCAACCACTTGCAACCATCATCCATAACATGTTTCAATTACATGTTTCCATCCAAAGGGTTTCTACCTAAAAGATAAGATAGATAAAAGCGCAACTTAAGAAAAAGGAAAGATCAAGGATGTACCCTCGAACAGAAAAGGGTAGGCAGTGCGTATTCTAGCTTCAGTTTCCCAAGTCGCGTCTCCCTCGGCGTCGCTCCACTGAACTTTGACGAGCTTGACTTCGCGGTTGCGTAGTTTCTTCACTTCCGTTCCTAATATGCGGGTTGGAACTTTCCTTATGGTTGCTTCGCGTTCCACTTCGGCCTCTTCGAGGATATTTGGCTCTACCATTTCAGCAGACTCATGTAGACATTTTCGGAGATGTGAAACGTGAAAAACGTTGTGGACTCCAGCCAACTTCTCGGGTAGCTCTAATCTATAGGCCATTTTCCCAATTTTCTCGATGATAGGGAATGGCCCTACGAACCTTGGTGCTAGCTTTCCTGTGGTTCCAAAACGAACAACGTTTCTTAGTGGTGATACCTTGAGAAAAACTCTGTCTCCATCCTCAAATTCAAGGTCGGTCCTTCTCTTGTCGGCATAGGACTTTTGTCTGTCTTGGGCCGTCTTCATCCTTCTTCGTATTAAGTCTACTTTCTCTGAAGTCTCTCGGATCATATCTGGTCCAAGTATGAGCTTATCAGTAGACTCCCACCAACAAGTGGGCGATCGACACGGTCTTCCATATAAAGCTTCGAAGGGCGCCATTCCGATGGTTGCTTGATAACTGTTGTTGTAGGCAAATTGCACCAAAGGAAGGTGGTCTTCCCATGTCCCTCCGAAGTCAAGGACGCATAGCCTTAAAAGGTCTTCTAAAACTCTGTTCACTCTCTCTGTTTGGCCGTCGGTTTGGGGATGATAGGCTGTGCTCAAGCATAACTGCGTTCCTACTGCTTCTTACAGACTCCGCCAAAACTCACTGGTGAAGATGGGGTCTCGGTCACTAACAATGTTAGATGGTATTCCATGGAGTCGAACGATTTCCTTGAGGTAAAGTGATGCTAGGGATGAGGCAGTTCTTTTACTTTTGACAGGTAAAAAGTGGGCGCTTTTAGTAAGCCTATCCACTATTACCCAAATGCTAGTGTTGCCTCTCCTAGACCTAGGCAGCCCATCGATGAAGTCCATTGAGATGCTATCCCACTTCCACTGCGGGACCTCTAGAGGATGTAGCAGTCCGCCAGGCTTTTTCTGTTCCGCCTTAACCTGTTGGCACACCATGCACTTAGAAACGAACTCTGCCACGTCCTTTTTCATGCCGTTCCAGAAGAAAGTCCTTTTTATGTCTTTGTACATTTTATCTCCGCCTGGGTGTATCGTCATCTTGGAGCGATGTGCTTCCTCGAGAAATCTTTTGTCTGTGGGACGCATAGTCTTCCGTCTCGCCTTAGCAAACCCTTATCGTTGATGGAGTATTTGTTGAGGTGACTTGAAGTCTCACCCCTAATTAGCCTATCAATTGTTTCCACAAGCTGAGGGTCTTCGCGTTGTGCTGTCCCTACTGAATCCACTAAAGTTGGGCGCACTTCGAGAGATGCTAGCAAGCCTGGTACAAAATCGGAGGAAGGCCTAAAGTCGAAGCTGGCTATAAACTCTAGGCTTTGTCTTTCAACAAACAATGGGCTTAGGGTCAATTTCTTTCGGCTCAACGCGTCTGCCACTACGTTGCCTTTTCCCGGAGTGTAGGAGATTTCGAAATCGTACGAGGCAAGAAACTCCATCCATCTTTGTTGCCTCAAGTTAAGATCCTTCTGCGAGAAAAGATATTTCAACGATTTATGGTCAGTGTAAAGTTCGAACTTCTCACCTAGGAGATAGTGTCGCCAAGACTTGAGTGCAAAGACGATGTCGGCTAACTCAAGATCGTGGGTTGGGTAGTTCTTTTCGTGCACTTTCAACTGCCTCCCGCCATAAGCTACTACCCTTCCTTCTTGCATTAAGACGGCGCCTAGCCCTATCCCACATGCATCCATATAAACAGTGAACATCTTGCTCCCATCTGGCAGCGTCAAAACTGGGGCTGTTGTAAGAGCCCTTTTCAGTCGTTGGAAAGCAAACTCGCAATCCAAATCCCAATTGAACACTAGATTCTTCTTAGTCAATTTCGTGAGTGGAGCAGAGATTTTCGCAAAATCCCTTATAAACTTTCGATAGAAACCTGCTAGTCCTAGAAAGCTTCGGACCTCAGTTGCATTCCTTGGTGTCTTCCAATCCTGTACCGCCACTACCTTAGCAGGGTCCACTGCTAACCCTTGTTTGGATACTATGTGCCCAAGGAACCTCACCTCTTCTCTCCAAAAGTGGCATTTGGAGAATTTGGCTTTTAGTTGATGGACTCGCAAAGTTTCCATGATTGCCCTTAAGTGCTGAGCATGTTCCTCTTCACTCTTTGAGAAGATAAGGATATCATCTACGAAGACCACTACGAATTTGTTGAGGAAATCTCTAAATACCCTACTCATCAGGTCCACGAAGTAAGCAGGTGCATTTTTCAAGCCGAAAGGCATGACAAGCCATTCAAAGAAGTCGTCTGGGGTTCTGAACGCCGTTTTATCGATGCTATCTTCAGCCACCCTTAGCTGATGAAAACCGGTTGCTAAATCGAGTTGGGAGAAAACAGACGCCCCTACAAGCTGGTCAAATAAATCGTCAATTCTAGGGAGAGGGTGCCTATTCTTTTTCGTTAGCTTGTTGAGCTCCCTATAGTCAACACATAGACGGAGTGAACCATCCGCCTTTGTAGCGAACACCACTGGAGCACCCCATTCTGAAATGCTCCTCCTAATGAACCCCTTTTCTAGAAGCTCTTTAATCTGTTTACTGAGCTCTTTCCTTTCCCGTGGAGCCATGTGTCTAACGGGTAACGCAACGGGCTTTGCATTATCTACAAGATATATGCGGAAGTCTATTTCCCGCTTCGGAGGCAAGCCCTTCACCTCTTCGAAGACATCCGGATATTCCCGGACCACTCTAACTGATTGCAAATTTTCAACAGAGGCATCTAGCGATTCAAGATAACTAAGCATAACCGCATACGAGGGATTACAAGAAATTTCCAAAGTATTACCGAGCTGGGTTAGGAGCCTAACAACCCTTTTCTCACAATCAAGGATGGCCCCATTACTGGATAGCCAATCCATACCCAAAATCAAACCATAACCCGAAAAGCCCAAAACAAAGGCACTACATTGAAATTCTACACTTAGAATAGAAATTTTCAATCCCACACAGATCATAGACAAATGAGCTGGGCCCCCAATTGGGTTTGAAACAATTAAGGGGTCCTCTACCATACTAGTTTTTAGGTGCAGAGATTCTACTAAAGCAGACGAGATAAAGGAGTGTGATGCGCCAGAATCAAATAAAGTGCGAACGGGGTGATCATAAAGATAAACTACGCTTTCTACAGAAGTATTTATACCTCGCTGTTGCAGAGGTGGCGCTTCCAGCACATGAACCTGTGCCCCTGGGGTGGATCCAGCCCTCTGCCCCTGTCCTCGTTTCTTTGGGCAGTCCTTAGCCCTGTGGCCTGTCTCACCGCAAGAAAAGCACCCACCATTCTCCTTGGCCTTCTTTTTCCGGCAGTCCTTAACTAAGTGCCCCACTTTGCCACAGAAATTGCACTTCCTCTTCTCTTTGTTGCCTTTCCCGCCCTTCTTAAAGTCTGTCTTCTTAGGCTGCAAACCCTCTTTCTTCCCTTGAGAGCTTTCTGCCTTTGTCTCCTTCTTGCCCTTATCCTCTTCATTCAGCAATGCCATTTGCACCAATCTTTCATACGTGGCTCCCATGGGTATATGGGTCATGGCCAAACTGTGTAATGGCTCATTCAACCCTTTGACGAAACGGAGAGCCTTCTTGTGCGGGGTATTGACTAGGTCAAGCCCAAACCTAGCCAGCTCATCGAACTGATTCACATACACTCTGACTGTCTTGTCCCCTTGCTTAAGAAATAAGAATTTTTCCAACTGCAAACTTCTTTCCGCATCTGAGAGAAATTTAGTCTCAAACCTTGCCCTAAAGTCCTCCCATGTCTCCACTGGTCTTTCAGCATTAGTGACTTCCCACCAGTAGGAAGCCTTGCCCTTCAATAGTCACACTGCCAATTGTACTTTTTGTCTATCCTCTACCTCAAAGATGATGAATAGGTCCTCAGTTTCTTTCAGCCAATTTCTAGCTGCCACGAAGGACTCAGTTCCATGGAAATCCTTTCTTCCCATAGCTTTAAAATCTTTACATATCTTAGCAAACGTGTTTCCCCGAGGAGGAGGTGGAGGAAAAGGTGCTGCTGCAGCTGGATGATTTCCTGCAGCTGGGGGAGGAGGAACGGTAGGACCTGGCTGAGTGGCCCTTGCTTCTAAGAACCGTCTAAACCAACCAGGTATTGGTACCCCTTCTGGCAGGTTAAGATCTTCGGACATGCTGAAACAAAAAGGATAGATTCAAAACGAAGGATAAGAGATAGTACCTATGGCTTTGGGGAGTGGACTTTGCCTTTTTAAAATAAAATAATATTTTTCTTTTAAAAATGCTTCTTTAAATTCCCTTTTTGAAAATAATTTTTCAAAACTTTTTATCTTATCTGGTAAACCTATGCTCTGATACCAAGTGAAACACCCCACCTCCGTTAGGGTCACTCTCAAAGGGAATGCCCTAATTTTGGTGGAGGTTTATAAATATAAGTCACAGATATAAAAGACAGATATAAGAACACATATTTGTAAACAGCGGAAAAACAACAACTTTTATTTCATAAAAGCAAATACGTGTTACAACAACATCACCATGATTGTCTTACATCCTTTCCAAAAACATAACATAACACTTTCATAATCTGTCTTGATTACATTATTTAAAGAAGCATAAAGAAAACATAGATAAACTGCAAAAGCCCCATAGTGGTTGTCCAAAGCCATAGTTCAAAACGAAAAGGTCCAAGCAATACATTTCTCCTCTTCAAGCTGGATGTTAAGGCTGGTCAAGCTGCAGTGTTCCCTCCCTGTGGACCTGGGGGGGGGGGGGAAACGGAAGAAAAGAAGACGAAAGAAAAGTAGAGTCAGACATAAAGCCTGAGTAAGTCTAGTACTATTCTGTCTATGAATAAAGAACTGGGTATGATAAGTACAAACAAGAAGTGGGAAAGCACTATAAACTTGGTTAAGTTGTCTAGGGTCGAATATACTATCGTACCCCATGTTAATCTCTGAACCCATATAAACTAGTTCCCAACTGGCACCCCATAAGTCAGGGTGATGTGATCCATTCTATGATGATCGGCTCCTACTCGCATAGTTACATGTGTCTTACGGCCCCCGATGTTGTAGTTACCTATGCTGGTCCCACCATGGGGTGTATCAAGTCCCATGGCGGCGGCCCGACACAACCTTAGAATGCAAAGGTATGCTACTGGTGCCCAGTGCTTTATTTTTCTGCGCCGGAGTGTGTGCACGCCCGCACCCCGTTAGAACCTACACTGCTACACCACCGCCGTCGATTTGACCTCTTACAATCAGCCCAGTAATCGTGCCCCACCCTGCCTAGTTTCAGGGTATCCTGATACACCTTCTAGGGTTACTGCTGAAAAGGGTCCCCCATTACTAGGTTTTCTATCTCTAGCCAACATGCTAAGTTGGTTAAGTGTTTCCTAACCTAACCCCCACCAGTCCGTTTAGTTTAGCATGTTCCATTTTGATTAAGTCTTTAGTTCACTTAATCCTAGCAATCCTGACTCAGCCTTAATTGTCTTATTAAAGCCTTGACCTCTCACATTAGACAGGTGTTGTTGTGGCTGCCTGTTGCCGGTTGGTTCCGGGCAGTCTTACGCCACAACTCAGTCTAACCTCGGGTCCTTATTGGGCTCCATGTTTAACCTCCCACATTGGATAGGTATTGTTGTGACTACTGGACAGTCGGGCGGTTCCGGGCAGGTTTACATCACAACTCAATCCAACCTCGGGTTAAACACATCGTATGTTCTACATTTACATATTTTGTCTTTCTTCTTTATTTTCTTATATGTAAATATTTGCGGCCCATTATTAAGTTAATGGTGTAAGGGTTACACCAATCATGGGCCCAACTCATACTTGAATTTGGGCCCTTCTACTTTATATTTTCGTTTATTAATTAATTTGGCCCAACGCTATTTTCCCCCGTTTAATACGTTCGTTTATCATAATATATGTTGGGCTTAGGCTTTTAAGCCCAACTTAGCCATGAGGAAAAGGGGAGGCTTAAAGCGTGATTACATACACAAAAAGGGGAATGTGAACGCATGAACTTGCAACATAACGTTGGAACTACAAAACAGAAACTGGTGTACTTGCATAGTAGCATAAGTGACATGAATCAAAGCATGTAAACTTGTAGTTAAGTTAAGAATCTAAATTGGATACCATTATTGACACATAGTCTTAACTACAACATAAACCTATATTTTTATTTAGGCATAATGTCAAACATAAGCAAATCATGTTCATAAGATTACTACATGTTTACAAAGGTGCTTACTTTTGTTACTAACACAAAAGTATAGTTCAACTTAATCATGATTTTAAATCTATTCACCTAACCATGGCATAAATATTTCTAACATGAAATCATGATTTTTACTTCAGTCATGCAAACTTGCAAAAGGGATTTTTGAATCTAACCTAGCTATGTACCACATATGTCATCATATAATTCTTGTTAACAATATGGATTTCAATTATGCAAAATATCAATCATAGCCTAGTCATATTCATAAGTTTGCAAATAGGTTTTCTAGTACAAAAGCATGGCTTAATACATAGATCATGGTGCCAAAATTTCAACACAGTTTCATATGAACTATAATAACCCAAATTTGTTCCAATTACGCACAAAATGATTTTTGTACAAAAATATACATTATGATGGCATAGTAGCAAACCCCAAACTTGTATGAATTCAATTAAACAACTATATACATGTAGCTTCAACATGGATTAAATATTTTTAGAATATCCAAACGTATACTTGCATAAAACTACCGCAAACATGTAGTTTTTATAATGAATAACATGCTTTGCGAATATCCAACCTCTATACAATATTCCGAATCGATAAGAATCATAGTAACGCACAAATATGAATTATTCATCGCCACAATCAAGTATACAAACCAACACAGTTATTTGTTCATACCAAAATAACACTTTACTTACAATTGTGTGACGAATTCTCCAATTTAGGAATTTGGAGATGCGATTTGATTTGATTGAGTTGCTTTATGCCTTAGAATTAGCCTCCTAATCCTCTCTCCAATTGGTGGCTACTCTTAGTCGTTCCTCAGCAACATGATGGCCTTGTTCTTATTTTTGAATGAATAGATTAGGGTTGAGTCTAGGGTCATTTTTATAGGGGTTATGAACTGATTAGGACCATTGATGTTGCTTGGATTGATCGTAGCCATTCATTCGAAAGAGAGACCAATTAGAGCCTGCCACCTAGCCCTAATGACAAAGCAGACTGCAGAAAATCGACCAACATAGAATAGGCCAGCCAGGTTGGGCTGGGTTCGACCTGGCTCTGGACCAGGTCGACAGCCCTGTCGACAGCCCTGTCGACCTGGCTAGACCAGGTCGACAGCCCAGTCGACTTGGGCGCATTAGGCGGGAGTTTTCCCGCCCTGGCCAATTGGGCCCGATTTTGGAATTTTTCTGAGCTGTTTTATTCTGTTCAAACTTTAAACTTAATTCAGAAACTTCCGAAGGCCATATCTTCTTCATCCGGACTTCGTTTTTCGAAAACTCGGACTCTATTTCGCGTATTTTTCCGAGACGAACGCAATGGCGTATCCCGTTTCCCTTAGTTCTTTGATTTGAAATTAATTATACTTTAATTTGTGAATTTCGCAGTTATAGAATTCGCGGGGTGTTACAGTAATAATGAAGAAGACACGACTTAGGAGACCGAAAGCAAGATACGCACAGCCTACCCTTATCTTTTTGAGGGTACATCTTTGATCTCTCCTTTATCATAAGTTAATTCATGCTTAGTTATCTTCTCGGTCCTATTTCTTGATCCTTAGTAGAAATCAATGGATGTAAACATGTATTTGAAACATGTTATGGTTGATGGTTGCAAAGTGGTTGCAAGTGGTTGCTAGTGATTGCTCGTGGATGCATATGCACATACACATTAGGTTCTAGATCGGCTCAATCACTTTCATATTGCATTTGCATATGAACGCATGAAATTGTATGTGGATTGAAACTTGATGTGTTATCATATGGACGTTGCATTTGTATGAATTATTGTGCACTCATGTAGAATTATGAATAGGAAAAATTGCATATATAATGGACTCATGGCACTCTCATGATTCGCATTAAGGAGGTCAACTGGATCAATAAACCGCCTGATTTTCCACTAGATAAGAGACAAATACACACACTCTGCATATGTTCATATGGAATTAGAAGTCTTTTAAGGACAATGGATGCTTGTGGATGATGGATGAGTAGATGGATGATTGGATGTTAAGATGCATTCTTCTTAACTTGAAGATTTCGAGGACGAAATCCTTTAAGGAGGGGAGAATGTACACCCTGAATTTTCTGAGTATATTAAAATTAATAAATTCAAGAACACTTAATTTTTAGAAGAAGAATTAAGTGAAATGGGTTGCGCTACTACGTTCATCTCAAAATTTTGGTCAAGATTGACATTTGGTTTGCATAAACGGATACCTTATGAAGAAGTTATTAAGCCTTGAAGTTTGTATGCATATGAGAAATATATATATATATATATATATATATATATATATAAATAAATAAATATGCAAAAAAGTTCAAAACAACGAATCGGGAGGGGGAATAACCGAACCAGCCCATTTCTGAGGTCGACCCGTGCCCCACTGGGTTGACTATGGGTTGATTCAGGGTGTTTGGCTATCAACCCATGGGCCAATTCACTCTAAAGCAGATGTGGCATCTGATTGGTTCTGATGGACTCTTTGCTGAGTCATTAGGGCTGATGTGGCTATTCTATCTTGTCTGAATGGCTTTGATTTGCTCTAGGTTAATCTGACAGTTCCTATTAAATCAAACTTCTATATAAGTAACCTAATACCTCAACCCTAAATCATATTAAAAATCAAACCAAGAGCCGTCATGCTGCTGTTGGACAACCTCGAGTAGCTGCCGTTCAACTTGAAGCAAATTAAAAGAGACAAACCAAATCAAACCAAAATTAAACTAAAACAACAATTGTGTACATCAAAGGTGAGCATTTCAACTTCGCAATACAGGTTCCAGAAATCAAGAATGTCTTTTGTAAGTGTAGTTATCTTTAGATGTAAATAAATTTAAGACGTGATTTGATATAAAGTGAAAAATATAATTATACCATGTTGTATAATATTGACGATGCTAATTCATGTTTGTTTCTTGTGATAATTTTATCATGAATTGTCTTGGAATGTTTGTGGTTTTTGGACTTGGTGTTGGATCTATTAAAGATTGAGAATGAAACCATCGATATCATATGCAAGTTATATGTTTCATGTTAGGATCAACATATATATGTTTATATGATTAATGCAAGTTGTATGTATTATGTTAGATCCAAGTCAAGATCTATATATATATATTCATATGCTTTATGTTAGATCCATATGCCTATATATATGTTCATATGCAAGTTACAAGTTTTAGGTTGGATCCATGTCAAGATCTAGCTAGGATCATATGATTAATGCAAGTTATATGTTTTATGATAGATCCAAGTCACGATCTAATTATACATATGTTCATATGCAAGTTACATATTAGATCCAAAACTAGATCTATATTTATATGCATGTTTGTAAAGTGGACTTATGCAAGTTCACCTTGTTAGATCTAGTTCACACCTATATGTTAATGTTAAAATTATACATGCCTTGGGATTGGACATGTCATGATTATGTCATATGCTAGATTATAATTGAGGTTATGTTCACACATGCCTAGATCTACATATTAACATGTTTTAGGCTTATGATTATCTAAGTCTAAATTATATGCAAGTTCATGTGACATGTTAAATTATATGAATAAATTTTTATACAAAATTTACATGTTTGGTTGAATCTATATTATGCATGTTCCCTTCTTTACCTCTTGTTTATAAATTGGGCTAATATGTGGGCCTAATGACTTTATGTGATTAATACGAACGAACTAATAGGGATAGCGTTGGGATAGTTATTAAATCAAAACATGTTAAAAATGTAGGTGGGCCCAAAACCATGTAAATGGTTAAGGCCATGAATAGTATAATTTATACCATTAGTCTTGAACATAATTAAAATATGTAACATGAAACACTTGTAGAAAATTCACATATATAAAATGTAAAAGATGAGTATGCCTAACCTGAGGTTAGGCTGAGTTGTGGTGTAAACCTGCCCGAAACTGACCGACACATCCAGTAACCACAGAAATACCTATCTAATGTGAGAGGATAGTGCATCAAGCCCAGAAAGACCCGAGGTTAGACTGAGTTGTGGTGTAAAACTGCCCGGAACCGACCGACACATCTAGTAACCACAACATAACTTGTCTAATATGAGTTGTTTGTTCTTTAATTAATTAATTAATTAAAGCTCATGAACAATCAAGCTAGAAATGGTGAGGTTAAGTAATTAAGGGAACACTTAACCAACTAAACATGTTAACAAGACAAGATTGGTGGGGTTAAGTAATTGAGGAAACACTTAACCAACTTAACATGTTAACTAGACAAGATTGATAGGGGTTAAGTCAAACCAAGGACAGTTAACCAATTTAGCATGTTGACTAGAAAACCCCTAGTAACGAGACCCGTTTCAGTAGTAACCCACATGGTTGTATCAAGGTGTCCTGAACTAGGCAAAGTGGGGCACGATTACTGGGCTGAATATAAGCGGTCAAAAGGGCGGTGGTTAGGTGCATCAGTGCAGGTTCCGACGGAGTACGAGCGTGCACGGGCTCCGGAGTGGAAAAAGCAGGCACTGGCCACCAGGCGTACACTTGTGCATCTTTGAATCGTGTCAGGGTTGCCATTATAGGACTTGATACACCCTATACTGGAACCAGCACAAGTACTTAAAAATCACGTGAGGCCGCATGACACCGGGAATACATGAATGCGAGTAGGAGCCGATCAATACATGAATGGGATCACTTTATCATGAACATACATTGCTAGTTAAATAGCTCTTAGTGGGTGCAGAGAAGTAAAAGTGGGTGCGATAGCCAAATCTAGTTAAATCTTACTTTACCTCGTTTTAGGACTACCCTATCCTTGTGGTATCATTATAAGTTCAGTTTATTCATGTCATAGTCTTTTACTTGTTTACATGCTATTAAATGACTGGGCTTACCAGACTTATGTCTGACCCATTTTCCTTTCGCTTCTTTTCATCCGTTTTCCCCCTCCTAAGGTCCGTAAGGAGGAAACACTTCTGCTTAGTCCAGGTTAGCCAAAGCTTAAAGATCGTAGATGTAAGGCTTGGACTTTCCTTTTTGAGCTATGGCTATGGTCAAGCACTTATTGGGGATTTATGTCATTTTATTTTCAGTATTTCTTCTTTATGTTTTCAAGACAGATGAAAAGTTGTAATAATTTGGAAGGTTGAAACAGTTGTTGAATTGTTGTGTTGAACAAGTATTTATGAAATAATATTGATTTTTTCTGCTGCATAAATTTTCTGTCTTGTAATTTATTAGTATCTTGTACCTTAAAACGCTCCACCGAAGTTAAGGAATTCCCTTTGAGAGCGACCTTAACGGAGGTGGTGTGTTACAGTAGACAACCAAATATGAGAAAATCTAATTTTAAATCTTTCCATATCAGTGCAAGATTTTTGAAACAGTGGCCTAAGATTGTGAAATGTTCGTATTCATAGAACCCAGTACCACGCAATATTCTCTATCCTCTCTTCTCTACATTATAAATGCGCGCCTCCTACTTCTATGCATAAACCAAACTTCTTTTCTTCTCAGAAACAATCTTTTTTCTTCTTTCTTCTTGCGAATAGTCCTTCCCAACAAGCTCCATTCCAACAGTCCAACGTCCAATATAGAGGTCGCGGCCTTTTCTTGTGCCAAGAGGTTAACACAAACATAGAGTAGTGTAGAGAGTGTATATATCTATATATGCGTTAGTTGCGAGGAGCAGTGCGCGACGCATGTGTAAGAGATAATAGATCATCTGAGGCTGACGGAGTTGATTTGGAACTTGATGGTGAAAGTTTGGAAAGCAAATATAGGTGAGAACACTTTAATTTTATTAATACGGTTTAACTTTTTATACATGGTTAATGAATTTGATAATGTGTGGTTACATGAATGATTAATTATTTATTGATAGTTCATGATGATTGCCAAAATAAAAGCATATCAACACGCGTTAATTCTTTAACGCGTATTTGGAAATTTATTTGTTGATTGCAAACAGGAAATGAATACATAAAACGGTGGTTAAATGTGCGAATATATATATATATATATGTATGTATGTATTCATTGCGACCTTATATGAATTGCCAGCTGAAAATTAGAAAATTTCCTAAATTTAATTAAGCAACGATTTATTGGCTAAATGACAATTTAGTGATTATGTAGTGTTTTATTAACATAATAATATTGACTCAATAATGTTTACTAATACCAATATTCTTTGGTTGGATGACTGTAACACCCCGTATTTTTTGTAAACATTAAAGTAACGAGTTAAAGAATAATTAATTTCAAATGTAAGAATTAAAGGAAACGGGTTACGCCATTGCGTTCGTCTCGGAATTCTGCTTGAGATAAAGTCCGAGTTTGCGTAAATTGGAATCCGTATGAAGGAGTTATGATCTTCAGAAGATTCAAGAATTTAAATAAACAGCTCAGATTAAAGTTCAGAAAATTCAAAATTCAAAATAAAAAGCAAAAGCGGGCTGGGCGGGAAATTTCCCGCCTAAGGTCAGGTGGACCAGGGGGTCGACCTCCCCCCATACAGATCCACCCTGGGGTCGACCTCCCCCTCGGGTCAGATCTAAAAACTGACGTGTTTTCTCCTATGACGAATTGCTGTGTCATTAGGGCTTGCGTGACACATTCTGGTTGGTTCTCTTATGTTTGAATGGCTTTGATTTGCTCTAGGTTAATCTGACGGCTCCTATTAAATCAAACTTCTATATGAGCAACCTAAATCTAAACCCTAAAGCCACACAAAAATATTCCAAAGATCGTCATGCTGTCAGCACTTAGCCTAGAATAGCCGCCATTCTCCTTCAACTAGAAAGCAAGTTATGAATTACAAATCAAGTCTTGTAATGTCCCGGAAAAAGTCGATCTTGGTTATCCGATATACAACACATATCGAACATTCAAGGATCGAAAATACCAGTAGTTGATGAAAGAAAATAGAGGGTGAGTATAGACAAGATAGAAACTTAGAATAGAAGAAGAAGAAGAACATACAACATCAGAGTAAACACGAATCTCACAGCGGAACGAATAAATATATTTCATAACATAACTTCGAAATATAAATCTGTACTTGAATATACATATCATTTCCAAAGTACAGCACTTACAACACAGCGGAAAAACCATAGCTATATAATTCTGAAGCCTCCTGCTCCAGCTCTCCAAATATATCTGTAAATCCTGACTACTTGACTGCCCGTACAAAATTAGGTACCCAAGAGTTTAGGGAAAACAAAACAAAATAAACTCTGGGTCAGTCATGTGACTGGTGTGAGTAAACTCAAATCTTTTGATTTAACTTTCAAAATCATTTCAAAATAAAGAATAATCGTAAGACCGATCCACACATAAACACGAATGGTTTTTACCTTACAATAACCCAAATCATTTGTAAAACGATACTTGTCTGATATTATAATAATGTCTAACACAAGTAATATGAATCTAATAGAAATGCTTGCATCTAACGTTCTACATATATAATATACAATCAAAATCCGCGGTCACTTATTTGGGGAATGGATTCCAACTATGACAAGGTATGGATCCACCTTCAGCTCAGTATACTCTAGAAGCGATACACTGGAGTTCAACAAGAACATCTTACAACTCGGCCACATATGACCGACCACTCATTTCTCTTGAGTGTATGGAATATCTTGTCACCTTACAGTTGGTAAACCAACATAACCATTCCCAGGAGATACAGAATTGAAAGAAGTAACAAATATGAATATTCTCTAGATGGTGACAATATACCCTAATTGGTTGCGAACCACTTAGCCATGATGCCTGCCCGATTTCTGTCATTTCCCAGTTGATGAGGCAGGAGGTCATAACGTATCTTTCAACAGAATACTCATTCATTCACTTTGAATGCCACATTGTCAAACCCGCCAAATCACAAATTGATT
Organism: Allium sativum; assembly: GCA_030737875.1. NCBI lineage: Eukaryota > Viridiplantae > Streptophyta > Magnoliopsida > Asparagales > Amaryllidaceae > Allium > Allium sativum. Next base: position 339,886,743 of record CM060920.1, on the reverse strand, counting down.
TCCCCAAAAATACCATGGGTACAAGCTAAGAGAAACGAAAACCTCTGCCACCAACGTAAATACGTTTGAAACGATCAACTTACGTGATCTACTAGATATACTCTGTCAAACATTCGTCCATTCAAGTTGTCCTGGGACTGGACAAACTGAAGGCACTATTCCGTACATCCATCCTAGGCAATCTCTACCTAGGACTTATACAACAGCCCTTGCACTTTACTCCGTCTTCAATTTGTCTTCGATCTATTTGATTCGAAATGCTAACGCCCATATGGAGTGGTTCTTTGGATAAGAATCCAACCGGTCTCTCCGTATTGACGAAGGAAAAATGGTCAAAAACTTCGATAGTCTGTGATTTAACTATCAAAGTAAAACATGTGTGCAAACAACGATATTATTTCCAAGTGGAAATTTTATCGATCAATCAAAATTCAACACTTATCTCTTAAATTAATTTATCATTAATTTATTCATTCTCCATTTCCTGTTTCTGTATATATATATATATACATAAATTCTTATTTTCTAAATTTAGAAAATACACATTATTAATTATTGGAAAACATTTCCATCTCCTTACCACGTATCACTGTCATTCCAGTATTCTTTACCATCCAACATTTCATTTTCTATGATTAGAAAATATCTCGGATTATATTTGGAAAACGTTTCCAAAACTCATTCCTTGGATTTAAACAGATATTTAAATAAAACATCGCTATGCCAATTCAAACCATTACCTTCATTAACTATATTCTCTTAACCAACCTTCACTATCAAACCTTACCATTCCTTAGTTAAGAAGGAAGTCAATCAAGTTGGGGTATAATTGCCTCTCAGACCTTAACTGAACAACGTTTTAACTTCGAAATAGTCAAAGTTTATCTTTTAAATCATTAACAAACTTCCTTATGTAACTCTCTTTCGAATAAATCTCTACTCACTCTTTCCTTCGAAGAAACTATATTCGATGATCTCTCTTCTTCGAATAACCTATATTGGAATAACTCTATTCAATTAACTCTATTCGATTAACTCTAATCGATTAACTCTATCAGTTCGTCCTATTTGATTAACTCAATTCTATTAACTCTATTTGATTTACCCTACCGGATTAACTTTATTCAATTAACTCTAACTAATTTACTCTAATCAATTAACTCCTTTCGAATAAACTATATTCAATTAACTCCTTTCGAATAACTAATATTCGATTAACTCCTTTCGAATAACTAATATTCGATTAACTCCTTTCGAATAACTAATATTCGATTAACTCCTTTCGAATAACTAATATTCGATTAACTCCTTTCGAATAACTAATATTTGAATAACGAATATTTGATAATTCCTTTCGAATAACGAATATTCGATAACTCCTTTCGAATAACTAATATTTGATTAACTCCTTTCGAATAACTTATATTCGATTACTCTATTCGAATAACTAATATTCGATTAACTCCTTTCGAATAGCTAATATTCGATTACTCTATTCGAATAACGAATATTCGATAACTCCTTTCGAATAACGAATATTCGATTAACTCCTTTCGAATAACTAGTATTCGATTACTATATTCGAATAACGAATATTCGATAACTCCTTTCGAATAATGAATATTCGATAACTCCTTTCAAATAACTAATATTCGATTTAACTCCAATCGATTTACTCTTACTGATTAACTCTAACCGATTAACTCTAACTGGTTAACTCTAACTGATTAACTCTAACTGATTAACTCTAACTCTAATCAATTAATTCTAACTCTAATCGATTAACTATAATTCGATTTACTCTATTTGATTAACTCTATTTGATTAACTCTATTTGATTAACTCTGTTAGATTAATTCTATTTGAATAAACTATATTCGATTAACTCCTTTTTGATTAACTCTAATCAATTAACTCTATCGATTCCCTAACTCTAATCGATTTACTCTATTCAATTAACTCCCTTGACTCCTTTAACTCTATTTGATTACAAATACTTCCTTTTCTTTTTTTTTATACAAATATTCCCTTTTCTATTTGTTTTACAAATATTCCCTTTTCTATTTGTTTTATTTAACAAATAAATATTTCCCTTTTCAATTCTATTTATTTAACAAATAAATATCCCTTTTTACTACTATTTATTTAACAAATAAATATTTCCCTTTTCGAACCTATTTGTAAATGTTTTACAACTATTCCCTTCCCAAATCTATTTGTAAATGGTTTACAAATATATCCTTTTCATTTCTATTTGTAAATGGTTTACAAATATATCCTTTCTATTTGTTTTACAAATATTTCCCTTTCTATTTGTTTTACAAATATTTCCCTTTTCTTCTATTTTTTTAACAAATAAATATTTCCCTTTTCAATTCTACCTGTAAATGTTTTACAAATATATCCTTTTCATTTCTATTTGTAAATGGTTTACAAATATATCCTTTTCATTTCTATTTGTAAATGGATTACAAATATATCCTTTCTATTTGTGTTACAAATATTTCCTTTATAAAATCCCTTGATTTTATAAATATTCCTTTATATAAAATCCTTTGATTTTATAAATATTCTATTTCAGTATACAGTTTGAAATTTTCCTTCTATATAAAATCTTTCGATTTTATTTCAATATAGTTATTGAAATTTTCATTTTTCATCCCAGGGTTTTCTTAGGGTATTTAAAATACCAATTCACAATGATCGATATCATTCAAACACACATAATCAACAACAAATTATATATCACATTATATATCACCATATATGAAAACAGTAAAATAAATGCTGAGGAATCCAGTTGGATTCCTCCGACCTGTTTCCCTGCATCCACAGATGTTAAACAATATAATTATCATCGATTTCATTTCACTATGAAATATTTTGCTAAACAAAATCAATATTAGATTAATGATTTATATATATATCGTTATCTATAATTTCAACCAATACACAAGCAATTCAACCAACAGTTGACACACAACAATCAATAGATAATTATCAGTTCTGAAAATACATTATAGAAATATAACTGTTTAGAGTTGGTGAGTTTTACTCACTTTGGCAGTTTGTCGTTAAAGAACAATAAACTGTTGTTTGATTTGAATCAAACAATTTATTTCTCCATAAATTCAAACGAGCTCCAATCCATTTTCCGTCTGTTCCAGTGTGTAGTCGTCGGCCCTACGATCCTGTCAGATCTTGTTTCGTCTAATTCTGATCACATATGAATAATATACGACTTATATAAGTTAATAAAATTTAAATTGAATAAAACTTTGAATTTCTATCTTTTTCAATGGGCCTTAACCCTTTAAACTTCGGCCCACTCACCCTTAAAGGCCCAGACCCACATCCGATGTTCTTCCCCGATTTCAAACTCTGGAACCCGACAATTTGAACCCAAATCCTTCACCGTTGACCTCCCTTTTGACCACCAACCACTACAACTTCGGTCACCGAATGCCAGCCTCGACGCCACCACTGACCTCGCCACCTAAACCCGCACCTTCCATCCACCCTCGTCTTCAGTTTGACGCCCCCTTGAAAATCGAACATGTACCTCGTTTTGCCACTGCCATGGCTGTCGCACCCCACAAACACGCATCGAGTTCCACCAAAATTCCACCATCCACTCTTCTTCTCACGAGAAAGACGCTGCTGCCTCAATTCCTGTAGCCTGTTGCCTTTTCGATCGATGGAAACAGTGTGCCCTAGCTCCACTGTAAAAATATCGGCGCCCAGTAAACATGATCAAACCATGATTAAGGCATACTATATTGAAGCTCTTTGACCGATGATCCCAATGAACCCGAAACCACTCGATTTCATTAACCAGAACTCAAGATTTTCTTGAATGAAGTTTAAGAGAAGTGGCGGCCTCCTTTATTTGAGTTTGCTGCTGAATGGAATTAGGTTATAAGGAGATGGAGTATTATATTTATAAGGTCACTAAATATCTAGATAATTTAGTATTATATTCATTTATATTCAAGCGTATTTCCACTGAACGTTTTACGCTACCACGACCACATCTAAACTCCAATCACCACGAAATTTTTTATCCTGCTATACTACAACATTTCGAACTCGATAAAGCTGGTCTCATCGAATTCTGGTACTATTTGCAAAAAATATTATTTTACAAGTTATAAAAATCGAATTTATATTTATTTGATTTCAAACACTTTGATTCTTAAATAATGAATGAATATATATTAGGGTATATATCTCAATAGAATATCATACAGCACCAGAATAATCCTATATGGATTTCTAACTCGATATTCAAATCCCGGTTGAATCGATATTCAATTTATATTGAAATTCCTTTTATATATCGTTATAACTTATAAAGGAATTCCATAGTGACTTTTCTAAAATTTGATTTGGATATAAATCCAAATCTACACAGTGAAACCCCTATTTTTCTCTTCCACTAGAAAAATATACTTCACCAGCTCCATAAGTTTCTTGTTTCACAGAATTTCGGCTTAAAACGAATCCTGTACATTCAGTTGAAGTTCAAATCGCCAAATTACGAACTACAGCGCCATTTCGAGCTCGATTTTAATTATAATATAAATTACATGTTCGACTAACGTTCAAATAATATATTCGTTATTCTAATTCAATTCTAAGCTGAATTAAATACTTTGAATTGTCCAGTTCATATTATATTGTCAATTCACTATTTCTGATTATTTCAGAAATTAAATATATTATTCTATTATTTATATTAATTAAATATTCAATAAACTTTAATTAAACAACCATTTTCACTTTTTACATAATTAAATAAATTAATTATTATCCGTATAAATATGGGTCGTTACATTCTTCCGCCCTTGAAATAATTTCGTCCTCGAAATTGCTAAGGTTGAAAACAAACCCTATTGACTGGTTAAAAATTATTTTTACTTCTTTAACTTTAGTTTCAACTGAACCAATTTAATTTCAATTAAATTATTAATTCATTTCTATTAACGAATATTTTCAAAAGTCTTGAAACTTTTCTAACACCCGAAATTTTTGAAAAATTTCGCCAGCACCTCCTTTGTACTAGTCAATAGCTCAAACTCCAACTCGCCTCTCTGGGCCTTCTCCAACCAAAAGAAAATCAAACAGCCAAGCGGCTCACCAAATCGGCTCATAAATCACCAAACTCATATATAAATAAACTTGTACCTTTTTGTCAGGCATATCATTATATCCTTTACATCTGCTATCAATTCAGCATATACCAATATCATTCAGATCAAATCCAAATCACTTTTATCCCCAACACAACCATTCGCTTATCACCAAGCCAAATTCCATTCTCAATCTCAAGTACCATTCTTGATTTTCAAATTCTTAACTCATCAATCTATATGCTTAACCAAGTTAAGTTATCATTCCACATTTCATTAATTAATTAATTCCCTCTATCAGTTACCATTATCTCATTACTCAAATCTAATTTTTAATTCAAAAATCAATTCATTTACTTACCTGAGTCAAATTATATTCAAATTCCAATCTTACTCAGTATCGTTCTATTTTCAGTTCAATTTCCACTTTACTGGCTTTAATCCAATTCCAAATTACTTCCACAATTTCTATTTAATTTGGTTTTATTTCAAACAATCTTCTTCCTGGGAGTTTTTAAACAGTTTACCTCTTTCAAAAATCAAAATTTCCTTCTTGAAATTCAACACAACTTGGTTTTCCCAAAACAAATTCAAAACCGTATCTCTGGTAGTAATTCGTCACTTACAAACTCGAAAATGAACACTGATGATGTGGCCAGCATCATCAGAGTTATTTCCCAGCGATCAAAGTGAGTTCAATACTATATAACTTTTCAAAGCCATTTCTAACACTTCTGTTTTGAAATTCGTTACAAAATATCCTTTTCAATGCTTGTAACCAATTTAAAATCTCCCAGGATTTTAAAATTCACATATTTTTAATCCAATTCCATTTACAAACACCTTTCCAAATTTCCAGGGTTTAATTTCAATTCTGATTTAAATTCAGATTTAATTCATCTGCTTTCATATATTACACTTGTATGAATTTTACTTGGTTATTTACATAACCATTTCACTTTTTATAATCTTACTCAATTATAATAACAACCAATATATTATAAATCTAATATATATATTTTCTCTATATCAAAATATACTATGGGTAAAATTATATCATTTACCCTCTTTTCAAAACATACCATGTCGGTTCATCGTATTCAAGTGTTTATACACCCTATCGATACAGTGGATTAAACTGATCGACCAGAACCCATAAACAACTCAACCAATAAATCTCCACAATATAAATCAATTTTATATCCACTAACATATACGTTCACTCGTATATAAACACTCAACTCAATCTAGGGCATTACTAACCCCATCTCTACTGAGCCACGCCACAGAGCCAAGGTAATTACTTAACCTTAAACTCTGATACCAACTGTAATGTCCCGGAAAAAGTTGATCTTCGTTATCCGATATACAACACATATCGAACATCCAAGGATCGAAAATACCGGTAGTTAATGAAAGAAAATAGAGGGTGAGGATAAATGTAACGACCCGGGTTTATCAGTTATTTGATTCAAATATTTTAAATTCATTTTAAATATTTTACTTGAATTATTTGTGGAATTCAATATTTAAATCGTTAATTTAACAGCGGTTGAACATTATATTTATATTTAAATTATAAACGAATTAAACGGCGCGGTAGTTCGTAAAATTGAATTTCAACTTCAATTGATCATACAGAATCCATTTTAAATCGAATTTCTGTGAAACAAGAAGCTTTTGAATCCAATTGATAATATTTTTCTAATGAAGTAGGAAAAATCGAATCTTTATGTTGTAGATTTTATTTATGACCAAATCAAATTTACAAATGGTCGTTGTGGAATCGTTTATACGCCATAACGATTTATTAAATATAATAAATCATTGGTTGCGATTTTGGACAAGCTGCTTGGGGCATAATTATAATTTAATTTTTAGAATTTTACTGTAATATTTAATTTGAAAAACAAGCAACTTTTTATTTGGAGTATTGTGTACCCTGTATTAGCATTTTTGGATTTCACAATATAAGTTAACCTACCGATATTATTATATGTTTGCGATCATGGCAAATTGATGAGCGCGATGGTGTATTTATTTTTGTCGAAAATGCGTCGTATACGGACAGAGTTTTATATTGCGATGCACGTTTAACTTTATTACAATAAAACCATAGGTCCTAGCTACGAAAATATTTCTACAAAACGTGCGCTGTCCTTGGAACGTGGCCAACATAATTTGCCCATTCCATTGAAAAGAGAACGTACATTGCATTGTATATTGAAATGAATGAAAACCTTTAACCCATTTTGTACAAACTGAGCCTTACCCTCATATTTGTCGCCACTGTTCATGTACAGCTAACTCTCCAATACACTTTCCCATCAAAACCCTGTCACACATGCATGCGAAGCAGAACTAAATCTATACCTATCCTATAACCGTTCAGCCAATGTAATTTCATACTTACATTTCTTTGTGGCAAAGTAAAGGAAGCAAGGCAACCCTAAGCTAGAAGGGTACAGTCTACCCATGTCAAATTTTACAATCCGAAGTGAACGCACATGCAAATAAATTTACATAGATCTGAAATTTGTCTTGTTGCCAACCTATCGTACGAATGTACATGTTATAAAACACAGCTTATTGAAAGGAAAACAGACAGACTATTGCAAACCTATCCTACTGCCTACCAACCGATGCTATGCTCATCAAATTTCCAAGAACCGTGATTCCCAAGTTTTCTAACACCGTGCGTGCCAAGTCTTCATTAATATAAATACTGAGCTTTCCCTTCCCTGTTTTCTCTGTTTTCCCACAGTAATAAAATATAAAAACCCTTCTTTTAAATGATAACAGCGCGTTCTTGTTTTCTCTCCAGTGAGATCCGTTCGCTCTATTTGCCTTTAAAGTCGAAACTCCACAACCGCTTCATTTGGCCACACAAATCAGCGAAAGAGGGTGAGGGGAAAACAGTGGTGTGGTAAGGAGTAGTGACGGACCAGTGATGAACCAGACCACTAGAAGACGGGGCCGCAGCATGGGTTGCCGAGCAGGTTTGGATTGTGGACGGCGTCCAGGCTTTGGCGAAGCTGAGAAGGTGAAGGGTTATACGGTAGTATGGGGTTGCGTGAGTGATTGGATTGGATTGGAGGAGCGTGGGATACTAATGGTGAGTTGGCCATTTTAATATAGCTAGTGGATGTATTTGACGTGGAAAGAAGGGAAATTGGCGTGATGTGTATGGCATGATTTCTTGGGGAAAACATGCGGCAGTGCTTGAGGCATGGTACAAGTGACCATATGTTATAAAAGGAAGTAACAAAGGTGGTATATGTTGTAGAGGAAAGGAGCCTGTAGCGGGTTGGGTGCGTGTATACGTGAAGGAGTACTTTTGGCATGGCATATTTTTGGAAGTTTGCGTGTCATATTTGAAGGAGGAAGGTTCTTTGCCTAAGGAAGCATATTAGTGGTGGCGCATCAACGGTCAGTGACAAGGGGAGTTCTGTTTTGGCGGAGGTCATGACAGGTGGTATGCTTTAACATGCTAGAGATAAATGTTTACGGTGGGGGATGGGAAAGAAGTTGAAAGAATTTAGGGAAGGAGATAGTAAACGCGGACAGCAAAACGAAGTGGGCTTTGAAATTTTAGAAATGGACCATGGGCCTTACTAAAAAGAAAAGAGAAAAAAATATGCAAAGAGGAAAAAGGGGAGTACAGACGTGATATTTTTAAATGAAAGGGGTTGAGCTCAAATCAATGTTTAAGGAGGAAACATCTTGATAAGGGCTGACATAGATTGGGATAATTAACGTAAGACAAACTCAATTAGTTTTAATTAATTATATTATAATTTAGAATAGAGAATTTATAACATATAACGGTCATAACCGGTTCATTTATGGGCAGAATCGCGCGAAACCGAAAGCGATGGGATAATATCGAATAGTACTGGTGCGCTGATTCGAAGTGGAACAAAAGAAATCAGATTTTATAGTTTAATTTTAAACGTTGGTTTAAAATTAAACAAGGCGATGCGTGAACCGTCGATCGGAAACAAGGTGAGTTAATTCTCACACATTTCTGAAATGCTTTGATGTGCTAATTTCATATAATTAAATTTAATTGGTTGATTGGATGCCTTGGATGCCTATGCTTGATTTAATGGTTGACGTTAATTAGATTATCGTCGTTTAATATATTTCTATATGCCGATATGGAATATTATAATGATCTATGCTGCAGGGAAGAACAAGTAGGAGGAATCAAACGGAATTCCTCAAATATTTAGTATACTGGTTATTTCATATTTTATATGAACTTTTTAAAACCCGTTGACTTTAAAACCTTGTTGGTTTTTGATTGTGGTTGAGCTTTGAATAGATATATAGTATTGATTTCAGAATAAATAGAAGATGGCTCAGATATACACCATTGTATAAAGATCGATTCAATGTCAGGTGAATCGCTAGAAATGAAGTTATAGAATTCATTTTATAACCGAATATATATTTTTAAATATATTATTTTAAATGAAGTTCTAAAAAGGAAATAATCCTACCACATTTATACATTAATTGGTTTAACCATAAATTACCATTTTTGCACCAAATCTACCATGCACGAAGTACGTGCTTATCAAGTGATTATAAAACAATCTTAGTTAGCTAATCTAAGTAACCAGAATTAACGTAATGGGTAATATTGATATTGATTTAATGAAAATAAAAGTGAATAGAATTTTTAGATTAATTAATTATTAATTAATATAAATGGCAAGATCAATAACGGTAGACTAACGGGTTAATCATGTTTAGAGTTGAACAGTTAATGGCATGAACTGAAATTGGTTATTAAATTAGTTCATTAATTTAAAGGGAGCGGTTAATGATTAAGAAACCCAGTTTTATTTTTGGTAAATGTTGAAATTTGATTATTTGACATTTATCAATAATCGAAGTGATATTTTGGAATTGGAAATGTAGCAAGGCAAGTTTGTGAAATTATAAAGCAGTATTTATAGTTAATAAAGCGATTTAATATTTATAATGAGAAATCTAAGTTTTAATTTGATTCTTACTTAATTATATTTAATTGGATTCTATGAATCCAAATTATATGAAGTTATAAAACCCAAAGTTTAATGAATATATAAATGGGACGAGATATTAGAAATGACATTTAAATAAAGTAAAAGTCATGATTGGAAATTAAAGAATTAGAACTTAAGGAATCAGATGGGATAACTGACTTTCCGAATAATTATCTGATATTGGTTTCGTCCTTCTGGGTAAATATTTAGAGAATTATTTTATGATTAATTTACGGTTAGGAACTAGTGGATAGATGAAATGGGAAATCAAACATAAAACCAAGTTTGAATTAGAATAGTTAAACGAGATAAGCTACAAAGATGCGATATAAAACCGCTATTTTAAAGAAGATATGATATTTCATCAAGAAGGAATTATAATGGGATTTGTTGTAGGAAATGAGTATCGGTTTTTGTATTACAACTGATATTTATCTTAAGATAGGAACGTTGTTGATCAAGGTCTGAGAGGTAATTAAAATACCACAACTTGAACAATTTCAGGATTATCAAGGGATGATATTATTTGTAATGGTGAAGATGTTAGAGTAAATTATTTTGGGAAAATAACAGTGTAATATTATTCAAAGGATATGGATATATATATATATATATATATATAATGAGATTCCGAAATGAAAGGAAATAAAAAGGGGCTTGATGGTATGAAATGGTATTTCCATGGTAAAAGAAATAAAAAGGAGATTGGTGGAAATATAACGGTATTTTCAAGGTTATGGAATGAGATTTAATTGGGTTTATCCTGAAAAGGGATGAGTGGTGATTTTGGTATTCAAATAATAAAGTCAAAGGAGATGTTGTAATGATTAAATGATACGCTGAATCAATAAGATAAAAATAAATATTATAGTAATGTTTTGAAATGTTAGTTGAATGTTAAGTTAGATATATTTTTAAGATATTATCTAGGTATATAAGTGAAAAGATTTGAATATAATTATATATCAAACCAATATACTATTTTTGGATATTTCAATTGATATACTATCAATGGTAAGTGATGCTGTATAATAAACCAATGGATATGTTTATTTTTATGGTTGTTTATTTCGATAGTTAAATAACCGACTATCAAAATCTGACCCAACGTTATTGGTACGGAAAGACCGGGATCGAATTTATATTCGAAAACCATTCCGACCAATTAATACGAATACGTTGAAGATGCTGATCAAGATGGAGCAATTGAAGACCATAAATCTTCATGAGCGGAAGGACTATTGTTAAACACCTCTGGCTGATCCCTAGAGTTAACAATGATTCTGTCAAGATTGGAATCTACGGATTGCAAGGACTACACGCTACGGATCTATAGTGTGATTCCTAGGATGTGGTAGGAGAGTGCCTTCGGTTCATCTTGTTCCTGGATGACGTGTATAGACGCTGTGAATGGTGGCCAAATGTTTCAAAATTCGATTATAACCTCAAGCCCCACAATCGGAAAATGGAAAAAATCGGGCAAGCAGCATGGCTATATGGGTCACACCCATTAGGGTGTATTGTCTCTATCTAGAGAATATTTATATTTGTTACTTCCTTTCATTTCTATATCGCCCGGGAAAAAACGGTAGTTGCGCAGCCGTGAGGTGACAATATATTTGATACACTCAAGAGAAATGAGTGGTCGGTCATGTGTGGGCATGGTTGCAAGACATTCTTGTTGAACTCAGTGTATTCGCCTCTAGAGATACACTATAGGCAGGTGGTTCCGTACTTTGTCACGGTCGGAATCCAATCTCCAATAAGCGCCCGTGGTTTTGTTTGTATACTATATATATGGAACATGAGATGCAAACGTTCTGCTAGATTCTATTTATTTGTATTTAGACACTAGTATAATATCAGAGTAAGATATTGATTTCCAAATGTTTTAGGTTATAGTAAGGTAAAAACCGTCCGTGTTTATGTGTGGACTGTTCTTACTATTATCCTGTTCTTTCAAAAGAAATTTCCAAAGTTAAACAAGTTGTTTGCCATATGAATTTATCACTGAAAGTATTCCAGACTGACCCGGGTGAATTTTGCTTTGCTTCAAATGTGCTCGGGTCAGACCGAGCATATTTCCAGGTTAGGTTTTCGCTTGGAGTTCCAGAGATGGAGTTGAGGTCGAGACATATTACATATATTTACTGGTACTAGTTTATTTGTGCTGTGTGTTTTGATTGATATGAATGTATACTCTAATGTTGTAATATACAGTTCTTTTATAATGTATTATTGATTATTATATTTTGTCCATTCCGCTGTGAGACTCTGATCTTCTTATTCTTCTATTCTAATATTTCTTTCTACTTCTCAACCTCTAACTTCTTTCTATTAGCTTGTTGGGTTTTCGATACTGGAATTTTGGACATGAGATGTATTATTGTCGAGATTCTAGTGTCGAAATTCCCGTGTCACTACAGTTGGTATCAGAGCAATGGTTTAGGAATAACCTTGGCCCTGTGGTGTTACTCGATAGAGACTGGGCTAGTAATACCCTAGATCGAGTTGAATGTATACGAGAGTGCGTATTTGTAATTTGAATATAAAATTATTTTTATATCGTTTCGACTCTAAATATTTTATAAAAAGGTAAAATTTATAATTTTCTCAAATTATTATTTTATTCAAACTTGTATGAAGTTGTAAACATTTCAAATATGAAATGGGAAGTAATTTTAACTTGTATGAGTTAAAATGAATCCTTTGAATTGGAATTGGGACAAGCCAACAAGAATTTGACTTGTGTTCGGTAAAATAAAAAGTGAATGAATCTAAACCGAATAATTGGAAATTTCTGGATTTTATGTTTGGAATAAAATTCATAAGCACGAACCTGAATATGGATTGGAATTGGAACCAATGAATGAGTTGGGCTTGTTAAAATGAGATTCATGGGTAATAAATTTAAATGGTTTAATAAAACCAGAAGGAAATTCAAATTATAGAATTGATGGATAAAATTTGAATATGGAAATAAATATTTAACTGAAGACCAGTTAAATTAAAAAAAAATTAAAGGGAAATGAAATGATTCAGTTGAAGTGATTGTGTATTGTGAATTGTTTGCTAGATTAATCGAATATAAGAATTCATAAACAGTTGAATGAACTAAATACTAGAAAATAAATTTCAGTATAAAATCAATATGAAATAGAACAAAAAGGATTTAACCCAGTATTAGTTATTTCCATTATGTATCGAGTTGAGTGCAGGTTGAAAATGGAAGAGCTGTTAGTTGCCGAACTTCGTGATTCGAGTATTGGGTGCCCGACAAAAAGGTAAACCTTATGTTGGTTGGGTATTTGAATTTATACCCGAGATGGGTAGCCGTTTGGCTTTTATTCTCTTTGGATCAATATGTGAGGCCAGAGTGGCAGTTGTAGTTGTTTGGATCAAATAGTAAAGAGGAGGTGCTGATGAATTTTTTTCGAAAATTCTGAAATTTAGAAACATTTTGATAATATTTTTAAATTAATTATTTTGGTAATAATTGGAATTTGAAACATTCTTCTTAATTGAGTAATTTCGGGGACGAAATTCTTTTAAAGGGGGGAAGAATGTAACGACCCGAGTTTTTCAGCTATTTGATTCAAATATTTTAAACTTATTTTAAATATTTTATTTGAACTATTTGTGGAATTCAATATTTAAATCGTTAATTTAACAGCGGTTGAACGTTATATTTATATTTAAATTATAAACGAACTAAAACGGCGCCGTAGTTCGTAAAATTGAATTTCAACTTCAGTTGATCATAAAGAATCCATTTTAAATCGGATTTCTATGAAACAAGAAGCCTCTGAATCCAATTGATAATATTTTTCTAATGAAGCAGGAAAAATTGAATTTTCATATTGTAGATTTTATTTACGCTCAAATCAAATTTACAAATGGTCGTTGTGGAATCGTTTATACGCCATAACGATTTATTAAATATAATAAATCATTAGTTGCGATTTTGGACAAGCTGTTTGGGGTGTAGTTATAATTTATTTTTTAGAATTTTACTCTAATTTTTAATTTGAAAAATAAGCAACTTTTTATTTGGAGTATTGTGTACCCTGTATCAGCATTTTTGGATTTCACAATATAAGTTAGCCTACCGATATTATTATATGTTTGTGATCGTGGCACACTGCTGAGCGTGATGGTATATTTATTTCTGTCGATAGCATGTCGTATATGGAAAGAGTTTTATATTGCGATGCACGTTTAACTTTATTACAATAAAACCATAGGTCCTAGCAACGAAAATATTTCTGCAAAACGTGCCCTGTCCTTGGAACGTGGCAGACATGATTTGCCCATTCCATTGAAAAGAGAATGTACATTGCATTGTATATTGAAATGAATGAAAACCTTTAACCCATTTTGTACAAACTGAGCCTTACCCTCATATTTGTCGCCACTGTTCATGTATAGCTAACTCTCTAATAAACTTTCCCATCAAAACCCTATCACACATGCATGCGAAGCAGAGCTAAATCTATATCTATCCTATAACCATTCAGCCAATGTAATTTTATACTTACATTTCTTCGTGGCAAAGTAAAGGAAGCAAGGCCACCCTAAGCTAGAAGGGTACAGTCTTCCCATGTCAAATTTTACAATCTGAAGTGAACGCACATGCAAATAAATTTACATAGATCTGAAATTTGTCTTGTTGCCAACCTATCGTCCGAATGCACATGTTATAAAACATAGCTTATTGAAAGGAAAACAGACAGACTATTGCAAACCTATCCTACTGCCTACCAACTGATGCCGCGCTCATCAAATTTCCAAGAACCGTGATTCCCAAGTTTTCTAACACCGTGCGTGCCAAGTCTTCGTTAATATAAATACTGAGCTTTCCCTTCCCTGTTTTCTCTGTTCTCCCACAGTAAGAAAATATAAAAACCCTTCTTTTAAATGATAGTAGCGCGTTCTTGTTTTCTCTCCAGTGAGATTCGTTCGCTCTGTTTGCCTTTAAAGTCGAAACTCCACAACCACTTCATTTGGCCACGTAAATCAGCGGAGAGGGTGAGGAGAAAACAGTGGTGCAGCAAGGAGTTGGAAGGA
Organism: Allium sativum; assembly: GCA_030737875.1. Lineage (NCBI taxonomy): Eukaryota > Viridiplantae > Streptophyta > Magnoliopsida > Asparagales > Amaryllidaceae > Allium > Allium sativum. Next base: position 339,871,508 of record CM060920.1, on the reverse strand, counting down.
ATAGCAACGGACCAGTGATGAACCAGACTACTTGAAGATGGGGCCGCAGCATGGGTTGCCGAGCAGGTTTGGATTGTGGACGGCGTCCAGGCTTTGGCAAAGCTGAGAAGGTAAAGGGTTGTATGGTAGTATGGGATTGTGTGAGTGAATGGATTGGAGCAGTGTGGGATACTAATGGTGAGTTGGCCATTTCAATATAGCTGGTGGATGTATTTGGCGTGGAAAGAAGGGAAACTAGCGTGATGTGTATGGCATGATTTCTTGGGGAAAACATGCGGCAATGCTTGAGGCATGGTACAGGTGACCATATGCTATAAAAGGAAGTAACAAAGGTGGTGTATGTTATAGAGGAAAGGAGCCTGTAGCGGGTTGGGTGCGTGTATACGTGAAGGAGTACTTTTGGCGTGGCATATTTTTGGAAGTTGGCGTTTCATATTTGAAGGAGGAAGGTTCTTTTCCTAGGGAAGCATATTAGTGGTGGCGCATCAACGGTCAGTGACGAGGGGAGTTCTGTTTTGGCGGAGGTTATGGCGATAAGCAAATACGGTGGTATGTTTTAACGTGCTGGAGATGAATGTTTACGGTGGGGGATGGGAAAGAAGTTGAAAGAATTTAGGGAAGGAGATAGTAAACGTGGACAGCAAAACGAAGTGGGCTTTGAAATTTTAGAAATGGGCCTTGGTCCTTACTAAAAAGAAAAGAGAAAATAATATGCAAAGAGGAAAAAGGGGAGTACAAACGTGATATTTTGAAATGAAAGGGGTCGAGCACAAATCAATGTTCAAGGAGGAAACATCTTGATAAGGGCTGACATAGATTGAGATAATTAAGGTAAGACAAACTCAATTAGTTTTAATTAATTATATTATAATTTAAAATGGAGAATTTATAACATATAACGGTCATAACCGGTTCATTTATGGGCAGAATCGTGCGAAACCGAAAGCGATGGGATAATATCGAGTAGTACTGGTGCGCTGGCTCGAGAGGAACAAAAAAATCGGATTTTGCAGTTTAATTTTAAACGCTGGTTTAAAATTAAACAAGGCAATGCGTGAACCGTCGATCGGAAACAAGGTGAGTTAATTCTCACACATTTCTGAAATGCTTTGATGTGCTAATTTCATATAGTTAAATTTAATTGGTTGATTGGATGCCTATGCTTGATTTAATGGTTGACGTTAATTAGATAATTGTCATTTAATATATTTCTATATGCCGATATGAAATATTATAATGATCTATGATGTAGGGAAGAACAGGTAGGAGAAATCAAACAGAATTCCTCAAATATTTAGTATACTATTCATTTCATATTTTATGTGAACTGCTTAAAACCCATTGACTTTAAAATCCTATTGGTTGTTGATTGTGGTTGAACTTTGAATCAATATATAGTATTGATTTCGGAATAAATAGAAGATTGCCCAGATATACACCATTGTATAAAGATCGATTCACCGTTAAGTGAATCGCTAGAAATGGAGTTATAAATTCATTTTATAACCGATTATATATTTTTAAATATATTATTTTAAATGAAGTTCTAAAAAGGAAATAATCCAACCACATTTATACATTAATTGGTTTAACCATAAATTACTTTTTTTTGCACCAAATCTACCGTGCACGAAGCACGTGCTTATCAAGTGATTATAAAACAATCTTATTCAGCTAATCTAAGTAACCAGAATTAACGTAATGGGTTATATTGATATTGATTTATTGAAAATATAAATGAATAGAATTTTTAGATTAATTAATTATAATTAATTTAAATGGCAAGATCAATAACGATAGACTAACGGGTTAATCGTGTTTAGAGTTGAATAGTTAACGGCGTTAACTGAAATTGGTTATTAAATTAGTTCATTAATTTAATGGGAGCAGTTATTGGTTAAGAAACCAAGTTTTATTTTTGGTAAATGTTGAAATTTGATTATTAGACATTTATCAATAATCGAAGTGATATTTTGGAATGGGAAATATAGTAAGGCAAGTTTGTGAAATTTTAAAGCCGTATTTATAGTTAATAAAGAGATTTAATATTTATAATGAGAAATCTAAGTTTTAATTTGATTCTTACTTAATTATATTTAATTGGATTATATGAATCCAAATTATATGAAGTTATAAAACCCAAAGTTTAGTGAATATATAAATGGGACGAGTTATTAGAAATGACATTTGAATAAAGTAAAAGTCATGTTTGGAAATTAAAGAATTAGAACTTAAGGAATCAGATGGGATAACTGATTTTCCGAATATTGATCTGATATTGGTTTCTGCCTTCGGGGTTAATATTTAGAGAATTATTTTCTGATTAATTTACGTTTAGGAACTAGTGGAGAGATGAAATGGGAAATCAAACGTAAAACCAAGTTTGAATTAGAATAGTTAAACGAGATAAGTTACAAAGATGCGATATAAAACCGCTATTTTAAAGAAGAGATGATATTTCATCAAGAAGGAATTATAATGGGATTTGTTGTAGGAAATGAGTATCGGTTTTTGTATTACAACTGATATTTATCTTAAGATAGGAACGTTGTTGATCAAGGTCTGAGAGGTAATTAAAATACCCCAACTTGAACAATTTTAGGATTATCAAGGGATGATATTAGTCGTAATGGTAAAGATGTTATAGTAAATTATTTTGGGAAAATAACAGTGTAACATTATTCGAAGGATATGGATATACATACATATATATATATATATATATATATAATGAGATTCTGAAATGAAAGGAAATAAAAAGGGGCTTGATGGTATGAAATGGTATTTCCATGGTAAAAGAAATAAAAAGGAGATTGGTGGAAATATAATGGTATTTTCAAGGTTATGGAATGAGATTTAATTGGGTTTATCCTGAAAAGGGGTGAGTGGTGATTTTGGTATTCAAATAATAAAGTCAAAGGAGATGTCGTAATGATTAAATGATAAGCTGAATCAATAAGATAAAAATAAATGTTATAGTAATGTTTTGAAATGTTAGCTAAAGGTTAAGTTAGATATGTTTTTAAGATATTATCTAGGTATATAAGTGAAAAGATTTGAATATAATTATATATCAAACCAATATATTATTTTTGGATATTTCAACCGATATATTATTAATGGCCAAGTGATGTTGTGTAATAAACCAATGGATATGTTTATGGTTGTTTATTTCGATAGGTAAATAACCGACTATCAAAATCTGACCCAACGTTATTGGTACGGAAAGACCGGGATCGAATTTATATTCGAAAACCATTCCGACCAATTAATACGAATATGTTGAAGATGATGATCAAGATGGAGCAATTGAAGACCGTAAATCTTCATGAGCGGAAGGTCTATTGTTAAACACCTCTGGCTGATCCCTAGAGTTAACAATGATTCTGTCGTGATTGGAATCTACGGATTGCAAGGACTACTCGCTACTGATCTATTGGGTGATTCCTAGGATGTGGTAGGAGAGTGCCTTCGGTTCATCCGGTTCCTGGATGATGTGTATAGACGTTGTGAATGGTGGCCAGATGTTTCAAAAGTCGATTATAAGCTCAAGCTCCACAACTGGAAAATGGCAAAAATCGGGCAAGCAGCATGGCTATGTGGGTCGCACCCATTAGGGTGTATTGTCTCCATCTAGAGAATAATCATATTTGTTACTTCCTTTCATTTCTGTGTCTCCCAGGAAAAAATGGTAGCTACGCAGCCGTGAGGTGACAATATATTCGATACACTCAAGAGAAATGAGTGGTCGGTCATGTGTGGGCCGGGTTGCAAGACATTCTTGTTGAACCCAGCGTATTCACCTCTAGAGATACACTATCGGCAGGTGGTTCCATACCTTGTCATAGTCGGAATCCAATCTCCAATAAGCACCCACGTTTTTGTTTGTGTACTATATATGTGGAACGTAAGATGCAAACGTACTGCTAGATTCTATTTATTGGTATTTAGACACTATTATAATATCAGAGTAAGATATTGATTTCCAAATGTTTTAGGTTATAGTAAGGTAAAAACCGTTCGTGTTTATGTGTGGACTGCTCTTACTATTATCCTTTTCTTTCAAAAGAAATTTCCAAAGTTAAACAAGTTGTTTGCCATATGAATTTATCACTGAAAGTATTCCAGACTGACCCGGGTGAATTTTGCTTTGATTCAAATGTGCTTGGGTCAGACCGAGCATATTTTCAGGTTAGGTTTTCGCTTGGAGTTCCAGAGATGGAGTTGGGGTCGAGACGTATTCCATATATTTACTAGTAGTAGTTTATTTCCGCTATGTGTTTTGATTGATATGAATGTGTACTCTGATGTTGTAATATACAGTTCTTTTATAAAGTATTATTGATTATTATATTTTGTCCATTCTGCTGTGAGACTCTGATCTTCTTATTCTTCTATTCTAATATTTCTTTCTTTCTACTTCTCAACCTGTGACGGCTGGGAATTTCGCTCGATCTGAATCAGTCGTTAAACCGATCTAGACCGTTCGAAACCCCTGATCGTTGAGAACAGGACAAAATAGAACGCAGACGGAAGAACATTTCATTGCTATTACAACAATTCCATCAGATACAAGAATATACAGAGTATAATTGAATAAATTACATTCGATAAATATCAGAGATTACAATAAATTACATAGCAGCGGAAAAAATAATACAAAGCACAACTGAAGGTGATATACGGATACAGAGCTTTCCGGATATCATTCCAGCTGTAAACCAGGATCCTGTGAATATAAATCTGCAAAACCAAAACTACTAGCTGCCCGTGCGGAAAATAGGGGCACCCAGAGTTTAGGTTAAAACAATAAACTCCAGGTCAGTCATGTGACTGGTGTGAGAACTAAAACAGTTATTTAAAGCTTTACTTTAAAAGAGAGTAATTCAAGGGACCACGCCGTATAACACGGAACGGGTTTCCTCCCAAGAATACCAGTGCATATAATAAACAGCGCAATGCTTTTTCGAAAAATGAAGCTATTATAAGACCCAGGTCCCATCACACAATGCAACGCAAGCCGGAGGATAGGGTTTTCCCTTATAATATCCAAACATGCTTGGTACGTTTAAAACAAATCATTTGATACTATAATAAGTGTATAGTGTCAAAACAGTTTCAATCATAAATATAAATCATAGACGGCATAGCATCCCATGCTACTATGTCGCCATACCAGGCTCTACAAATAAAGCCGCAATACACGTATTGGAAATTGGATTTCCGTCATGAGTCGAGGCAAGGGGCAAGATCCTCTCCGCGCTCGAGAAATGCCTCAGGGCTACGCACTCTGGGCAACCCTGGATGCGGCTGGGCCGGTCCTCACTTACGTTAGAGGATTAATTATGCCTGAACACACGTTTCCCGGTCCTTACAGACCTATAATCGAGGCGCCTCATTCCAACAACCACAAAGGTGAAAAGTATATAAATGTCAAGGCTGGTAAGTCACTGACACCACCATAGCTAGAAAGAAACGTCGTGCTCTCCCAGCGGTCCGTATCCCGTTTTTAACTCATACCGAGGTGTGAGGTTCGCGAATCCACTCTATACACAAAGCTACGCCACAAAGGCCGTGCTCGGATCATCAACCACAAGACTTTGCTTTTCAATAGAAGCCTTGATCCATGCAACTCAGTATGCCACACAGGCAATTCATGCCATGCGATTGATATCTATCGATATATAACCTCTAAGCACGTACGTCTCAGAGAAGGGCGTTAAGCAAGAGAATAAATTCTCCGCCGCCAAACAGATATATATTTAACAGAAATCAATCAACACAGAATAAAATCCAATGTCAGACACACAATCCATTTACAAGTCCGTTCTGGGTCTGAACGAAACCGGAGGCACTTTCCTCGCATATCCGTCCATCTCCAAGTACGTCTGGACAACCACCAACTATTTCCATCCTCTTGGGTGTACAGCCCAATCAGGATCGTCAGTAATTATCCAAGTGATGTGAAGACTTCCGGTCTTCGACCACCGTCTTCATCTTCGACATATCGTCGAATCGGTTATTCAGAACGGGTATAAACCCGGCCTTTCCGAACAACCCGCGTATATTGAAAACAAATGTTACACAAACACAACATACGCCTCATTCCAATTCATCAGTCACTAACCGCAAATTAGCAAGTGAACAATTTCCCAAATATTAACCCCGAAGGCCGAAACCAACATCAGATCAATATCCAGGAAACCATTCGTCTTAACCAACCTACAGTTAGTTTCTAAATGTCTTATTCTTAGGGAAAGGTTCCCATTAATTTTATCCAAGATAAATTCTTTAAAATTTATCCTTTAATCTTCCTTTGGATGTCATTTCAAACCAAATTATGGTTTTCTAAACTAGTCGAGATTAGCGAACCACACCGAAGTAATTATTTATTTTATTTCTCAATCTCAACCTATTCATCCCATGAAGCAAAACTGGCAATACTCCATATTTAGCACCACGGTGTTATCGGTAAAATTAATTACCATTTCACGTTCAAATCTAATTAAAGATTTAACTATCGCTTTGGAGCAAAACTGGTGATACTCCATTATCGCTCGTTTTCTAAATTTGATAATTTAGATTGTAAATTCACATTTCAATCTAATTGCAGATTCGTTAAAACTCCTTTTATTGGGTTAAAGAACTAGGTGTTTTTAAAACACAGTTCACGACAAACCCACAAATCAATTCTAGTTCAATTCAAATCAAATATATTAGGAATTTCGATTATTTAAAAACCCCTTTTTAAATCTAATTTATTTATTTAAAAATAAAAACCCGGGTTTTAAATTTAGTTCAATCTAGTTCATTTCGATAAAAGCCCATTTTTATCTTTTCAAATATGGAGTTTTTCACCCCAAATTTTCCCAAATCATTTCTTGTGATTTTACACAAATTATCGCTATTTTTAATAATTTTATCAAGGCCCGTACAGTCGATTTCCAACAATGGCCATCGAACTGCACTTATAGCGACCTTTTTCAAATTTGATTTGGACGTAACTCCCAATCCAACTGTTAGATTTCAAATTTCTAATATTCGTTAGAAAGCTCTTTTCGATACAAACCCAACGGTTCCGGTTTTATGAGAATCCGACGGTCGGATCTCCCGTAATGTCCGTTTGAAATAAATGGTCGAAATTCACGAACTGCCGCGGTGCGGTGCGTTCTATTCAGGCCATTATATTATATATAATATATATTTCGTCGATTTCTATTTAAAACGAATTATATAAATGGTTTTAAATTCGTTTCAAAAGTAATTTCAACTTCCATTTCAATTCAAATCAAAATTGAATTCTTCTTTATAAATTCGTTTTAAAATTCATTTCTATTCAATTCAAATTTCAATTCAATTTGAATTCATTTCAATTCGCTTTCAATTCAATTTGAATTCGTTTTCTATTCAATTGAAATCAAATTCGTTTTCTATTCAATTCATTTCGAAATCGTTTTCTATTCAGTACATTTCGAAATCGTTTTCTATTCAGTTCATTTCGAAATCGTTTTATATTCAGTTCATTTCGAAATCGTTTTCTATTCAGTTCATTTCGAAATCGTTTTCTATTCAGTTCATTTCGAAATCGTTTTCTATTCAGTTCATTTCGAAATCGTTTTCTATTCAGTTCATTTCGAAATCGTTTTCTATTCAGTTCATTCTTTAAATAAAATGATATTTTTATTTTTCTAACTTATTTTTAGAAAATTTCGGCGGCGATACTAGAAACGGGACGAGGCCTAGCCTTATCCCCGGTCTAGTGAAGGCCCACGCCATTCACACATCAATCAAATCCACCAAACAACCAAATTCAAATCAAATCATCTAACTAATTTATGCAATCAAACAAACAAGTCCATGGTCTGTGGACGATTGTGTTGGGTGCTACTAAGCACCGTCTGCATCCTAGTATATATATATAGCTAGAAAAGAAATTGAAAGGTGAGAAATTCTCACAAATAGCTATCCTAGCTCCACGGCACTTCATTGATAGAAATCTTCATCGCTATCGCATCTTCGTCATCTTCGTTGCCCGTAGCCACTACATATATAAAAATCACACATTTTTATATTTGCTGATGTCTTTAAAAATAAAAATCACATTTTTATTTATTCACTTTCAATTTAAAAATCATATTTTTATAATTACTTCATATATTTAAATATCGAATTTTTACTACTATGTTATATAGATAAAAATTATATTTTTATCACGCTATTTTCCATATAAAGATTTCGCCTTTCTAAAATATAGTTTTCGCCTTTATAAAAACAGAGACTTCGCCTTTATAAAAACATAGACTTCGCCTTTTCAAATTTAAAGATTTCATCTTTATAAAAAACTCATTTTTATTTTTCTACACATATAAAGATGATATTTTTAATATTCCCATCATGTAAAAATTATATTTTTAACTCTCTACCTAACCAAAAATCATATTTTTACATCTTCTATATAGTAAAGATTATATTTTTAATACTTTAAAAATATAAAAATCATATTTTTATTACTTTAAAAATATAAAAATCATATTTTTAATCCACTTCATATATAAAAGTTATATCTTTAACCTTTTTATAAATTAAAAACTGAATTTTAAAAATAAAAATCTTCTCTTCCTTATAAATAAAAATCGAAACTTTCATTAATAAAAATCCGACCTTTCCTAAATAAAATCCTTATCTTTTCATTAGTAAAAATTCAATCTTTCTCCTTATTTAAAAATCAAATCTTTTCTAATTTACTTTTAAAAACCCTAATCTGAAAAGTAAATAATAAAGTAAATAAATAAAAGCAAAAATACAAATGGAAAACTTACAGTATTCGATACGGGGGGGGGGGGGGGGGGGAGGTTTGCTGTCGCGGGTTCGGGACTGGGGGGGAAGGGTCTTCGTCGATCGGCAGTAGGAGGGAAAGGGGGCTTCGCAGTGGATGGGGGCGCGAGCGGTGGAGGTGTGGTCGGAGGAGAGGTGGGGGTCTCGTGACTGGAGGGTGAGCGCGAGGTAGAGGGGTTCAGAGAAGAGGAGGAGGGAGGCTAGGCGAGATCGGAGAGAGGGGAGGAGGAAGAGGGGGCGGCGGCGTGGCGTCGTGGTGCGGTGGCCCCCCGGTGGAGGAGTGACAGCTCCTCCCCTTTCTTCTCTTTTTTTTTCCCTGATCGGATTGAAGAATATACGGGGAGGGGGGGGGGTATATGCAAAAGAAGGAATTAATTTATTTAATTAATTTATATTTCAAAAAGTTGACTTTTATTTTTGACCTCGAAACGAGGCCCACCGCCTGTCGCCCATAGCGTTTTACCCCCATTCCGAACATAATGGGATATGTATCGTAAGCTGATTCGACCGTTTCGATCAGTTTCCGTTAAAATCAACATATAACTCTATATATTGAATTTAAACGCGCATTTCAATTTACCGGGGTCACATACTAACTAGAAAAATTCCATAAAAATATTTTCTAGCTTCGTATTGACGATACGGTCCTAACAAAACTAGTTTCGTCGAATTCTGAGACCGTTAGAAAAATGGCCATTTTCCAGTCGATTAAAATCAACTGAAACTGGTCAAACGCGTTTTCCTTTGCCACGCTCACATATTGAATCGAAAAATTATGAAATTTGGAATCTAGCAATAATTTGACATCACGGACCCAACAAAACTGGTTTTGTCGAAATCCGAGGTCGTTTGCAAAATTCCCATTTTTAAAGGCCTGAATTCTATAGCGACTATTCAGAATTTTCAACTGGACATATCTTTTGATTCCCGCTATGAAATTTCGATTTTTCGGATTCGTTGGAAAGATATCATCAATTAGATCCTAATGTTTTTGGTTTCACTAAAATCCGGATTGTTTTGCACCCAGTACATTCAATTGAAGTTTGAAATCGAATTATCGAACTACCGCGCCATTTCCAATTTCTTTTATAATTATATATAAATATTTATATTCTAACGACGACGCGTATAATATATACGTTCTAAATGTATTCAAAATAAATTTCTCGTCGTTTTTATTTAAAATAATTCATTTTAAATAATCAAAATTCGTTAAAATTGCCAAAATAATAATTTTAAACTGGTTCAGAATTTCCGGGTTATTACAATCTCCCCCACTTAAAACATTTCATCCCCGAAAAGGAACAAAGTCGAAAGTGGTTTGATTAATCAACTCTACGTTCGATCTGGCTTCCTTTTCTCCAACTTTTCAGTTTCTGAGAATTTTCAAATTTTCAAAAATTTGGCTAACACCCTAAATTTTCGAAAAATTTCGCCATAACCTCCCCTGCACCGGGAGCATCGGGGAATTTCAAATGACTTCCACGGTCCTTCTAATCTCAAAAAGAAAAAGAAAAAGCCAAGCGGCTAGCCAATAGGCTCATAAAATCATCATCACCCAAACAAAACAGTAAATTATGTAGTAAACATGTACCTATTTGTCGGGCAAACAAATTTTATTCTTCGGCTCTAGCCTCCTTGCTATGACCTGTTCAATGCAAGTATATGTATATGCAAGCAAATGCGACCAATTTTCAATACAATTCAATATTTGGTTCAATTGGGCATAATGGTTCAAAATTATCAAGTAAGTAAACAAACAACACAAACATCAATCAATTAGTGGATTAACGTTTCAAATTCATAATTTTGATACATATACTGAAAATCTTGTTTTTGATGCCAATTCACAACAATGTGTTCTAGCTATATAAGTTTTGGTTCTCACACCAGTCTAATGGAAATATATAGATATCATACCTTCGAAACACGAACATAAATATTGATGATGCGATCGCTATCATCAATATCATCTCCGGGCGACTAGAGTGTAATCCTATATCTATCCAGTATATTAAAACTTCAAATATACGTTCATGACGCGTATATACAAAACCTTTATACATTGGATTGTCCATATTCAATATAAATAAATATTCAAATACGTATAAAGTGATTTAAATTTTCAAAACAAAATTGTTTTCATTTGAAAAATATACTCCTCACACTCGCTCTAGGATACTACTGATCCTATCTCTAACGAGTCATTCTAATCGGATATTACTAATCCAATATCTGATGAATTCTTTCGTATGGTTCTAATGTGTCTTGTTCTCGAGCTCTGTAAACCAAAGCTCTGATACCAAATGTGACGGCCGGGAATTTCGCTCGATCTGAATCAGTCAATAAACCGATCTAGACCGTTCGAAACCCCTGATCGTTGAGAACAGGACAAAATAGAACGCAGACGGAAGAACATTTCATTGCTATTACAACAATTCCATCAGATACAAGAATATACAGAGTATAATTGAATAAATTACATTCGATAAATATCAGAGATTACAATAAATTACATAGCAGCGGAAAAAATAATACAAAGCACAACTGAAGGTGATATACGGATACAGAGCTTTCCGGATATCATTCCAGCTGTAAATCAGGATCCTGTGAATATAAATTTGCAAAACCAAAACTACTAGCTGCCCGTGCGGAAAATAGGGGCACCCAGAGTTTAGGTTAAAACAATAAACTCCAGGTCAGTCATGTGACTGGTGTGAGAACTAAAACAGTTATTTAAAGCTTTACTTTAAAAGAGAGTAATTCAAGGGACCACGCCGTATAACACGGAACGGGTTTCCTCCCAAGAATACCAGTGCATATAATAAACAGCGCAATGTTTTTTTGAAAAATGAAGCTATTATAAGACCCAGGTCCCATCACACAATGCAACACAAGCCGGAGGATAGGGTTTTCCCTTATAATAGCCAAACATGCTTGGTACGTTTAAAACAAATCATTTGATACTATAATAAGTGTATAGTGTCAAAACAGTTTCAATCATAAATATAAATCATAGACGGCATAGCATCCCATGCTACTATGTCGCCATACTAGGCTCTACAAATAAAGCCGCAATACACGTATTGGAAATTGGATTTCCGTCATGAGTCGAGGCAAGGGGCAAGATCCTCTCCGCGCTCGAGAAATGCCTCAGGGCTACGCACTCTGGGCAACCCTGGATGCGGCTGGGCCGGTCCTCACTTACGTTAGAGGATTAATTATGCCTGAACACACGTTTCCCGGTCCTTACAGACCTATAATCGAGGTGCCTCATTCCAACAACCACAAAGGTGAAAAGTATATAAATGTCAGGGCTGGTAAGTCACTGACACCACCATAGCTAGAAAGAAACGTCGTGCTCTCCCAGCGGTCCGTATCCCGTTTTTAACTCATACCGAGGTGTGAGGTTCGCGAATCCACGCTATACACAAAGCTACGCCACAAAGGCCGTGCTCTGATCATCAACCACAAGACTTTGCTTTTCAACAAAAGCCTTGATCCATGCAACTCAGTATGCCACACAGGCAATTCATGCCATGCGATTGATATCTATCGATATATAACCTCTAAGCACGTACGTCTCAGAGAAGGGCGTTAAGCAAGAGAATAAATTCTCCGCCGCCAAACAGATATATATTTAACAGAAATCAATCAACACAGAATAAAATCCAATGTCAGACACACAATCCATTTACAAGTCCGTTCTGGGTCTGAACGAAACCGGAGGCACTTTCCTCGCATATCCATCCATCTCCAAGTACGTCTGGACAACCACCAACTATTTCCATCCTCTTGGGTGTACAGCCCAATCAGGATCGTCAGTAATTATCCAAGCGATGTGAAGACTTCCGGTCTTCGACCACCGTCTTCATCTTCGACATATCGTCGAATCGGTTATTCAGAACGGGTATAAACCCGGCCTTTCCGAACAACACGCGTATATTAAAAACAAATGTTACACAAACACAACATACGCCTCATTCCAATTCATCAGTCACTAATCGCAAATTAGCAAGCGAACAATTTCCCAAATATTAACCCCGAAGGCCGAAACCAACATCAGATCAATATCCAGGAAACCATTCGTCTTAACCAACCTACAGTTAGTTTCTAAATGTCTTATTCTTAGGGAAAGGTTCCCATTAATTTTATCCAAGATAAATTCTTTAAAATTTATCCTTTAATCTTCCTTTGGATGTCATTTCAAACCAAATTATGGTTTTCTAAACTAGTCGAGATTAGCGAACCACACCGAAGTAATTATTTATTTTATTTCCCAATCCCAACCTATTCATCCCATGAAGCAAAACTGGCAATACTCCATATTTAGCACCACAGTGTTATCGGTAAAATTAATTACCATTTCATGTTCAAATCTAATTAAAGATTTAACTATCGCTTTGGAGAAAAACTGGTGATACTCCATTCTCGCTCGTTTTCTAAATTTGATAATTTAGATTGTAAATTCACATTTCAATCTAATTGCAGATTCGTTAAAACTCCTTTTATTGGGTTAAAGAACTAGGTGTTATTTAAAACACAGTTCACGACAAACCCACAAATCAATTCTAGTTCAATTCAAATCAAATATATTAGGAATTCCGATTATTTAAAACCCCCTTTTTAAATCTAATTTATTTATTTAAAAATAAAAACCCGGGTTTTAAATTTAGTTCAATCTTGTTCATTTTGATAAAAGTCCATTTTTATCTTTTCAAATATGGAGTTTTTCACCCCAAATTTTCCCAAATCATTTCTTGTGATTTTACACAAATTATCGCTATTTTTAATAATTTTATCAAGGCCCGTACAGTCGATTTCCAACAATGGCCATCGAACTGCACTTATAGCGACCTTTTTCAAATTTGATTTGGACGTAACTCCAAATCCAACTGTTAGATTTCAAATTTCTAATATTCGTTAGAAAGCTCTTTTCGATACGAACCCAACGGTTCCGGTTTTAGGAGAATCCGACGGTCGGATCTCCCGTAATGTCCGTTTGAAATAAATGGTCGAAATTCACGAACTGCCGCGGTGCGGCGCGTTCTATTCGGGCCATTATATTATATATAATATATATTTCGTCGATTTCTATTTAAAACGAATTATATAAATGGTTTTAAATTCGTTTCAAAAGCAATTTCAACTTCCATTTCAATTCAAATCAAAATTGAATTCTTCTTTATAAATTCGTTTTAAAATTCATTTCTATTCAATTCAAATTTCAATTCAATTTGAATTCATTTCAATTCGCTTTCAATTCAATTTGAATTCGTTTTCTATTCAATTGAAATCAAATTCGTTTTCTATTCAATTCATTTCGAAATCGTTTTCTATTCAGTTCATTTCGAAATCGTTTTCTATTCAGTTCATTTCGAAATCGTTTTCTATTCAGTTCATTTCGAAATCATTTTCTATTCAGTTCATTTCGAAATCGTTTTCTATTCAGTTCATTTCGAAATCGTTTTCTATTCAGTTCATTTCGAAATCGTTTTCTATTCAGTTCATTTCGAAATCGTTTTCTATTCTGTTCATTTCGAAATCGTTTTCTATTCTGTTCATTTCGAAATCGTTTTCTATTCAGTTCATTTCGAAATCGTTTTCTATTCAGTTCATTCTTTAAATAAAATGATATTTTTATTTTTCTAACTTATTTTTAGAAAATTTCGGCGGCATAATGACACGATACTAGAAACGGGACGAGGCCTAGCCTTATCCCCGGTCTAGTGAAGGCCCACGCCATTCACACATCAATCAAATCCACCAAACAACCAAATTCAAATCAAATCATCTAACTAATTTATGCAATCAAACAAACAAGTCCATGGTCTGTGGACGATTGTGTCGGGTGCTACTAAGCACCGTCTGCATCCTAGTATATATATATAGCTAGAAAAGAAATTGAAAGGTGAGAAATTCTCACAAATAGCTATCCTAGCTCCACGGCACTTCATTGATAGAAATCTTCATCGCTATCGCATCTTCGTCATCTTCGTTGCCCGTAGCCACTACATATATAAAAATCACACATTTTTATATTTGCTGATGTCTTTAAAAATAAAAATCACATTTTTATTTATTCACTTTCAATTTAAAAATCATATTTTTATAATTACTTCATATATTTAAAAATCGAATTTTTACTACTATGTTATATAGATAAAAATTATATTTTTATCACGCTATTTTCCATATAAAGATTTCGCCTTTCTAAAATATAGTTTTCGCCTTTATAAAAACAGAGACTTCGCCTTTATAAAAACATAGACTTCACCTTTTCAAATTTAAAGATTTCATCTTTATAAAAATCTCATTTTTATTTTTCTACACATATAAAGATGATATTTTTAATATTCCCATCATGTAAAAATAATATTTTTAACTCTCTACCTAACCAAAAATCATATTTTTACATCTTCTATATAGTAAAGATTATATTTTTAATACTTTAAAAATATAAAAATCATATTTTTATTACTTTAAAAATATAAAAATCATATTTTTATTACTTTAAAAATATAAAAATCATATTTTTAATCCACTTCATATATAAAAGTTATATCTTTAACCTTTTTATAAATTAAAAACTGAATTTTAAAAATAAAAATCTTCTCTTCCTTATAAATAAAAATCGAAACTTTCATTAATAAAAATCCGACCTTTCCTAAATAAAATCCTTATCTTTTCATTAGTAAAAATTCAATCTTTCTCCTTATTTAAAAATCAAATCTTTTCTAATTTACTTTTAAAAACCCGAATCTGAAAAGTAAATAATAAAGTAAATAAAGTAAATAAATAAAAGCAAAAATACAAATGGAAAACTTACAGTATTCGATAAGGGGGGGGGGGGGAGGTTTGCTGTCGCGGGTTCGGGACTGGGGGGGAAGGGTCTTCGTCGATCGGCAGTAGGAGGGAAAGGGGGCTTCGCGGTGGATGGGGGCGCGAGCGGTGGAGGTGTGGTCGGAGAAGAGGTGGGGGTCTCGTGACTGGAGGGTGAGTGCGAGGTAGAGGGGTTCGGAGAAGAGGAGGAGGAAGGCTAGGCGAGATCGGAGAGAGGGGAGGAGGAAGAGGGGGCGGCGGCGTGGCGTCGTGGTGCGGTGGCCCCCCGGTGGAGGAGCGACAGCTCCTCCCCTTTCTTCTCTTATTTTTTCCCCTGATCGGATTGAAGAATATACGGGGGGGGGGGGGGGGGGGTATATGCAAAAGAAGGAATTAATTTGTTTAATTAATTTATATTTCAAAAAGTTGAGTTTTATTTTCGACCTCGAAACGAGGCCCACCACCTGTCGCCCATAGCGGTTTACCCCCATTCCGAACATAATGGGATATGTATCGTAAGCTGATTCGACTGTTTCAATCAGTTTCTGTTAAAATCAACATATAACTCTATATATTGAATTTAAACGCGCATTTCAATTTACCGGGGTCACATACTAACTAGAAAAATTCCATAAAAAAATTTCTAACTTCGTATTGACGATACGGTCCTAACAAAACTAGTTTCGTCGAATTCTGAGACCGTTAGAAAAATGGCCATTTTCCAGTCGATTAAAATCAACTTAAACTGGTCAAACGCGTTTTCCTTTGCCACGCTCACATATTGAATCGAAAAATTATGAAATTTGTAATCTACCAATAATTTGACATCACGGACCCAACAAAACTGGTTTCGTCGAAATCCGAGGTCGTTTGCAAAATTCCCATTTTTAAGGGCCTGAATTCTATAGCGACTATTCAGAATTTTCAACTGGACATATCTTTTGATTCCCGCTATGAAATTTCAATTTTTCGGATTCGTTGGAAAGATATCATCAATTAGATCCTAATGTTTTTGGTTTCACTAAAATCCGGATTGTTTTGCACCCAGTACATTCAATTGAAGTTTGAAATCGAATTATCGAACTACCGCGCCATTTCCAATTTCTTTTATAATTATATATAAATATTTATATTCTAACGACGACGCGTATAATATATACGTTCTAAATGTATTCAAAATAAATTTCTCGTCGTTTTTATTTAAAATAATTCATTTTAAATAATCAAAATTCGTTAAAATTGCCAAAATAAAAATTTTAAACTGGTTCAGAATTTCCGGGTTATTACACAACCTCTAACTTCTTTCTATTAGCTTTCTGGGTTTTCGATACTGGAATTTTGAACACGAGATGTATTAGTGTCGAGATTCTAGTGTCGAAATTCCCGGGTCGCTACAATAGATAAGATAGAAACTTAGAATAGAAGAAGAAGAAGTACATACAACATCAGAGTAAACATGAATCTCACAACGGAACGAATAAATATATTTCATAACATAACTTCGAAATATAAATCTGTACTTGAATATACATATCATTTCTAAAGTACAACACTTACAACACAGCAGAAAACCATAGCTATAAAATTCTGAAGCCTCTTGCTCCAGCTCTCCAAATATATCTGTAAATCCCGACTACTTGACTGCCCATACAAAATTGGGCACCCAAGAGTTTAGGGGAAAAAAAAACTCTGGGTCAGTTATGTTACTGGTATGAGTAAACTCAAATCATTTGATTTAACTTTCAAAATCCTTTCAAAAGAAAGAATAATCGTAAGACCGATCCACACATAAACACAGATGGTTTTTACCTTACGATAACCCGAATCATTTGTAAAACGATACTTGTTTGATATTATAATAATGTCTAACACAAGTAATATCAATCTAGTAGAAACGCTTGCATCTAACGTTCTACATATATAATATATAATCAAAATCCGCAAGCTCTTATTTGGGGAATGGATTCCAACTATGACAAGGTATGGATCCACCTTCTGCTTAGTGTACTCTGGAAGCGATACACAGGAGTTCAACAAGAACATCTTGCAACTCGGCCACACATGACCGACCACTCATTTCGCTTGAGTGTATTGAATATATTGTTATCTTACTGTTGGTAAACCAACATAACCATTCTGTAATAACCCGCAAAATCTGGGCCAGTTTAAAATTTTTATTTTGGCAATTTTAGCGAATTTTGATTATTTAAAATGAATTATTTTAAATAATATCGACGAAAATTTATTTTGAATATAATTCGAACGTATATATTTATACGCGTCGTCGTTAGAATATAAATATTTATATATAATTATAAATAGAATTGAAAATGGCGTGGTAGTTCTATAATTCGATTTCAAACTTCAATTGAATGTACCGGGTGCAAAACAATTCGGATTTTAGTGAAACCAAAACTAATGGGATCTAATTGTGAATATCTTTCCAACGAATCCGACAAATCGAAATTTCATAGCGGGAATCGAAGGATATGTCCAGTTGAAAATTCTGAATAGTCGCTATGGAATTCAGGCCCTTAAAAATGGACATTTTGCAAATGACCTCGGATTTCGACGAAACCACTTTTGTTGGATCCGCAGTGTCAAGTTATTGCTAGGTTTCAAATTTCATAATTTTTCGAATCAATATGTGAGCATGGCAAAGGAAAACGCGTTTGACCAGTTTCAGTTGATTTTAATCGACTGGAAATTGGCCATTTTTCCAACGGTCTCAGAATTCGACGAAACTAGTTTTGTTAGGACCGTATCGTCAATACGAAGCTAGAAAATATTTTTCTGGAATTTTTAGAGTTAGTATGTGATCCCGGTAATTTGAAATGTACGTTTAAAATTCAATATAATGATTTAAATGTAAATTTAACGGAAATTGATTGTAACAGCCGAATCAGCTGACGATACATATCCCATTGTGTTCGGAATGGGGGTTAAACGCTATGGACGACAGGTGGTGGGCCTCGTTTTGATGACGTATGTAAAAGTCAACTTTTATAAAATAATAAAATAATAAATAAAAATATATATAAACCCCCCCCCCTTTTTTTCGATTCATTCGAGCAGAAATAAATAAAAAAAAACCCTTTGCCCGATCGATTCCTCGCGCCGCCACCTTCAGGCGTTCGTCGCCACCGCCCCTCCCTTGTCACTGCGCCGACGTTCTTCTCCGACCTCCCCCGTCCTTCAGCTCGAGGAAGCCGCGTCGCCCTCGATCGAACCGCCCCCTGCCGCAATCCACCACCGCAGCAACCTGATGGGACAACTGCCACCTCCCAGACCGACCACCACCCTTGCGCCGCTCCCACTGACCATCCCTCCCCCATTCGCTGTAAGTCCTCCTTTGGTTTTTATTTATTTTTGTTTTCTTTTAATTTGTAAAATCTATTTATTGTATATAGTTTAAATATTTTATATATAGAGCTAGGGTTTTTATATATGTATATATGAATGATTTTTAAGTTATAAAAGATTTGATTTTTAAGTTATAAAAGATTTGATTTTTTTTTAAAATGATTAGAGAATAAAGATAGGATTTTTATCTAAGAAAAAGTTCATATTTTTGTTTAGAAAAAGATCGTATTTTGTTTAGAAAAAGATCGTAGTTTTGATTTAGGAAAAAATTAGATTTTTGATTTAGAAAAGATTAGATTGTTATTTCTATAAAGACGAGATTTTTATTCATATAAAAATATGATTTTTATATGTTGAACTTCGAATTAAAAATATGACTTTTATATATTGAACTTCGAAGTAAAAATTAGATTTTTATATATTGAATAGCGAACTAAAAATTCGATTTTTATATATTGAATAACGAAGTAAAAATTAGATTTTTATATATTGAATAGCGAACTAAAAATTCGATTTTTATATATTGAATAACGAAGTAAAAATTAGATTTTTATATATTGAATAGCAAAGTAAAAATATGATTTTTATATATGGAATAGCGAAGTAAAAATTCGATTTTTACATAGGTAGTGAAAGCGGACAACGAAGATGACGAAGGTGCGGTAGCGATGAGGATTTCTATCAATGAAGTGCCGTGGAGATTTGGATGGCTATAAGTGAGAATTTCTCACCTTTCAATTTCTTTTTCTAGTTATATATATATACTAGGATGCAGACGGTGCTTAGTAGCACCCGACACAATCGTCCACAGACCATGGACTTGTTTGTTTTGGTTGCATAGATTAGTTATATGATTTGATCTGAATTTGAATTGTTTGGTGAAATTGAATGGTTTGATTGATGTGTGAATGGCGTGGGCCTTCACTAGACCGGGGATAAGGCTAGGCCTCGTCCCGTTTCTAGTATCGTGCCGTTATGCCGCCGAAATTTTCTAAAATAAGTTAGAAAAATAAAAATATCATTTTATTTAAAGAATGAATTGAATAGAAATTCATAGGATAAAATAAAATGTTTTATCGTTAAAAATATAATTTTTAACGTGAAGTGAATAAAATAGAATATTCATTTACAAACCAGACGGTTTGTTTATGTACACCTATTTGAATGACATTGATTGGGACGATAAATTTTACACATCGCCCAACAGCACAAATAAAATATGTGTTTGATTGTTTGAAACCCCACACGGGTGTTGGGATGAAATTTGAAGTTCACTCATCCTGATTGATTAAATATGTCGATCGATCGATTGACAGGCTGTTATAAGCGTTGAATATCTACATTGATGCTTTTACAGTGTAGTGCACTTTGGTTGATGGTTGATTATTCTCAATGTTATTATATACATGTGTTGTATGAAAATCCATATAATTAACTTTATATGGTGATTGATTGGGCCTCATTCCAATTTGAAAAATAAAGAATATTATAAAATAAAAGTTCATGTGTTGACAGTACTCGTCCATTGAGATTGGTCATGTGTTGAACGAAATATTTTAGTAATAAAATTTACATCTTTATCAATATAAAATAAAAGTTCATGTGTTGACAGTACTCATCCATTGAGATTGGTCATGTGTTGAACGAAATATTTTAGTAATAAAATTTACATCTTTATCAATATAAAATAAAGGTTCATGTGTTGACAGTACTCATCCATTGAGATTGGTCATGTGTTGAACGAAATATTTTAGTGATAGAAATATTTGAAATAGAATATTTGAAAATAGAAATGTATGAAGCCGTGTTGATTAGATTGACGCCATTTTGACGTGAATGATATTTATATCGATTTTATTCATTTTAAAATGAATATTGAAAAGTGATTTCGAAATCGAATATTTTGAAATGAAATTTGAATCAAATTGAATAGAAGACGAATTCGAATCGAATTTGTTTTGAATATATAACGAATTTGATTTCAATGGAATATACAACGAATTGAATCGAATAGAAAACGATTTCAAATTAATTGAATTGAAAACGATTTCGAAATGAATTGAATTGAAAACGATTTCGAAATGAAGTGAATTGAAAACGATTTCGAAATGAATTGAATTGAAAACGATTTCGAAATGAATTGAATTGAAAACGATTTCGAAATGAATTGAAAACGAATTCAAATTGAATTGAAAGCGAATTGAAATGAATTCAAATTGAATTGAAATTTGAATTGAATGGAAATGAATTTTAAAACAAATTTATAAAGGAGAATTCAATTTTGATTTGAATTGAAAGGAAAGTTGAAATTGCTGTTGAAACGATTTTAAAACTATTTATATAATTCGTTTTAAATAGAAATCGACGAAATATATATTATATATATTATATATATAATATAATGGCCTGAATAGAACGCGCCGCGCCGCGGCAGTTCGCGAATTTCGACCATTGACTTCGAACGAATATTTCGGGAGATCCGACCGTCGGATTCTCCTAAAACCGGAACCGTTGGGTTCGTATCGAAAAGAGCTTTCTAACGAATATTAGCAATTAGAAATCTAACGGTTGGATTTGGAATTATGTCCAAATCAAATTTGAAAAAGGTCGTTATAAGTGCAGTTCGATGACCGTTGATGGAAATCGACTGTACGGGCCTTGATAAAATTATTAAAAATAGTAATAATTTGTGTAAAATCATAAGAAATGATTTAGAAAGAATCGGGATGAAAAACTCCATATTTGAAAAGATAAAAATAGATTTTTATCGAAATGAACTAGTTTTGAACTAGAATTTTAATTCTATTTATTTTTAAGTAAATAAATTGAATTTAAAAAGGGTTTTAAAAATAACCAGAATTTCCAATGATTGCATTGGAGTGGATTTGAATTGAAATTGTCTTCGGAATATTTCGATGTTGGAATTCGTGATTATACGAATGTTGTTACAGAAATTTGAAAGATATATATTTATATCGTTATTTCCAATACGACATTTGTTAATCGTAGAATTTGATATTGAATATAAGCCGATATATTTTCTATTCAGAGCCTTATATTGAATATCAAATGTGATTTGGGTTTGTCGTGAATGGTGTCTTCACTAACACTGTTCTTGAACCCAGTTGAGAAAAGATTAAATCTTTTTATTTAGATTTAATGAAGTGTACCAATTAAATGACATTTAATTGGAATTGAATTGATATTGATTTTTGGGTTTATCGTGAACAGTGTTTTAAATAACACTTGTTCTTTAACCCGATAATTAATGAATGTGATTTTGGGTTTATCGTGAACCGTGTTTTAAATGACACTGATTCTTTAACCCAGTTAACGATTAAAACTAGGTGGAGTTTTAATGAATCTTTAATTAGATTGAAAAATAGAGAATGGAGTATCACCAGTTTTACTCCAGGCGATAGTTAAATCTTTAATTAGATTTGAACGTGAAATGGTAATTGAATTTACCGATAACACTGTGGTGTTAGATATGAAGTATTAACAGTTTTACTTCATGGGATGAATAGGTTGGGATGGGGAAATTAAAATAAATAATTACTTCGGTAAGGTTCGCTAATCCCGACTAGTTTGAATTGAGATTCAAAAATAGAATAAAGAATAAATTCAAGGAATTTATCTTGGATAAAATTAATGGGAACCTTTCCCTATGAATGTGAAATTTAGAAACTAACTGTCGGTTAGCCAAGCAGAATGGTTTTCTGAATATTGATCTGATGTTGGTTTCGGCCTTCGGGGTTAATATTTGGGGAATTATTCTCTTGATTAATTTACGGTTAGTGACTAATGAATTGGAATGAGGCGTATGTTGTGTTTGTGTAACACTTATTTAAAATATACGCGAGTTATTCGGAAAGACCGGGTTTATCCCATTCTGAATAACTGATACGACGATAAGTCGAAGATGAAGACGGTGGTCGAAGACCAAAAGTCTTCACGTCGTTTGGGTGATTACTGATGATCTTGATTGGGCTGTACATCCAAGAAGATGGAAACAGTTAGTGATCGTCCAGACGTGCTTGGAGATCAATGGATATGCGGGGTACTGGGTGCCTCCGGTTTCGTTCAGACCCAGAACGGACTTGTAAATGGACTGTGTGTCTGACATTGGATTTTAGTCTGTGTGATTGATCTCTATTAAATATATATCTGTTTTGCGGCGGAGAATTTATTCTCTTGCTTAACGCCCTTCTCTGAGACGTACGAGCTCAGGGGTTATATATTGATGGATATCAAACGCATGGAGTGAATTGCCTGTGTGGCATGCCTAAGTGGCAATTGATCGAGGCTTCTGTTGAAAAGAAAAGTCTTGTGGTGATGATCAAAGCACAGCCTTTGCGGCGTAGCTTTGTGTAACGTTTACTTCGCGAGTTTCACACCCGGTATGAATCAAAAACGGGAGACGGACCTCAGGGAGGGCATACGTTTCTTCCTAGTTAGAAGTGGCGTCAGTGGTTTTACACGCCCTGACGAGTTTGACTTATGTGGTTGTTGCTGTTGCGAGGCGCCTCGGATTGATCGGTCGTTCTCGAACCGATGGAGTCATTTAGTTGGCTCATTTACGCCCCAAAGGGCGGGGAAACGTAGTGTTCAGGCATAATAATCCACATCGGTGGACCGGCCCTATCGCTCCATGGGGCAGTTGCGGCTGTTCCTGAGGCTCGGACTAGGCAGTCTCAAATCGGTTGAGGACTATCTTTTGCCTCGGTTCATAGACGGAAATCCAATTTCCAAATACGTGACTTTGCGGTTTTATTTCTAAACCTATATATGGTGACATAGTGGCATGGGACGCTCATGTCGCCTATGATTGATACTTATGATTTGAAGTTGTTTTATACACTATGCACTTATAATAGTATCAAACGATTTGTTTTAACCGTATCCAGCATTCTTTGGCTGTTATAAGGGAAAACCCTATCCTCGGCTGCGTTGCATTGTGTGATGGGACCTGGGTCTTATAACAGCTTCATTTTTCTTTATTTAGCATTGCGCTGTTTGTTTTATGCACTGGTATTCTTGGGAGGAAACCCGTTCCGTGTTATACGGCGTGGTCCCTTGATTTACCTAACTTTTAAAATAAAGAATAATAACTGTTTTAGTTCTCACACCAGTCACATGACTGACCTGGAGTTTATTGTTTCAACCTAAACTCTGGGTGCCCCTATTTTCGACACGGGCAGCTAGTAGTTTTGGTTTTGCAGATTTATATTCACAGGATCCTGGTTTACAGCTGGAATGATATCCGGAAAGCTTTGTATCCGTATATCTCTTCTAGTTGTGTATTGTATTATTTTCCGCTGCTATGTATTTAAATGTAATTTAAATCTCTGATATTTCTGTGTAATATTCATTTATACTCTGTATATTCTTGTAATCTGATGCATTGTTGTAATATACAATGAAATGTTCTTCTGTATGTGTTTTGTTGTGGCTTGTTCTCGAACTATCCGACACTTTCCTTTACGGGGAAGTTACGGGTTTTCACAGTTGGTATCAGAGCTTTGGTTTACAAAGCAGAGAACAAGGCACATTAGAACCGTATGAAAGAATTCATCAGATATTGGATTAACAATATCCAATGAGAGTGACTCGTTAGAGATGGGATCAGTAGTATCCTAGAACGAGTGTGAAGAGTAGTGTTTTTGATAAATAAAAGTGAAAACAAATTTTGTTTTGAAAATTTAAATCAATTATTCGTATTTGATTATTTATTTATATAGATGTGGACAATCCAGTATATATAGATTTTGCGTATACGTCTGATCCGCGTGTATTCGAAATTTTAATATACTGGATAGATATAGAATCAAACTCTAGTCGCCCGGGGATGATGCTGATAATTGTGATCACATTATCAGTATTTATATTCGAGTGACGAAAGTGGACTTTCTATATATCTCCTATTGATTGGTGTGAGAACCAAAATTAGATAGGGCTTATTGTTGTGATTTGGCATCAAAAATCTGATTTGGTATATGTATCAAAATTATGAATTTGAGACTCTAATTCACTAATTGATTGATGTTTGTGTGGTTTGTTTAGTTGTTTGATAATTTTGAACCATTTAGCCGAATTGAAACAAATATTGAATTGTATTGAAAATTGGTCGCATATGCTTGCATACATGTACTTACATTGAACAGGTCATAGCAAGGAGGCTAGAGCCAGAGAATAAAATTTGTTTGCCCGACAAATAGGTACATGTTTACTACATAATTTCCTGTTTTGTTTGGGTGATGATGATTTTGTGAGCCTATTGGCTAGCCGCTTGGCTTTTTCTTTTTCTTTTTGAGATCTGAAGGACCGGGGAAGCTATTTGAAATTCCCCGATGCTCCCGGTGCAGGGGAGGTTATGGCGAAATTTTTCGAAAATTTAGGGTGTTAGCCAAATTTTTGAAATTTTGAAAATTCTCAGAAACTAAAGAGTTAGAGAATGAAAGCCAGATCGAACGTAGTGTTGATTAATCAAACCACTTTCGACGTTGTTCCTTTTCGGGGACGAAAAGTTTTAAGTGGGGGAGATTGTAATAACCCGCAAAATCTGGGCCAGTTTAAAATTTTTATTTTGGCAATTTTAGCGAATTTTGATTATTTAAAATGAATTATTTTAAATAATATCGACGAAAATTTATTTTGAATATAATTCGAACGTATATATTTATACGCGTCGTCGTTAGAATATAAATATTTATATATAATTATAAATAGAATTGAAAATGGCGCGGTAGTTCGATAATTCGATTTCAAACTTCAATTGAATGTACCGGGTGCAAAACAATCCGGATTTTAGTGAAACCAAAACTAATGGGATCTAATTGTGAATATCTTTCCAACGAATCCGACAAATCGAAATTTCATAGCGGGAATCGAAGGATATGTCCAGTTGAAAATTCTGAATAGTCGCTATGGAATTCAGGCCCTTAAAAATGGACATTTTGCAAATGACCTCGGATTTCGACGAAACCACTTTTGTTGGATCCGCAGTGCCAAGTTATTGCTAGGTTTCAAATTTCATAATTTTTCGAATCAATATGTGAGCATGGCAAAGGAAAGCGCGTTTGACCAGTTTCAGTTGATTTTAATCGACTGGAAATTGGCCATTTTTCCAACGGTCTCAGAATTCGACGAAACTAGTTTTGTTAGGACCGTATCGTCAATACGAAGCTAGAAAATATTTTTCTGGAATTTTTAGAGCTAGTATGTGACCCCGGTAATTTGAAATGTACGTTTAAAATTCAATATAATGATTTAAATGTAAATTTAACGGAAACTGATTGTAACAGCCGAATCAGCTGATGATACATATCCCATTGTGTTCGGAATGGGGGTTAAACGCTATGGACGACAGGTGGTGGGCCTCGTTTTGATGACGTATGTAAAAGTCAACTTTTATAAAATAATAAAATAATAAAATAATAAATAAAAATATATATAAACCCCCCCCCCTTTTTTTCGATTCATTCGAGCAGAAATAAATAAAAAAAACCCTTTGCCCGATCGATTCCTTGCGCCGCCACCTTCAGGCGTTCGTCGCCACCGCCCCTCCCTTGTCACTGCGCCGACGTTCTTCTCCGACCTCCCCCGTCCTTCAGCTCGAGGAAGCCGCGTCGCCCTCGATCGAACCGCCCCCTGCCGCAATCCACCACCGCAGCAACCTGATGGGACAACCGCCACCTCCCAGACCGACCACCACCCTTGCGCCGCTCCCACTGACCATCCCTCCCCCATTCGCTGTAAGTCCTCCTTTGGTTTTTATTTATTTTTGTTTTCTTTTAATTTGTAAAATCTATTTATTGTATATAGTTTAAATATTTTATATATAGAGCTAGGGTTTTTATATATGTATATATGAATGATTTTTGAGTTATAAAAGATTTGATTTTTAAGTTATAGAAGATTTGATTTTTTTTAAAAATGATTAGAGAATAAAGATAGGATTTTTATCTAAGAAAAAGTTCATATTTTTGTTTAGAAAAAGATCGTATTTTGTTTAGAAAAAGATCGTAGTTTTGATTTAGGAAAAAATTAGATTTTTGATTTAGAAAAGATTAGATTGTTATTTCTATAAAGACGAGATTTTTATTCATATAAAAATATGATTTTTATATGTTGAACTTCGAATTAAAAATATGACTTTTATATATTGAACTTCGAAGTAAAAATTAGATTTTTTATATATTGAATAGCGAACTAAAAATTCGATTTTTATATATTGAATAACGAAGTAAAAATTAGATTTTTATATATTGAATAGCGAACTAAAAATTCGATTTTTATATATTGAATAATGAAGTAAAAATTAGATTTTTATATATTGAATAGCAAAGTAAAAATATGATTTTTATATATGGAATAGCGAAGTAAAAATTCGATTTTTACATAGGTAGTGAAAGCGGACAACGAAGATGACGAAGGTGCGGTAGCGATGAGGATTTCTATCAATGAAGTGCCGTGGAGATTTGGATGGCTATAAGTGAGAATTTCTCACCTTTCAATTTCTTTTTTCTAGTTATATATATACTAGGATGCAGACGGTGCTTAGTAGCACCCAACACAATCGTCCACAGACCATGGACTTGTTTGTTTTGGTTGCATAGATTAGTTATATGATTTGATCTGAATTTGAATTGTTTGGTGAAATTGAATGGTTTGATTGATGTGTGAATGGCGTGGGCCTTCACTAGACCGGGGATAAGGCTAGGCCTCGTCCCATTTCTAGTATCGTGCCGTTATGCCGCCGAAATTTTCTAAAATAAGTTAGAAAAATAAAAATATCATTTTATTTAAAGAATGAATTGAATAGAAATTCATAGGATAAAATAAAATGTTTTATCGTTAAAAATATAATTTTTAACGTGAAGTGAATAAAATAGAATATTCATTTACAAACCAGACGGTTTGTTTATGTACACCTATTTGAATGACATTGATTGGGACGATAAATTTTACACATCGCCCAACAGCACAAATAAAATATGTGTTTGATTGTTTGAAACCCCACACGGGTGTTGGGATGAAATTTGAAGTTCACTCATACTGATTGATTAAATATGTCGATCGATTGATTGACAGGCTGTTATAAGCGTTGAATATCTATATTTGATGCTTTTACGGTGTAGTGCACTTTGGTTGATGGTTGATTATTCTCAATGTTATTATATACATGTGTTGTATGAAAATCCATATAATTAACTTTATATGGTGATTGATTGGGCCTCATTCCAATTTGAAAAATAAAGAATATTATGAAATAAAAGTTCATGTGTTGACAGTACTCGTCCATTGAGATTGGTCATGTGTTGAACGAAATATTTTAGTAATAAAATTTACATCTTTATCAATATAAAATAAAAGTTCATGTGTTGACAGTACTCATCCATTGAGATTGGTCATGTGTTGAACGAAATATTTTAGTAATAAAATTTACATCTTTATCAATATAAAATAAAGGTTCATGTGTTGACAGTACTCATCCATTGAGATTGGTCATGTGTTGAACAAAATATTTTAGTGATAGAAATATTTGAAATAGAATATTTGAAAATAGAAATGTATGAAGCCGTGTTGATTAGATTGACGCCATTTTGACGTGAACGATATTTATATTGATTTTATTCATTTTAAAATGAATATTGAAAAGTGATTTCAAAATCGAATATTTTGAAATGAAATTTGAATCAAATTGAATAGAAAACGAATTCGAATTTGTTTTGAATATATAACGAATTTGATTTCAATGGAATATACAACGAATTGAATCGAATAGAAAACGATTTCGAAATGAATTGAATTGAAAACGATTTCAAAATGAATTGAATTGAAAACGATTTCGAAATGAAGTGAATTGAAAACGATTTCGAAATGAATTGAATTGAAAACGATTTCGAAATGAATTGAAAACGAATTCAAATTGAATTGAAAGCGAATTGAAATGAATTCAAATTGAATTGTAATTTGAATTGAATGGAAATGAATTTTAAAACAAATTTATAAAGGAGAATTCAATTTTGATTTGAATTGAAAGGAAAGTTGAAATTGCTGTTGAAACGATTTTAAAACTATTTATATAATTCGTTTTAAATAGAAATCGACGAAATATATATTATATATATTATATATATAATATAATGGCCTGAATAGAACGCGCCGCGCCGCGGCAGTTCGCGAATTTCGACCCTTGACTTCGAATGAATATTACGGGAGATCCGACCGTCGGATTCTCCTAAAACCGGAACCGTTGGGTTCGTATCGAAAAGAGCTTTCTAACGAATGTTAGCAATTAGAAATCTAACGGTTGGATTTGGAATTATGTCCAAATCAAATTTGAAAAAGGTCGCTATAAGTGCAGTTCGATGACCGTTGATGGAAATCGACTGTACGGGCCTTGATAAAATTATTAAAAATAGTAATAATTTGTGTAAAATCATAAGAAATGATTTAGAAAGAATCGGGATGAAAAACTCCATATTTGAAAAGATAAAAATAGATTTTTATCGAAATGAACTAGTTTTGAACTAGAATTATAATTCTATTTATTTTTAAGTAAATAAATTGAATTTAAAAAGGGTTTTAAAAATAACCAGAATTTCCAATGATTGCATTGGAGTGGATTTGAATCGAAATTGTCTTCGGAATATTT
Organism: Allium sativum; assembly: GCA_030737875.1. Taxonomy (NCBI): domain Eukaryota; kingdom Viridiplantae; phylum Streptophyta; class Magnoliopsida; order Asparagales; family Amaryllidaceae; genus Allium; species Allium sativum. The sequence goes on along the minus strand of CM060920.1, from coordinate 339,841,828 downwards.
CGATGTTGGAATTCGTGATTATACGAATGTTGTTACGGAAATTTGAAAGATATATATTTATATCGTTATTTCCAATACGACATTTGTTAATCGTAGAATTTGATATTGAATATAAGCCGATATATTTTCTATTCAGAGCCTTATATTGAATATCAAATGTGATTTGGGTTTGTCGTGAATGGTGTCTTCACTAACACTGTTCTTGAACCCAGTTGAGAAAAGATTAAATCTTTTTATTTAGATTTAATGAAGTGTACCAATTAAATGACATTTAATTGGAATTGAATTGATATTGATTTTTGGGTTTATCGTGAACAGTGTTTTAAATAACACTTGTTCTTTAACCTGATAATTAATGAATGTGATTTTGGGTTTATCGTGAACCGTGTTTTAAATGACACTGGTTCTTTAACCCAGTTAACGATTAAAACTAGGTGGAGTTTTAATGAATCTTTAATTAGATTGAAAAATCGAGAATGGAGTATCACCAGTTTTACTCCAGGCGATAGTTAAATCTTTAATTAGATTTGAACGTGAAATGGTAATTGAATTTACCGATAACACTGTGGTGTTAGATATGAAGTATTAACAGTTTTACTTCATGGGATGAATAGGTTGGGATGGGGAAATTAAAATAAATAATTACTTTGGTAAGGTTCGCTAATCCCGACTAGTTTGAATTGAGATTCAAAAATAGAATAAAGAATAAATTCAAGGAATTTATCTTGGATAAAATTAATGGGAACCTTTCCCTATGAATGTGAAATTTAGAAACTAACTGTCGGTTAGCCAAGCAGAATGGTTTTCTGAATATTGATCTGATGTTGGTTTCGGCCTTCGGGGTTAATATTTGGGGAATTATTCTCTTGATTAATTTACGGTTAGTGACTAATGAATTGGAATGAGGCGTATGTTGTGTTTGTGTAACACTTATTTAAAATATACGCGAGTTATTCGGAAAGACCGGGTTTATCCCATTCTGAATAACTGATACGACGATAAGTCGAAGATGAAGATGGTGGTCGAAGACCAGAAGTCTTCACGTCGTTTGGGTGATTACTGATGATCTTGATTGGGATGTACACCCAAGAAGATGGAAACAGTTAGTGATCGTCCAGACGTGCTTGGAGATCAATGGATATGCGGGGTACTGGGTGCCTCCGGTTTCGTTCAGACCCAGAACGGACTTGTAAATGGACTGTGTGTCTGACATTGGATTTTAGTCTGTGTGATTGATCTCTATTAAATATATATCTGTTTGGCGGCGGAGAATTTATTCTCTTGCTTAACGCCCTTCTCTGAGACGTACGAGCTCAGGGGTTATATATTGATGGATATCAAACGCATGGAGTGAATTGCCTGTGTGGCATGCCTAAGTGGCAATTGATCGAGGCTTCTGTTGAAAAGCAAAGTCTTGTGGTGATGATCAAAGCACGGCCTTTGTGGCGTAGCTTTGTGTAACGTTTACTTCGCGAGTTTCACACCCGGTATGAATCAAAAACGGGAGACGGACCTCAGGGAGGGCATACGTTTCTTCCTAGTTAGAAGTGGCGTCAGTGGTTTTACACGCCCTGACGAGTTTGACTTATGTGGTTGTTGCTGTTGCGAGGCGCCTCGGATTGATCGGTCGTTCTCGAACCGATGGAGTCATTTAGTTGGCTCATTTACGCCCCAAAGGGCGGGGAAACGTAGTGTTCAAGCATAATAATCCACATCGGTGGACCGGCCTTGTCGCTCCATGGGGCAGTTGCGGCTGTTCCTGAGGCTCGGACTAGGCAGTCTCGAATCGGTTGAGGACTATCTTTTGCCTCGGTTCATATACGGAAATCCAATTTCCAAATACGTGACTTTGCGGTTTTATTTGTAAACCTATATATGGTGATGTAGTGGCATGGGACGCTCATGTCGCCTATGATTGATACTTATGATTTGAAGTTGTTTTATACACTATGCACTTATAATAGTATCAAACGATTTGTTTTAACCGTATCCAGCATTCTTTGGCTGTTATAAGGGAAAACCCTATCCTCGGCTGCGTTGCATTGTGTGATGGGACCTGGGTCTTATAACAGCTTCATTTTTCTTTATTTAGCATTGCGCTGTTTGTTTTATGCACTGGTATTCTTGGGAGGAAACCCGTTCCGTGTTATACGGCGTGGTCCCTTGATTTACCTAACTTTTAAAATAAAGAATAATAACTGTTTTAGTTCTCACACCAGTCACATGACTGACCTGGAGTTTATTGTTTCAACCTAAACTCTGGGTGCCCCTATTTTCGACACGGGCAGCTAGTAGTTTTGGTTTTGCAGATTTATATTCACAGGATCCTGGTTTACAGCTGGAATGATATCCGGAAAGCTTTGTATCCGTATATCTCTTCTAATTGTGTATTGTATTATTTTCCGCTGCTATGTATTTAAATGTAATTTAAATCTCTGATATTTCTGTGTAATATTCATTTATACTCTGTATATTCTTGTAATCTGATGCATTGTTGTAATATACAATGAAATGTTCTTCTGTTTGTGTTTTGTTGTGGCTTGTTCTCGAACTATCCGACACTTTCCTTTACGGGGAAGTTACGGGTTTTCACACATTCCCGGGAGATACACATTTGAAAGAAGTAACAAATATGAATATTCTCTAGATGGTGACAATATACCCTAACTGGTTGCGAACCACTTAGCTATGCTGCCTGCCTGATTTCTGTCATTTCCCAGTTGATGAAGCTGGAGGTCATAACGTGTCTTTCAACAGATTACTCATTCATTCACTTTGAATGCCACATCGTCATACCCGCCAAATCACAAATTGATTTTCCCAAAAATACCATGGGTATAAGCTAAGAGAAACGAATTCCTCCGCCACCAACGTAAATACGTTTGAAACGATCAACTTATGTGATCTACCAGATATCTCTGTCAAACATTCGTCCATTCAAGTTGTCCTAGGACTGGACAAACCGAAGGCACTATTCCGTACATCCATCTTAGGCAATCTCTACCTAGGACTTATACAACAGCCCTTGCACTTTACTACGTCTTCAATTTGTATTCGATCTATTTTATTCGAAACGCTAACGCCCATACGAAGTGGTTCTTTGGATAAGATTCTAACCAGTCTCTCTGTATTGACGACGGAAAAATGGTCAAAAACTTCGATAGTATATGACCTAACTATCAAAGAAAAACATGTGTGCAAACAACGATATTATTTCCAAGTGGAAATTTTATCGATCAATCAACATTCAACATTTATCTCTTAAATTAATTTATCATTAATTTATTCATTCTCCATTTTCTGTTTCTGTATATATATATATATATATATATATATATATATATATAGAAATTCTTATTTTCTAAATTTATAAAATATACATAATTAATTATTGGAAAACATTTCCATCTCCTTTCCACGTATCACTATCATTCCGGTATTCTTTACCGTCCAACATTTCATTTTCTATGATTAGAAAATATCTCTGATTATATTTGGAAAACGTTTCCAAAACTCATTCCTTGGATTTAAACAAATATTTAAATAAAACATCGCTATGCCAATTCAAACCATTACCTTCATTAACTATATTCTCTTAACCAACCTTCACTATCAAACCTTACCATTCCTTAGTTAAGAAGGAAGTCAATCAAGTTGGGGTATGATTACCTCTTTGACCTAAACTGAACAACGTTTTAACTTCGAAATAGTCAAAGTTTATCTTTTATATCTTTAACAAACTTCCTTACGTAACTCTCTTTTGAATAAATCTTTATTCGATAACTCTTTCCTTTGAAGAAACTATATTCGATTATCTCTCTTCTTCGAATAACCTATATTGGAATAACTCTGTTCAATTAACTCTATTTTATTAACTCTAATCGATTTACTCTATCAGTTAGTTCTATTTGATTAACTCAATTCTGTAAACTCTATTTGATTTACCCTACTGGATTAACTTTATTCAATTAACTCTAACAAATTTACTCTTATTAATTAACTCCTTTCGAATAAACTATATTCGATTAACTCCTTTCGAATAACTAATTCGATTAACTTCTTTCGAATAACTAATATTCGATTAACTTGTTTCGAATAACTAATATTCGATTAACTCCTTTCGAATAACTAATATTCAATTAAATCCTTTCAAATAACTAATATTCGATAACTCCTTTCGAATAACGAATATTCGATAACTCCTTTCGAATAACGAATATTCGATAACTCCTTCCGAATAACTAATACTTGATTAACTCCTTTCGAATAACTGATATTTGATTACTCTATTCGAATAACTAATATTCGATTAACTCCTTTCGAATAACTGATATTCGATTACTCTATTCGAATAACGAATATTCGATAACTCCTTTCGAATGACAAATATTCGATAAAATCCTTTCGAATAACCGATATTCAATTACTCTATTCGAATAACGAATATTCAATAATTCCTTTCGAATAATGAATATTCGATAACTCCTTTCGAATAAATAATATTCGATTTAACTCAAATCGATTTACTCTTACTGTTTAACTCGAACTGATTAACTCTAACTGATTAACTCTAATTGGTTAACTCTAACTGATTAACTCTAACTCTAATCGATTAATTCTAACTCTAATCGATTAACTATAATTCGATTTACTCTATTTGATTAACTCTATTAGATTAATTCTATTTGAATAAACTATATTCGATTAACTCCTTTTTGATTAACTCTAATCAATTAACTCTATCGATTCTCTAACTCTAATCGATTTACTCTATTCAATTATCTCCCTTAACTCCTTTAACTCTATTTGATTACAAATACTTCCTTTTCTTTTTGTTTATACAAATATTCCCTTTTCTATTTGTTTTATTTAACAAATATATATTTCCCTTTTCAATTCTACTTTTTAACAAATAAAAATCCCTTTTTACTTCTATTTATTTAAAAAATAATTATTTCCCTTTTCCAACCTATTTGTAAATGTTTTACAAATATTCCCTTTCCAAATTTATTTGTAAATGGTTTACAAATATATCCTTTTCATTTCTATTTGTAAATGGTTTACAAATATATCCTTTCTATTTGTTTTACAAACATTTCTATTTCTATTTGTTTTACAAATATTTCCCTTTTTTTCTATTTATTTAACAAATAAATAATTCCCTTTTCAATTCTATCTGTAAATGTTTTACAAATATATCCTTTTCATTTCTATTTGTAAATGGTTTACAAATATATCTGTTTCATCTCTATTTGTAAATGGTTTACAAATATATCCTTTCTATTTGCTTTACAAATATTTCCTTTATAAAATCCCTTGATTTTGTTAATATTCCTTTATATAAAATCCTTTGATTTTATAAATATTCTATTTCAATATATAGTTTGAAATCTTCCTTCTATATAAAATCTTTCGATTTTATATAACATTTTATTTCAAAATAGTTATTGAAATTTTCATTTTTCATCCCAGGGTTTTCTTACGGTATTTAAAATACCAATTCACAATAATCGATATCATTCAAACACACATAATCAACAACAGATTATATATCACATCATATATCACCATATATGAAAACAGTAAAATAAATGTTGAGGAATCCAGTTGGATTCCTCCGACCTATTTCCCTGCATCCACAGATGTTAAACAATATAATTATCATCGATTTCATTTCACTATGAAATATTTTGCTAAACATAATCAATATTAGATTAACAACTTATATATATATATATATAGTTATCTATAATTTTAACCAATACGTAAGCAATTCAACCAACAGTTAACACATAACAATCAGCATATAATTATCAGTTCTAAAAATACGTTATAGGAATATAACTGTTCAGAGTTGGTGAGTTTTACTCACTTTGGCTGTTCATCGTTAAAGAATGATAAACTTTTGTTTGATTTGAATCAAACAATTTATTTAGCTATAGATTCAAATAATCTCCAATCCACTTTCCGTCAGTTCCAGTGTGTAGTCGCCGTCCCTACGATCCTGTCGGATCTTGTTTCGTCTAATTCTGATCACGTATGAATAAGATAAGGCTTATACAAGTTAATACAATTTAAATTGAATAAAACTTGAATTTCTATCTTTTTCAATGGGCCTTAACCCCATAAACATCGGCCCACTCACCCTTAAAGGCCCAGACCCGCATATGATGTTCTTCCCCGATTTCAAACTCTGGAACCCGGCAATTTGAACCCAAATCCTTCACCGTTGACCTCCCTTTTGACCACCAACCATTGCTACTTCGGTCACCAAACGCCAGCCTCGATGCCACCACTGACCTCGCCACTTAAACCCGCACCTTCCAATCACCTTCGTCTTCAGTTTGACGCCCCCTTGAGAATCAAACCTGTACCTCGTTTTGCCACTGCATGGCTGTCGCACCCCACAAACACGCATCGAGCTCCACCAGAATTCCACCATCCCCTCTTCTTCTCATGAGAAAGACACTGCCTCAACTCCCGTAGCCTGTCGCCTTGACGATCGATGGAAACAATGTGCCCTAGCCCCACTGTAAAAATATCGATGCCCAGTAAACATGATCGAACCGTGATTAAGGCATACTATATTGAAGCTCTTTGAGCGACAATCCCAATGAACCCGAAACCACTCGATTTCATTAATCAGAACTCAAGATTTTCTTGAATGAAGTTTAAGAGAAGTGGCGGCCTCCTTTATTTGAGTTTGCTGATGAATGGAATTAGGTTATAAGGAGATGGAGTATTACATTTATAAGGTCACTAAATATCTAGATATTTTAGCATTATATTCATTTATATTCAAGCGTATTTCCACCGAACGTTTTACGCTACCACGACCACATCTAAACTCCGATCACCATGAAATTTGTTATCCTGCTACAATACAAAATTTCGAACTCGATAAAGCAGGTCTCGTCAAATTCCGATACTGTTTGCAAACAATATTATTTTACGTGTTATAAAAATCGAATTTATATTTATTCAATTTTAAACACTTCGATTCTTAAATAATGAATGAATATATATTATGGTATATATCTCAATAGAATATCATACATCTCCAAAATAATCCTATACGGATTTCTAACTCGATATTCAAATCCCGATTGAATCGATATTCAATTTATATTGAAATTACTTTTGTATATTGTTATAATTTATAAAGGAATTCCATAGTCGACTTTTCTAAAATTTGATTTGGACATAAATCAAAATCTACACAATGAAATCCCGATTTTTCTCTTCCACTAGAAAAATATACTTCACCAGCTCCATACGTCTCTTATTTCTCAGAAATCCGGCTTAAAAAGAATCATGTACATTCAGTTGAAGTTCAAATCGCCAAATTACGAATTACAGCGCCATTTCGTGCTCGATTTTAATTATAATATTAATTATACGTTCTACTGTCGTTCACATAATATATTCATTACTATAATTCAATTCTAAGCTGAATTAAATACTTTGAATTGTCCAGTTCACATTATATTGTCAATTCACTATTTATGATTATTTCAGAAAGTAAATATATTATTCTATTATTTATATTAATTAAATATTCAATAAAATTTAATTAAACAACCATTTTCACTTTTTACATAATTAAATAAATAAATTATTATCCGTATAAATATGGGTCGTTACAAGTCTAATTTAACTAAGAGAATTCAACGTCTACAACAAAGGAGAGCTATTCAATTTCAGAATACAGATCCCAGAACTCAAGACTAGCCTCCTTTTTGTAGGTTCGGTTATCATTTAGACCTAAACGATATTAGAATTGTGACTAAATAACTTGATGTAGAACATCGCCTAATGTAAACTATGCCTACCCTTTTTGATAAAACTGAATTGATTAAGACCATGACTCTTATCATGTTTGTGATCATGTTGTATGTTATATAATGATAAATGTTAAATGCTTTGCAATGAATCTATATGTTGTATAATTCGTCAATGACATATTATGTTGTATACTTTGGCGATGACATATTATAATTTGGTGATGGCATATCATATTGTGTAATTTGGTGATGACATACCATATTGTATAATTTGGCGATGGATATCATATTGTGTAATTTGGCGACGACATTCCATATTGTATAATTTGGCGATGGATATCATATTGTGTAAATTGGCGATGACATACTATGTTGTATAATTTGGTGATGACAATTCATGTCGCATGATTTGGTAATGACACCTATATGATGTATGTCAATTTGGGAATTTTATGCAAGTTCAATCATGATCACATATATGGCCAAAACTACATGCTAATATGATTAGGTTCATGTTAGATTTGATCCAACTAATTTGCAAAGTTCACAATTACATGCCTAATTTTAAGCTTATGTAGTTCTATGTAAAATCCCTATTTCATTAATCATGTTAAGTAGATCTAAAATTGCAAGTTCATAATTAAATGTATATTGTTTTATGCCATATTCATATGACACATGTGTAGTTAGATCCATATTTTTATGATGTTGGAATTATTACATGTTCCTCTTTTTCCCCTTTTGTGTATAAGTTAGGCTATGCGTCGAGCCTAACATTTTACGTGATTTATGCGAACATTTAACGAGGGTAACATTGGGGAAAAAATATGAAATTACCTAGAATTGGCATATTTGGCTCATGAACATGTAATTGTTTTATGGCATAAAGTAGTATAAATTTATATACCTAAAATTATGAACTTGATTTAAAGCGAAAGTGGGGCTTGACTTGAATGACAATAATTTACATATAAATATAAAGAGGAGGATATGTAAATTTAGAAAAGACGAATATGCCTAACCCGAGGTTAGATTGAGTTATGATGTAAGACTGCCCAGAACCGCCCGGCACATCCAGCAACCGTAACAATATATATCTAATGTGGGAGGTTAGTGCATCGAGCCCAAAGGAACCTGAGGTTAGACTGGGTTGCGGTGTAAAGCTGCCCGGACCCGACCGACACATCCAGTAACCGCAACAATACCTGTCTAATGTGAGTGGTTGGTGCTTTGATAAATGAATTAAAGCTAAGTCAGGAATGGTAGGGTTAAGTTAATTAAGGCTACACTTAACCAATGCAACATGTTAACTAAACAGATGGGTGAGGTTAGGTTAACTTGGACACTTAACCAATTTGACATGTTGATTAGAAAACCTTACTAACGGGGACCCATTTCAGCAGTAACCCACATAGATGTATCATGGTACCCTGAACTATGCAGGGTGGAGCACGATTACTGGGCTGATTATAAGCAGTCAAAACAATGGCAGTTGGTGCGTCGGTGCAGGTTCCGACGGAGTACGAGCGTGCACGTACCCCGGAGTGGAAAAAGAAGGTACTGGGCATCAGTAGTTATACACTGTGCATCTTGAGTCATGTCGAGTTGCCACCATAGGATTTGATACAACCCATGGTGGGACCAGTACAGGTATCTACAATTGAGCGGGGCTGTAGGACACAAGTAGTAAATACGTGAGAGTAGGAGCCGATCAATGAAAAGGGATCACTGGGTTTGAACTCATGATAATAGTTGAAATATCTAGTAGGTGCAGAGAATATGGACATGAGTGTGATAGTATGATTAGTTTATCTTACCTTGTTTACCTTGCCTTATCCTATGTTAGCTTATTCCCTTGTTATTGTCCTGTGTCCAGCTTATTCAAGTCATGGTTCTCTTATCAGTTTACATGCTGAATAATCACTGGACTTACCAGACTTATGTCTGACCCGTTATTCTTTCGCTCTCTTTTCTTCCGTTTCCGCCCCAGGTACACAGAAAGGGAATAACTCAGCTTAATTTGGACCGTTCAGCTTTCCAAGCTTGAAGACTCTGCGATGTATAGCTTGGAACCTCTTATCTATGGCTATGGCTTTGGACACACTACTACTTGGGGATTTATGCAGGTTTATTGTATTTTATGCTTCTTTATGCAATATTCAAGACAGAGATTTTGATGTAATGACTTGGAAGTTGATTTGAAACAGTTTCCTGTAATGTTTTGTTAAGAACCACGTTTGAAATAAAGTTAGTTTTTCCGCTGCTTATATATGTCTGTCTTGTAAATTGTCTGTGTCTTTTACCTATAATGCTCCACCAAAGTTAAGGCATTCCCTTTGTGAGTGACCTTAATAGGGGTGGGGTGTTTCACATGGTATCAGAGCAAAGGTTTACCAGATCAAATAAAATTTTTGAAAACTGTTTTTCAAAAAAAAGTTTAAAGAAGCAATTTTCAAGAAAAAGTGTTTTATTTTAAAAAGTCATAATCCCCCAAAGCCATATGCATTATCTTTATATCCTTTGTTTTGAATCTTTCCTTTTTCGTTTCAGCATGTCTGGGTATCTTAACCTTCCGGAGGGCGTGCCGGTATCTGGCTGGTTCAGAAGGTACCTAGAGGCTAGGGCTAATGTCGCAGGCCCAGAAGACGTTCCTCCTTCCCCAGCTGCTGCGGTTCCTCCTCCTCCTCGTCGTGCAAATGCTTTCTCAAAAATATGTAGGGACTTTCGAGCAATGGGTGGAAAGAACTTCAATGGAAATGAATTCTTCATGGAAGCAAGAAACTGGCTCAAAGAAACTGAGGATTTGTTCGATATCTTCGAAGTGGATGATAGGCAGAAGATACAGTTGGTGGTATGGTTTCTCAAAGACGAATCTTCCTATTGGTGGGAAGTCACTAACGCTGAACGACCAATTGAAACTTGGATGTATTCCATAATAAGGTTTGAAATGAAATTCCTCTCACAAGCTGAACGAAGCCTACAAATGGAGAAGTTCTTTGCTCTCAAACAGGGAAGTATGTCGTCCAAGGAATACGTTAACCAATTCGACCAGCTGGCTAGGTTCAGATTAGAGTTAGTAAACACTCCACATAAGAAGGCTCTCCGTTTTGAGAAAGGATTGAATGAGCCACTGCATAGCGTAGCTATGTCCCATATACTTATGGGTGCGATTTATGAGAGATTGGTGGACATGGCACTATTACAAGAAGAAGATAAGGTTGGCAAGAAAGAGACAAAGGCGGAAGTACCTCAAGATAAGAAAGGAGAAGGATTACAGAGCAAAAGGACAGATTCCAAGAAGGGCGGGAAGAAAAACAAACCCCATGACAAAAGGAAGTGTAACTTTTGTGGCATTCCTGGACATCCGGTTAAGGGCTGCAGAAAGAAGAAGAGGAAGATGGGTGGCTGTTTCCATTGCTGCGAGACAGGACACATGGCTAGGGATTGCCCAAGAAAGCAAGGGCAAGGGCAGAGAGCTGGATCTACTTCTGGAGGGAAGGTTCACGCTCTCATGGCACCTCAGTAAGAACAAGGTAGAAATGTTTCTGTTGGGAGTTTAGTTTATCTTTTTGATCATCCTGTTCATACACTCTTTGACTCTGGCACATCGAACTCTTTTATATCTACCGCTTTAGTTGAATCTCTGCTCCTAGACACCGATTTAGTAGAGGATCCCTTGGTTGTTTCAAATCCAATTGGGGGCTCAACTTATTTGTAAATGATTTGTTTGGATTTGGATATTTCTATACTAAGTGTGGGGTTTAGATGCAATGCCTATGTTTTGGGCTTCACGGGCTATGGGTTGATTCTAGGCATGGATTGGCTATCCAGTAATGGTGCCATCCTCGATTGTGAAAGGAGAGTGGTTAGACTCATGACTCGCCTCGGTAACACTCTCGAAATTTCTTGTAATCCCATGAACTCTGTTATGCTTAGCTATCTTGAATCCCTTGATGCGTCTATTGAGAATTTGCAGGCTGTTAGAGTAGTCCGTGAATACTTGAATGTCTTTGAAGAGGTGAAGGGGTTACCTCTGAAGCGGGAGATAGACTTCCGCATATACCTCGTTGATAATGCAAAACCCGTTGCTTTACCCGTTAGACACATGGCTCCAAGGGAGAGGAAAGAACTTAGCAAGCAAGTTAAAGAGTTGCTTGAGAAGGGGTTTATAAGGCGGAGTATTTCTAAATGGGGTGCTCTAGTAGTTTTCGCAACTAAAGCGGACGGTTCACTTCGCCAATGCGTTGACTATCAGGAGCTAAACAAGCTAACCAATAAGAATAGGCACCCACTTCCAAGAATAGATGACTTTTTCGATCAGCTTGTAGGTGCATCGGTTTTCTTCCAACTAGATTTGGCTACCGGGTTTCATCAGCTAAGAGTGGTTGAAGACAGCATTGATAAGACCGCGTTCAGAACTCTGGATGGTTTCTTTGAGTGGCTTTTCATGCCTTTCGGCCTAACAAACGCACCCGCTTACTTCGTTGATTTGATGAGCAGGGAGTTCCTCAATAAGTTTGTGGTGGTCTTCGTAGATGACATTTTGATTTTCTCAAAGAGTGAGGAAGAGCATGCTCAGCATTTGAAAGACGTTATGGATACTCTTCGAGCACATCAGTTGAAAGCCAAATTCTCCAAATTCCACTTCTGGAGAGAGGAAGTAAGATTTCTTGGACATGTGGTATCCAAGGAAGGGTTAGCTGTGGACCCCGCAAAGGTAGTTACTGTGCAAGATTGGAAGGTTCCATGGAATGCAACCGATGTCCAAAGCTTCCTCGGGCTAGCGGACTTTTACCGAAAGTTCATCAAAGACTTTGCAAAAATATCAGCTCCGCTTACAAAGTTGACGAAGAAGAACCTAGCTTTCAATTGGGATTTGGATTGCGATATTGCTTTCCAACGATTGAAGAGAGCTCTAACAACAGCCCCTGTTCTGACATTGCCGGATGGAAGCAAGATGTTTACCATATACACGGATGCATGTGGTACGGGACTAGGTGATGTCTTCATGCAAGAAAGGAAGGTAGTAGCTTATAGAGGCAGGCAATTGAAAGTACATGAGAAAAACTACCCAACCTACGATCTGGAGTTGGCTGCCATCATCTTTGCGCTTAAGTCTTGGCGCCATTATCTCCTAGGTAAGAAGTTTGAATTGTATACTGACCATAAATCGTTGAAGTACCTTTTCTCGCAGAAACATCTTAGCTTGAGGCAACAAAGGTGGAAGGAATTCTTGGCATCCTACGATTTCGTGATTTCCTATACCCCTGGCAAGGGCAATGTAGTAGCAGACGCCTTGAGTAGAAAGAAGCTGACCTTAAGCTCTCTCTTTGTAGAAAGGCAGAGCTTGGAATACATAGCCAACTTTGACTTTAGACCCTCCATCGATCATGTGACTGGTTTGTTAGCATCACTAGAAGTGCGGCCTACTCTTCTGGACTCAATAGGAACCACGCAACGTGAAGACCCTCAGCTAGTTGATGTGATGGATAAGCCAATTAGGGGTGAGACTTCTAGTCACCTCAATAGATGCTCCATCGATGATAAAGGTTGGTTAAGGCGAGATGGAAGACTATGCATCCCACAAGCAAGGGATTTGGTGAAGAAGGTTATCGAGGAGGCGCCCCATTCCAAGTTGTCCATACACCCAGGTGGAGACAAGAAGTATAAAGACGTAAAAAGGGTTTTCTTTTTGAATGGCATGAAGAGTGATGTAGCTGAATTCATCGCTAAGTGTTTGATATGCCAGCAAGTCAAGGCGGAGCAAAAGAATCCTGGTGGTTTGCTTCATTCTCTAGAGGTCCTATAGTGGAAATGGGATAGCATTTCGATGGACTTTATTGATAGGCTGCCTAGGTCAAGAAGGGGCAATACTAGTATTTGGGTAATAGTGGACAGGCTCACAAAAAGCGCTCACTTTATACCCATTAAAAGTAGAAGGACTGCCTCATCTTTAGCATCCATTTATCTTAAAGAGATAGTTCGACTCCATGGGATACTCTCCAGCATTGTGAGCAACCTAGATCCTATATTTACGAGCGAGTTTTGGAAGATCTTACAAGAGGCTGTAGGCACACAACTATGCTTAAGCACAGCCTATCACCCCCAAACTGATGGTCAGACGGAGAGGATGAACAGGGTATTAGAAGACCTCTTGAGACTATGCATTCTTGACTTTGGAGGAACATGGGAAGATCATCTTCCTTTGGTGGAGTTTGCCTACAACAATAGCTACCAATCCATCATAGGCATGACACCCTTCGAAGCTTTATATGGAAGACCATGCTGATCACCAACTTGTTGGTGGAGTCTACAGACAAGCTCATACTTGGACCAGACATAATTAGAGAAACTTCAGAGAAAGTGGACTTGATACGAAGAAGAACAAAGACTGCCTAAGATAGACAGAAGTCCTACGCAGATAAAAGAAGGACCGACCTTGAGTTTGAGGTTGGAGACAGGGTTTTCCTTAAAGTATCTCCTATGAGGAACGTCGTTCACTTCAGATCCGCAGGAAAGCTGGCACCAAGATTTGTAGGGCCGTTTCCTATCATTGAGAAGATTGGGAAGACGGCTTACAGAGTAGAGCTTCCCGAAAGATTGGATAGAGTTCATAATGCCTTTCACGTTTCTCACTTACGGAAGTGCTTAGATGAGTCTACGGAAGTGGTGGAACTAATCATATCAGAGGACGTAGAAGTAGAACGAGAGGCGACTGTGATAAGGGTTCCAACTCGTATCTAGGGTATAGAAGTCAAAAAGCTACGCAACCGCGAAGTCAAACTTGTTAAAGTTCAATGGAGTGATGCTGAGGAAGACGTGATTTGGGAGACTGAGGCCAAGATACGCGCAGCCTACCCCTTTTCTTTTTGAGGGTACATCTTTGATCTCTTTTTCCTTAAGTTTGTTCATGCTCATATCTATCTTTTTAGTATTTTTTCTTAGTGCTATCCTCGATCCTTAGGTAGAAACCAATGGATGTAAACATGTATTTGAAACATGTTATGATTGATGGTTGCAAGTGGTTGCAAGTGATTGCTAGTGGTTGTTCGTGGATGCATATACACACACATTAGGAGTTAGATCGACTCGGTCACTTTCATATTGCATATGCATATATGTACTTGTATATGATTGAAAATTGATGTGTTATCATGTAGATGTTGCATTTGTATGAATGATTGTGCACTCATGTAGAAAGTATGATTAAGGATGATTGCATACATAATGGACTCATGGCACCAACATGACTTGCATTAAGGAGGTCAACTGAATCAGTAGACCGCCTGATTTTACATTAGATAAGGACATGTACACACACTATGCATATGATCATGAAGCATTATAAGTCTTTTTAAGGACAATGGACGCCTGTGTTTGATGAATGAGTAGATGGACGATTGAATGGTAGGATATACGATCTCCTCGACTCGAAGATTTCAAGGATGAAATCCTTTAAGGAGGGGAGAATGTAACACCCCATATTTTCTGTAAACATTAAAGTAACGAATTAAAGAATAATTAATTTCAAATGAAAGAATTAAGGGAAGAGGGTTACGCCATTGCGTTCGTCTCGGAATTCTGCTTGAGATAAAGTCTGAGTTTGCATAAATCGGAATCTGTATGAAGGAGTTATGTTCTTCAGAAGATTCGAGAATTTAAATAAACAGCTCAGAATAAAGTTCAGAAAATTCAAAATTCAAAACCAGAAGCAGAAACGGGCTGGACGGGAAATTTCCCGCCCAAGGCTAGGTCGACCAGGGGGTCGACCTCCCCCCATACAGGTCGACCTGGGGATCGACCTACCCCTAAGGTCAGATCTGAAAACTGACGTGTTTTCTCCCATGACGAATTGTTGTGTCATTAGGGCTTGCGTGGCACGTTCTGGTTGATTCTCTTAGGTTTGAATGGCTTTTATTTGCTCTAGGTTAATCTGACGGCTCCTATTAAATCAAACTTCTAATAAGCAACCTAAATCTAAACCCTAAAGCCACAAAAAAAAATATTCCTAAGACCGTCATGCTGTCAGTACTTAGCCTAGAATAGCCGCCATTCTTCTTCAACTAGAAAACAAGTTAGTAATTACAAATCAAGTCTAATTCAACTAAGAGAATTCAACGTCTACAACAAAGGAGAGCTATTCAATTTCAGAATACAGATCCCAGAACTCAAGACTAGCCTCCTTTTTGTAAGTCCAGTTATTATTTAGACCTAAACGATATTAGAATTGTGACTAAATAACTGGATGTAAAACATTGCCTAATGTAAATCTATGCCTACCCTTTTTGTTAAAACTGAATTGATTAAGACCATGACTCCTATCATGTTTGTGATCATGTTGTATGTAATATAATGATAAATGTTAAATGCTTTGCAATAAATCCATATGTTGTATAATTCGTCAATGACATATTATGTTGTATACTTTGGTGATGACATATTATAATTTGGCGATGGCATATCATATTGTGTAATTTGGTGATGACATACCATATTGTATAATTTGGCGATGGATATCATATTGTGTAATTTGGCGATGACATTACATATTGTATAATTTGGCATGGACATCATATTCCGTAAATTGGCGATGACATACTATGTTGTATAATTTGGCTATGACATTTCATGTCGCATGATTTGGTAATGACACCTATATGTTATATGTCAATTTGGGAATTTTATGCAAGTTCAACCATGATCACATATATGACCAAAACTACATACTAATATGACTAGGTTCATGTTAGATTTGATCCAACTAATTTGCAAAGTTCACAATTACATGCCTAATTTTAAGTTTATGTAGTTCTATGTAAAACCCTTATTTCATGATTTATGTTAAGTAGATCTAAATTTGCAAGTTCAAAATTAAATGTATATTGTTCTATGTCGTATTCATATGACACATGTGTAGTTAGATCCATATTTTTATGATGTTGGAACTATTACATGTTCCTCTTTTTCCCCTTTTGTGTATAAGTTAGGCTATGTATCGAGCCTGACATTTTATGTGATTTATGCGAATGTTTAACAGGGGTACCATTGGGGAAAAATATGAAATTACATATAATTGGAATATTTGGCTCATGAACATGTAAATGTTTTACGGCATAAAGTGGTATAAATTTTATACCTAAAATTATGAACTTGATTTAAAGGGAAAGTGGGGCTTGACTTGAATGACAATAATTTACATATAAATATAAAGCGGTAAATATGTAAATTTAGAAAAGACGAATGTGCCTAACCCGAGGTTAGATTGAGTTACGGTGTAAGACTGCCCGGAACCGCCCGGCACATCCAGCAACCGTAACAATATATATCTAATGTGGGAGGTTAGTGCATCGAGCCCAAAGGAACTCGAGGTTAGACTGAGTTGTAGTGTAAAACTACCTGGACCCGACCGACACATCCAGTAACCGCAACAATACATGTCTAATGTGAGTGGTTGGTGCTTTAATAAATGAATTAAAGCTAAGTCAGGAATGGTAGGGTTAAGTTAATTAAGGCAACACTTAACCAATGCAACATGTTAACTAAACGGATGGGTGGGGTTAGGTTAACTCGGACACTTAACCAATTTAACATGTTGATTAGAAAACACTAGTAACGGGGACCCATTTTAGCAGTAACGCACATAGATGTATCATGATACCCTTAACTAGGCAGGGTGGGGCACGATTACTAGGCTGATTATAAGCGGCCAAAACAACGACGGTTGGTGCATCAGTGTAAGTTCCGACAGAGTACGAGCGTGCACGTACTTCGGAGTGGAAAAAGCAGGCACTGGGCATCAGTAGTTATACACTATGCATCTTGAATCGTGTCGGGATGCCACCATAGGATTTGATACACCCCATGGTGGGACCAGTACAGGTATCTACAATCGAGCAGGGCTGTAGGACACAAGTAGTAAATGCGTGCGAGTAGGAGCCGATCAATGAAAAGGGTTCACTGGGTTTGAACTCATGATAATGGTTGAAATATCTAGTAGGTGCAGAGAATATGGACATGAGTGCAATAGTATGATTAGTTTATCTTCTCTTGTTTACCTTGCCTTATCCTATGTTACCTTATTTCCTTGTTATTGTCCTGTGTGCGGCTTATTCAAGTCATGGTTCTCTTATCAGTTTACATGCTGAATAATCACTGGACTTACCAGACTTATGTCTAACCATTTTTCTTTCGCTCTCTTTTCTTCCGTTTTCCCCCCTCAGGTACCCCGGGAGGGAATAACTCAGCTTAATTTGGATCGTTCATCTTTCCAAGCTTGAAGACTCTGCGATGTATAGCTTGGAACCTCTTATCTATGGCTATGGCTTTGGACACACTACTACTTAGGGATTTATCCAGTTTTATTGTGTTTTATGCTTCTTTATGAATTAATCAAGACAGAGATTTTGATGTAATGACTTGGAAGTTGATTTAAAACAGTTTGCTGTAATGTTTTGTTATGAACCACGTTTGAAATAAAGTTAATTTTTCCGCTGCTTATATATGTCTGTCTTGTAAATTATCTGTGTCTTTTACCTATAATGCTCCACCAAAGTTAAGGCATTCCCTTTGTGAGTGACCTTAACGGAGGTGAGGTGTTTCAATAACATTTGTTAATTAAAGTAATATTTGATTCCTCGAATAATTTTCCAAATTAACATTTTATGGTATTTAATAAATTTGTTAATGTTGATTAATTATATGGTGTTATTAAAATGGTTTATTAACTAAGTTATGTTAATAACAGTTTAAATATGGAATGAAATAATGTTTTGGTTAATACCTTGGAAAGTTGTTAATTTGATTTAATAGTATAAATAATTCGATGTTGGAAACTAATCAACATGTTATTATCAATGTCAGTTGATATTAAAATTTATTTTAAAAGTGCCTTGAACTAAAAATGTTGATTTTAAACATAATTACCATTTTATTGATAAATTGTTGTAAAATTTGGCAAACTCGAACTATTGGACTTGTGAAATTTAATATGACTTTAGATAATAATTTTAAATGATATTACAAAAATAAAAATTGGTTGAAAAGATATTTAAACTTGCATTATTTAATATGAAATTTGATCCACGTTTAGATAAATTTTAAAATGATATACTATAAATTTCTTTGGATAATAATTTGAATTTAAAGTTAAATAAGGAATGTAACTTAAGTTTCGGGTTCACAAAAAGGTTTGTTCCGCTATCGATTTTGGAACGGTAAACGGGGTGTGTAACTAAGGCAAGGGATGCAGCAACCAATGCGCTGAACTTACCTGGCCAATGTTTACTTATCTAGACTGGTAAAACAGAATATTGAAAGTGAATCTCGAATATTGTGAAACAACAACTATAATATATAGTTTTCCAATATAAAATTAGGTTAATTTGATTGGAGGTGATCTACAGATATATAATATAAGTTCTGTAGATGATGACTAATACTATTTGAGGAATTAAATGGTGGAAATATCGTAATTTCGCTTATAGTATCAGTTTAATACGGAAACATATATTGGATATAAAAAGTTTCGATTTCTAACCAACTGTATATTAATATAAATCGTTTGGATTTAATTTGAATGTTATGATGATAATATTTTTTACATGAATAAGGTTTAGGTTAATTTTGGAAGTTAATATGGAACTAAGTGAACAAAAGTAAATAAGTTGAATGTCTTTTAGATCGATTGGATGAACTCAAGAATATCAAAACCAGTCATACTTTTTGAATATGAATATAAATTCAAGTCATCGACATGGAAAGGAAACAATTCCAGTTTAAAGTATTTGTATATTTATATAGGTTTTCAACTATATAAAACATAGTATGTTAATTTCAAATATTTCAATAAGACTTATTTGATTTAAAGGATATGTATATGTTTAAATCATTCTATTTATTTCTTCAAACTTTAATGTATAGCAGTTAATTATTTTAATCATTTTTATTTTAAGATTTTCTATATATATATAAATTAGTTTAAAACAAATTTATTATTTCAAATATTTTATTTAATTACATTGGGAATTGTTCCAATCCTGAAACCTTTGACTCAAATATAACCAATCCTTGATTGAATAAACTCAACGAGTTCGAAAAAAAAAACATTGGTAATCTTAAACCTTGATTTATAAATGATTTTTTGACGATCATTCTAGATTTAGAATGAATTAAGTTATTCATATATATGATGGAAGGAACATAGTTTGAAATTTTATAGTCTATAAAATGCGTTAGTTATTTGGAAAGACCGGGTTCAGATGTAAGTCCGAAAACTATTCCAAGTAATAATACGACGCTATGAAGGAAATTGAAGAATTGGAAATGGCAAATGAAGACCGGGAATCTTTGGACTTATTTGGATGTATTGCTGATGTCTCAAATCGGGTCGTACACCCGATACGAGGTTATAAGTGGCATGAGGTATGAATATGTTTGAAGATTTTCGGATTTTGTTCCGTTCATACACAAAACGGACTTGTATGGATTGTGTGTCTGACATTGTAATTGACTGCATAACACTGATTTCTATTAGTGTGTGTATGTATATATATATATATATATATATATATATATATATATATATATATATATATATATCGGACTATGGCAATTATTTCCGTCTCTAAGTTTTACATGCTTAGAGTTTATGTATTGATAGAAATCAGTGACATGTTGTAAATTGACAATGTGGCATACTCAAGTTATGGAATGAGCTAATGATGATCAAAGCATGGCTTATTGAAGTGTAGCTTTTGTATATCGTGACATCGACGAACCTCACACCCCGGATTGATGGTAAACTGGCGGTTAGGATGTATACATTTTATTGAAACTTGAAAGCTTCGACGTTAGATCTACTTTGAAACTTGCGGAAAAAAGGTTATGCTCGGTGTCCTTGTCTGGATGTTAACCGGTGATTTACCTGGTGTTTGGTGTCCAAGCCTGGATGAAAACCATGAACCGTGAGTTTGCACCTAGTTCCGGATTGATCTTTCATGTCAGGAATCATCATATTGGTTGTTTGTAAACTATGTATGTGGGAATAGTCACTATGCTTGCTAAGATTAATATATTTATTTGCGAAATGGTTTTCAACACTATGCACTAATAATAGTATTAAAAGAAGATATTCACGTATGAAAGCATGTTTGGTTATCATAAGACAAAACTCGCCCATCTGGTGTGCGCTTGCATCGTGTAATGTGGGACGAGCTTATGATAGCTTCATTTTGCAAAAGTCATCACGAATTCATATGCATGGGCATTCACATGGAGTAAACCCTTTCCGCATTAGCGGCGTAGTCCGCTGAATCTACCAACTTTAGATTAAATCCTAAAAATATTTGCTTTATGTTCTCACACCAGCCCCATGACTGACTTGGAGTTTATTGTTCCTCCCTAAACTCTGAGTGCCCACTAATTTCCACACGGGCAGCTAGATGTTTAGTTTTTTTACAGTTATAGACCCTTAGAGCAAGAGTTGGAGCGCTTTCTGAGTTGGAGCTTCGAGCTAAAGTTAGGGTTTCCGCTATATCACATCGCTTCTTCCGTTGAGAGTATATTTATGTTGCCGTTGCTATATGTATGTAACTTTGATATTCTATGTAACTTTGGTGAAATATTGTATCATGATATAAAAAGTTCTATTGTTTTGTTCAGTATGTGTTAGTATCCATAACAATCCGCCTTTGTGAACAGTTTAAGTTAGTTTAATTGCTGGTGAAAACCAGGAAGAAAGGCGGTATGTTACAGATAAACTTCTTATCCCAAGCCAAGAAACAGTCTACGAACCGTTAGGCATGAATTTCATATATATTTTTGCACTGAAGTGACAGCAACTCCAAACTGCAGCTCCAATAATGGAATTTTTTCTAGTATGTCCTATAATATTTTTTGCTGATTATTAAGTTGTTATTTTGTTTATTCACCTAAATAAGCAGCACATTGATCATGGCTGGAATCACACACTTGACATCATATAAAAACCATACATACGAGAACTGGTTTGAGCAATGTAGAGACCAATGGAAATGAAAGAATGTGCTAAACACGTAAAATCGGCAATAACAGGAAGCCACAAAAATCAAGGAAGTTAGTAACTAGAGAAAAAAAACTTAAATGACACCAAAGCCCATCATATATTGAACCACCAAACCTTATGCAGATTCCAAAATCTCTTGATATAGTCCAAAAAACATTGTAATAGAGAACCTTTCAATTGTATTTCCCGCCACTCTATGAACCACACACTTTATTATTCCATTACTTATTATGTGCATCAACACAACATAAACAGATATACTGATTTAACTAACGATTTAAAGAAAGAAAGAAGAAAACTTAAAAGTTATGTTACCATAATTACTCAGTCCAATTACCCATGTTGAAGATAAAAGCATGTATTTGGTGATGGAAATCCTGTCTTTCAGCATCTCAAGTTCACTAACATCTCTATCCGACAATAGAATGGTGAGAGAAAACGACCCCACATGTAGATGAAGTCCAAGCACAAGATCAAGCTTCGTGCACTGTGGATAGTAGTTGAATCCTACAGTCACCTTCACTTTCTCCCAATATATTTACGTAGTTTCCTTGAAGATTCAGCAATTTACAAAAGCCAATTGAATTACATCTGCTAGTTTCCTCATCCGCATTGTGTGCTCATGCACATCCGCCTACATGTATGCAATATGTTTGTATATGTGTAATACTTAAAAATGCAGATATACATGAGAGAGACAAAGAATGATAATTAACCTGAAGGAAGGAGGGTTTTTAGGTCATAAATCAACTTACTAAATATGAGTGCAAATTTAGATTATTAAAACAAACCATGTTCAACTCACTAAATAGGTGTGTGTAACTATATGTTGAGCTTCAAATTTAATATATTTTATGTAGTGTAATTAAGCTATTCCTTTAGAAAGGTTAGCTATTCTTTTTCCACTTTTCCAAAAACAACACTACTTTAGTTAATTAAAGAGATATTCAATTTTGTTATAGTGTACTAAAGATAAAATTTCAACTGAAAATATATCTGGCATGTGTTCCAAAACCAGGTATACTGTACTAAAGATATTATTATAAACTATATCCAGTTTTGTTAATTATATCCATTTTTGAAGTAGAAGTTGAAAATATGTTTTGTTATTATTCTCAGTCGTGCTCAGAAATTGAAAATATATTTAATTAATTATATCCATTTTTTGTGTACAAAAGATATCATTTGTAAAGAATATATCATAATTTATAAAGAATTAATCGCATACTAAATATATTATTGTTTTGACATGTAACGACTATATATTATACCAAACAAATACATAAATAGCCATGTGTGATACAATACCAAATTGCTTTGATACATTTCAATTAAAAATTCAAGTAAATTACTCCCTCCGGTTCATATTATAAGAAGTTTTAAGAAGTTTGTTTTGTTTTAAAATATAAGATGTTTACGGTTGTTATTCCAACTTTATCCCTGATCCAAAATAAATGACAAACTCAAAAGCTACTTTATGATTATTTTTATGCATGAAAAAGTAAAAAGTGGTTGATGGGAATAGGAAAAGTAATTGAAAACCCATGAAAAGTGAAATTAATGTGCATGACAAAACTAATTTAATTATGGGTTAAAATGTCATTTAAAATTTTTCTTATTTTTTGTGCAAACCTCTAAAACTTCTTATATTATGAACCGGAGGGAGTAATATTTTATCTAATAACCTATATCCTTCCGATTCGAAGAGAAAGTTATTCACTGGACACATTTTAAAAGGGAGATTAACTTTTGAATTCAAAATTAAAAAAGTGTAATTCAACGGTATTCAATTATGGGTTTCTTAACCAACTTAAAACAAAGGCGTTATTTTCTAATCATATTATATATGAGACTCATTTGAGTTTTTACTTAAGTCTAAATTGCAACCTCACCAACTCATCAAATAAACAAATGTCGTAATAAAAAGAATATAATTTATGAACTATGTCGGTTGTAGCTACAAAGGGAGAATAGGTAGCGTGATGCAAAACATCTAGATAGCAAACTATACCAGAATTAGGTATATGTGTTCACCTTTTGTTCTAATACCTAATTAGATATACATGATAGGTCATGAACTACGCGGGCTGGTGTCTTGTTTCTATGCATACACCAACCAGTAAGAAATTTTTATGTCTGCGAATAGGCTGACATATGTGCTTGTGAAATGATATTAGACATTCCAAAGATAGAAATAAGAGGCTACAAATTAATATTTGCTGAAAATTAATATCCTGCATAGTTTGGTACAATTTATACTTTGAATATGTTAATATGACAAAAAAGTATTACTATCAGTTCAAATTACTGTAAAAAATATAAACTTTTAGTTTTTATGCTTTGAATGATAAAAAATATTAGAAGATACTCTTCAATGGTTCAACCTACTTCGACATTGTGATACAATGCATTATATTCCTTTATAAGTTTTGTATTCCATTTGTACTACAGTACCATGGTGGTAAGCATTGCTTAACGATTAGATGTACTTATTTAAATAATGAATCTAAGGGCGCGTCCAAAGGGAAATTGAATCATAAAGGTTAAAGCTTCCGCCGTCCATGGAAAAACTGGATTAGAGGTTAATCATATTTATAATTGCGAAATGCCCAATGTTCATGCTTAATTTAATCATTACATCTAATATGTTTGAGTTAAGTCGGACATAATTCTTGCAGATTACATTTTCAAGAGCATCTTCTTTGTCCATGACTGCAACTTTGCTTAACATAATCACAAATTGGGAATTATATTTTACAACTCAATTTGTAACAGCCTGCGTTTTACGTATTAGAAGATCATAAAATATTTTTAGTTTATTCCCTGAGGGTCGGATCATTCTTATCTTTTAATATGTTGCTTAAGGGGATGTAAGATATGTCCATAATTTTTACCGATTTTGTTTATGACCATTTTTCCCTTGTCAGTATTGTACACGGCATAACTTTTAGCTCAGGTTGAATCAGAAGGTGAGACCTATGCCATTAGAAAGGAATTGACGTTTGCCTTTGAGTAGTTACCTTAAGGATTTGGCTCAGCGGTTTGGGAGAAATCGTTGTTTTAAGGATTTTCAGTTGGCTATTCAGATTTGGATAGCTTAATAGGCTGAATTGGGGAGGCCCATTAGTGGGATGATGGAATCCAATTTATATGGGGTGAGAGTGGAGGGAAAAGGTTTACTTTCCCATTCTCCCATTTGGAGGCATTGAACTCCTTCTTCCTCTAACACCTTTCGACCATTAAAAATTAAAATCCAAGGAGGGACATTGAATATCTACACCATTCGAGGCTAGATCTACATCGTTCCAAGAGCAAATTCATCAGATCAAGGATCTTGGTTCGGAGTATTCGCTGTTTGGATTCATAATTCTATCATTTTAGCTTGTTTTGGAGAATTGGTGAGTGGTTAACATCTCTCACATGAATGCAATGAAGTATGTGAGTGTTTATGCATGTTTCTCATCAAATTGGTATGTTTTACATAGATTTACACAATTACATGTTCATTTTCATATGAATCACCCTATGATCTTATCTAGAAAGTTTTACTCGATAATTTCATGTCATTTAACATGTTTATGTTAGTTAGATCTCTCATTTCAATCATAGGTTCATTTTAATGGTTTTTGGTAAGATTTACATCATTTTTATGGTAATCGTCATATTCATGTGGTTAGTAATGTTATGATATGTTTATGATTGTGTTTGATGAGTTTGGTTGAGTTGGTTTCGTCGGATTCAACGTTTGGCGAAGTTTTGATCGAAATTGGAGTAGAATTGAAGATGCGTAGAAAGTGGCTCGGGTCGGGATCAAATTCTGTCGTGGAGGACAAGCCAAAGTTGGCTCGGGTCGGGATCAAATTCTGTCATGAAGGACAAGTCAAAGTTAGCTCGGGTCTGACTAAGGTTGGCTCGGGTCGGACTAAAGGGGGTAGGGTCGGACTAAAGGGGGTCGGGTCGGACCACTCTGGATTGGGTTAAAGTGAATCAGACCATTTTGGATTGGGCTAAAGTGGATTGGACCATTCTGGGTCGGGCGAAGGTGGGTTAGGTCGAATAAAAGGGGGTCAGGTTGGGCCAAAAGGAGGGATCGAGTTGGACCAAAGTGGCTCGGGTCTTGCTGTTCTAGACAACCATTTTTGCCATTTCTGGTCAGGTAGTTCTGGTCAGACACTTCCGGTGATGATGTGACTCCAAAGTGAGTTCAATTGGGAAGTTCAGAAGTGTTGAAACAATGTTATGGGTTTCTTTGAACATTATAGAGATGTTAGTTGGTTCATTGATGGTAGTGGCTTCGACAAGAATCCAGAAGGGGATGTTCAAAGTGATGTGATATGTTCGTTGATTGGTGAAAAGCAACAAACAGGAAGACAACTCAGAGGTCGTGAGTTGGTGGATAATGGTTGCTCGAGAAGGTTGCTTGAGCTTTGTAATGTCATCAAGGTTGGATGACTTGAGAAGCGAATGCTGATAAGTCATTATTGCCGTAAGTTCTAGCAGGCTCAAAGCAGGGGTACGATGGTGGCACCCAATAGACCGGAAGTTTGCTGGTCGAGTACCTTGGGTATCGTTGAAAGGCCTAGTAGTCAAGGTAGGACATTGTCAAGGTTGGACATATTGAGTTTATGCTAGAACTAGGGTTACTATTAGCCCTTGACATATGGCAAGGTTGGCCGTCATACGATTAACGATTGTTTCCAAGCAGGATTGGCAGTGATAGCCAGAGTAAGTCATGGATGATTGGTTGTTCTGTGTGAGACTTATATAATCTGGATGTTATGTGTGTTTTCCATGATTGAATGGTTTCTTTGGTTTCCATGTATGAATTGTTATTCCTTTGGTTGAATGAATTGTAAAGGCTATCACTGTCCGTTGTGGGGAGATAAGGTTGAGTTCTTCTCTGGCGTCATGGGTAGATTAGTATGTTTATCTATCCCCTCTCATACACTTTATTATTGAAGTTTGTTAGTTGTTCTATCGCTCACTAAGACTATTGCTGACTTAAGGTTTTATGTATCCTCATATTAACTTGGGCTATTCATCTAATTTTGGTTGGGCAGACTAAGTAACAGGTGACAGGTAATGATTTAGTGAGGACGAG
Source organism: Allium sativum (assembly GCA_030737875.1). Lineage (NCBI taxonomy): Eukaryota > Viridiplantae > Streptophyta > Magnoliopsida > Asparagales > Amaryllidaceae > Allium > Allium sativum. Next base: position 339,814,902 of record CM060920.1, on the reverse strand, counting down.
GATGCTGATCGATGGCGAGCAGGAGGCTCACATACCATTTTTACTACTAGCTAATAATTGGATTTCCGCTGTTTTCTTTTCTGAGTGATGTAGTTAGGCAACTTTATATAATCACTATTTCCAAGTTTGTGGATCTTACCTTCTAGTTGTATGGAAGTCCAGTGTTTCTGCTTCACTATCACTACCTGTTGTATAAGTTCTATTGTATTTTATCCTTGCGCTGTGAGTTTTACGACAAGTTCCGCTTGTGTTTACTTACTCTGATGATCGTCCATGACATCCTTGCACATCTTTCAGCGCTGTATAGTGCGGGGGTTATGGGCGGTCGTCACATTTGGTATCAGAGCTATGGTTATCGAATTTAGCCAAAATTCTATGACGTAATTACGTATGAGAGACGTACTTGTAGATTTCAGTTGGATGTTTACTATATATAAGCATATATAGTAGTAGCGGTTATTTTCCTTTAGTAGTTTATCTTGTAAGTGGGCTAATCATTCTATTTTAGTTTAGAATGAGTCATCAAACCTTTAGGATTAAGCCTGAGACTGGAAGAGTAGGAGATGGAAGCCGATTGGAAGCATTAGCTGTTGCACCGGAATATCTAGTTATGTTTGGAGTGGCCATGATGGCAGTAGCCATGTTGAGGATGCCTGTTCCAGAAGCGTCAGTAGAGCGTGGTGTTCCTGCGCAAGTACCCAAAAGGGATTCGATTAAGCGACAGAGGGAATATTCTCCTATAGAAGAAGAAACCTTTATTGGCCCTAGTGCTAATAAGAAGAAAAGCAAGAAGAAGAAATCTAAGAAGAATGGGCTTTGCTTCAATTGTCGACTGGAGGGTCATTATGCCAACGATTGTGAGAAGCCGAAAACCGAAAGGAAGTGCTTTCAATGTGGCAAGGCTGGACATAAGAAGAAAGACTGTCCGGATCTTACAAAGAATAGGCAACCGGAGGAAGCATGTGTTGTGGAAGCTATTCCAATTTCCTATTGTATTCTTGATGAGAACTAGGAGAAGTTGATGTCAGGATGTGCTTCCAACCAGTGAAGTTGTTTGAGTTTTATTTGGTACTAGAGAATTATCGTCTTTTACCTATAATAAGATTGTATGTTGAATTGGTTCGAAACTTGAAGTTGAAATAGACCATTGATCGTGACTAATCCAATTGGGGATTCGTTCAGTTTGTGCATATTGTGCTGTGGTCTAGTGTTGTCGAGTGAAGTAACAATGGAGTAGAGATGGCGACGATGGTACGCGGGGGACGAAGGAAAGTATAAGGAAGACCCATCCAAAATTCTTCGTCCATAAGACCTATTGATATCGCACCATCATTATTACGTGTGGTCATTATTGTTACTTGCTGATATTGTCGTTATCTTGTTATTGCTGTTTGATAGAATTCCGCATGCTAGGATAAGGCTATGGATACATGGCTTGATGATTGCTAGTTTGGATGATAGAATTGGTTTCTCATGGATGATTGGCATGCGGAATTGTTGTGGTTGCCTGTGTTTGCTTGGAATTTCGGGGGCAACATTCTTAAGAGGAGAGAATGTAACAACCCGCATTTTACTTATCAGAAGATCGTAAAATATTTTTAGTTTATTCCCTGATGGTTGTATCATTCTCATCTTTTAATATGTTGCTTATGGGGATGTGAGACATGTCCATAATTTTTACCGATTTTGTTTGTGACCATTTTGCCCCTGTTAGTATTGTACAGGGCATAACTTTTGACTCAGGTTGAATCAGAAGGTGGGACATGTTCCATTAGAAAGGAATTGACGTTTGTCTTTCCGTAGAGTGGTTACGTTAAGGATTTGGCTCAGCGGTTTGCGAGAAATCGTTGCTTTAATGTTTTTTAGTTGGCTGTTCAGATTTGGAGAGCCTAATGGGCCGAATTGGGGAGTCCCACTAGTGGGATGGTGGGATCCTATAAATAGGGGGTGAGAGTGGAAGGAAAAGGTTTACTTTCCCATTCTCTCATTTGGGGGCATTGATCTCCTTCTTCCTCGAACACCTTTCCACCATTAAAAATTAAATTCCAAGGAGGGAAATTGAAGATCTACACCATTCAAGGCTAGATCTACACCATTCCAAGAGCAAATTCATCAGATCAAGGAGCTTGGTTCAGAGTATTCGCTATTCGAATTCATATTTCTATCATTTTAGCTTGTTTTGGAGAATCGGTGAGTGATTTACATCTCTCACATGAATGCAATGAAGTATATGAGTGTTTGTGCGTGTTTCTCATCAAATTGTGATGTTTTACCATAGTTTTACACCATTACATGTTCATTTTCAAAGGCATCACCCTATGATCTTATCTAGCAAGTTTTACTCGATAATTTCATGTCATTTAACATGTTTATGTTAGTTAGATCTCTCATTTCGATCATAGGTTCATTTTAATGGTTTTTGGTGAGATTTACATCATTTTTATGGTAATCGTCATATTTATATGGTTAGTAATGTTATGATATGTTTATGATTGTGTTTGATGAGTTTGGTTGAGTTGGTTTTGTCGGATTCATCGTTTGGCGAAGTTTTGGTCAAAATCTAAGTAGAATTGAAGATGCGCAGAAAGTGGGTCGGGTCGGGATCAAATTCTGTCATGGAGGACAAGTCAAAGTTGGCTTAGGTCGGGATCAAATTCTATCGTGGAGGACAAGTCAAAGTTGGCCCGGGTCGGACTCAAGGGGGTCGGGTCGGACTAAAGGGGGTCGGTTCGGACCACTCTGGATTGAGTTAAAGTGAATCAGACCATTTTTGATCAGGCTAAAGTGGATTGGACCATTTTGGACCGGACGAAGGTGGGTCGGGTCGGACAAAAGGGGGTTGCGTCGGGCCAAAAGAAGCGGTCGGGTCGGACCAAAGTGGCTCAGGTCGGGCTGTTTTGGACTGCCATTTCTGGTCATCCATTTTTGCCATTTCTGGTCAGCTAGTTTTGGTCGGACACTTCCGGTGATGATGTAACTCCAAAGTGAGTTCAACTGGGACGTTAGGAAGTGTTGAAATAATGCTATGGGTTGCTTTAAACCTTACAGAGATATCGGTTGGTTCAACGATGGTGATGGCTTTGACGAGAATCTAGAAAGGGGATGTTCGAAGTAATGTGATATGTTCGTTGATTGGTGAAAAGCAATGAATAGGCAGACATCTCAAAGGTCATCAGTTGGTGGATAATGGTTGCTCAAGAAGGTTGCTTGAGCTATGAAATGTCATCAAGGTTGGATGACTAGAGATGCGAAGGCCAAGAAGTCATCGTTGTCGTAAGTTCTAGCAGGCTTAAAGCCGGGGTACGATGGGGGAACCCAATAGACCGGAAGGTTGTTGGTCGAGTACCTTGGGTATCGTTGAAAGGCCTAGTTGTCAAGGTTGGACATTGTCAAGGTTGGACATATATGGAATTTATGCTAGAACTGGGGTTACCATTAGCCCTTGACATATGGCCATCATATGATTAACGATGTTTTCAAAGCAGGATTGGCGGTGATAGCCAGAGTCAGTCATGGATGATTGGTTATTCTGTGTGAGACTTATATAATCTGGATGTTCTGTGTGTTTTCCATGATTGAATGGTTTCTCTGGTTTCCATGTATGACTTGTTATCCCTTTGGTTGAATGGATTGTAAAGGCTATCACTGTCCGATGTAGGGAAGATAAGGTTGAGTTCTTCTCTGGTGTCATGGGTAGATTAGTATGTTTATATATCCCCTCTCATACACTTTAATATTGAAGTTTGTTAGCTGTTCTATCACTCACTAAGACTATTGTCTGACTCAAGGTTTTATGTATCCTCTTATTACCCTGGGTTGTTCATCCAATTTTGGATGGGCAGACTAAGGAACAGGTGACAGGTAATGCTTTAGTGAGGGCAACGATGCTGATCGATGGCAAGCAGGAGGCTCATGTACCAGTTTTACTACTAGCTAATAATTGGATTTCCGTTGTTTTCTTTTCTGAGTGATGTAGAGAGGCAACTTTGTATAAACACTATTTCCAAGTTTGTGGATCTTATCTTCTTGTTGTATGGTAGTCCAGTGTTTCTGTTTCACTATTACTACATGTTGTATAAGTTCTATTGTATTTTATCCTTGCGCTGTAAGTTTTACGATAGGTTCCGCTTGTGTTTACCTACTCTGATGATCGTCCATGACAGCCTTGCACATCTTTCAGCGCATTGTTTCCCTTGTATAGTGTGGGGGTTATGGGCGGTCGTCACATAATTAAACAATTAACCATCAATGTTAACACATAAAATTATTTATCATTTTCGTATAACATCCTGGATCATGTTATGATTCGATAAAATGGCTTTGTTGATTTGTCATTATCTCTTTTGTTGAAGTTTACACCTTATTTGATTTCTGTCTATTGCAAATTAACCCGTAAAAGATGAAGTGATTCTAATATGGCACGAGTTCATACATACATGTCAGCATATAAATATAGGCATAAATAGTCAGGTAAAGGAGTAACTGTAATCCTTATTACCATGCTTCCAAAATACTATGTTACACTGTTAGAGTATTAAAAAATAATAGAAGAAGCTGCATTCTAAAGTATATATCATAAATCATATATTTCACTAACCTGCATTTGCAATACTCGTTGATATAAACACTCCATTTTGATGTAAAAAGAACCATTTACAAGTAACAAGTTTCAGTACTCTAGTGAAATTTTTTTATAACTCAATCAAGAATCAGTGATGGAATCCAGTATAAACAAACCAATAAAGAATTAATTAACTTCTATACCTGTGATGCTGGAGTATTCAGTATCGTTGTACTTCCCAAACAAGAAACATTTTTGCATTGCTTTGATAGTAGTACTAGCACTGATATAGCAGTACCAGTTAACACCCATGAATTATTTGTTTCATTCCCGATTGAAAGGTACTCGCGTAACTGCATAAGTTATTGATAGCATTAAAATCATTTCTTTAAAAATTATTTGTATAATAATACATATATTATTGATAGCATAAAAATTATTTACTCAACCATTATGTTTTTGCTTCAAAAATTATATTTGTATGATATATTTCTTTAATTGCAATATAGTATGATATAACAGGATACAATTAGATATCATCAAAATTAGCTGGCATGCATAGTGATAACAAAAGGAGGTATAATGCTCATTAGAAATCTAAAATGAGACTGACATAGACTGGGGATTCTGTTTCTAGCATTTATGAATTAGGAAATAGTTGCGTAGGTAAATGAAATTATTGCACTAATTTTAGTTCAGTCGGTTGGATGATGGAGGTATTCCCTTTGTCTGGTAAAACAATAATTCAGACACTTTTATTAGATGCTTTGCATTATACTTCCTTTATGCATAAAGAGAAATTAATAAATATAAGGAAGCAATTGTACCTCAAAGCTATAACTACTCATTTTTCTTCTTTTCCATTTATTCTGTCATGTCCTATTTTCTCCAACTTATTTGTTGTTTTAGCCTATCTTGAACTCTGTAACCGTATCCTTCCTCCCTCTTGTCTTTGACGAAATTCAAAGCATCTACAATAGTTTTCTTCTTCTATACCTACGTATTAAAACAAATCATTTTTTTTATTCTACCACAACAGTTTGCTTCATAACCCTGTATTGTTACTCATTGTATCATATTTTGTTTCAATTTTTTGTTATGCATATAGAAATATATGCCAAAAAATAAGGGTACATGACCATTATGACAAAAGAAGTCTAATTATAACTCAGGGTGCATAGGTAACAATTTATAATAGGATATAAGTACAAAAGGCATGACTTTGTTAAAAGATGATGAATGTACTTTTAATCAAAAGGATATGATTTAATTTTCCATAAATATCTCCATTACATTAATGATCAGTAGTAAAAAACATAGTGCATTAACTATGTTCTCTGCTAAAAAAAAGTTTTAAGTTCAACATTAAAAAAAATTGTAACATGGTCAAACCTTTCAAGATCCCTTCTTCTCAGAATATTTGGCCACTGCTAACTCTTGCTTTGGGTGGCTTCCTAACTCAATTGGGTCTACAGTTGAAGTGGATTATTGTTAAAGAAAAGCGAATTAGGAACATTATTTGTTGTAGTCGATAAAACTCTCTCAACGCATGCAATAACCATTATCTAAACTGATCCAAACATGTATCCAGCTATAAAAAACAGTTGACAAACATTGATAGTTTTATATTTTGATCTAAGGTAAACACCATCTCAATTTGAAGAGGATATAAAAGTAAGCATATTACAGATAACATATGATAGAAGATTGTAGAGTGTGTTTGTATGTTGTTTTTGTATTGGTTTCTTTATGTTTGTTGTATTGTACGTTGTATACGAGTTACTTTTTTTTACTGCATTTCTATTGTTTTTGAACTGAGGGTAAATATACCCTTGGTGTATTGAAACAAAGCAGGAAATAAGAAATTACCTTTTCTTCATCCAATTTATCGTTCATGGTATCAGAGCCAAGCGATTTTTTTTCCTCAAATCTAAACCGTAATTCAGTATGCCTAATTCGAGTTAGATCTCGAATACTAATCCAGAAAACCTTGCCAATTCTGCGATTAATTACATTGATCCATATTTCCTCTCTCATGGTGATAACCCTAATTCTCAATTAGGTCAAACTGCATTCGATGGTGATAATTAAATGCTTGTTAAGATGGTTTCGAACAATCAAGGGTTTACTTCTGAAGCTTATAATGTTGATGTGAATTTTGCAGGTATTGTCCCTGCATTTAATGTGAATTATTCAATTGAACATTAAGATACTCATACATAGATAATTGACATAGGATGTAATGACCCGCATTAGCAGAGGTATTATAATTTATTTATTTAATTATTTATATAGCGAATTAGTGAATTAAATTGTTGTGGAATTGAATAATGATGAATATTTAATTAAAATAATAAATTAAATAGTATATTTAATTCTGAAATAATCAGAATTGGCTGAAATGACGATATGGTGTGAACCGGATCATCTGTGATATTTAATTCAGCTAGGAATTGAATTTAAATAACGAATATATTATATTAAAGACAATTTGAACGTAGAGTTATAATATAATTATAATCGAGCTCGAAATGACGCAGTAGTTCGCGATTTTGCGATTTGAACTTCAACTGATTGTACAGGATTCATTTTAAATCGGATTTCTGTAAAACAAGAAACATGTGGAGCTGGTGGAGTATATCTTTCTAGTGGAAGAGAAAATCGGGATTTCGTCATGTAGATTTTGAATTATGTCCAAATCAAATTCTCAGAAATGCAACGTCCTGACCATAACGATTTAATTATATTTTATATAAGGATTTAAATAGAAATCGAACATCGATATAACTCTGACGATGTAATATCGAGTTGTAAATTCATAGAGGACTATTCTAGAGCTGTATGGTATTCCACTGTGAATATAGACGATAATATTTATTTTTAAATATTTCATTTAATTATATTTAAATATATTTATATATTTAAATGGGTCATCCAGAGTTTTAAAAATAGCCACTTTTGCAAACGGAGTCAGAATTCGACGAAACTAATTCTGTTGGATCCGCAATGTCAAATATTTGTTAGATTTATAGTTTCGTGATTTTTAGAGTCAATGTGTTATCGTACGGATTTTTAGAGTGAGAAACAGTCAGTATTTTGACGGTTAAAAATACACTATGTGAGCAAACGGAGTCGGAATTCGATGAAACCAGTTTCGTTGGGACTGTAATGTCGAACTCTAGCTACATGTCCTGTTTCGTGATTTTTAGATGTTATGCGTGATCACAGGAATTTTGAGGACAAATACAAACAGAAATTGACTAAAATAAAATATCTCAAAATATCTACTAAAATATCTAGATAATTATTTCCCTTATAAATACACCCCCTAATAACCCTTTAACCTAATTTCAGTTTTTCAGGTCAAAGGAAAGCGCCGCAACATTTCTTTCTCTTCAAACGTGAATTTCAATCTTTCTAAATTCACTAACAAATCGGATAAATTCTGATAAATCGTACAACATTTAGATTTGCATTCCTATTGAGATTCTCTTTAGACCAGTACCCATTTTTATTCGTGCGATGCATTTTTTTGAGATCGATGGAAGTACAGTGAACCTAGGGTTCAAGAATTTGGGAAATGTGTGTATTGATGTGAGTTTTGGGGTTCGTATTTGGTTTGAGTGAGGAAAGTAGGTTCATTTGGGAGTTTCTGGTTGGATGTGGTAGCAAAAGTGTTCGCTACTTTACTGTAGCATCCGGGAATGGTGGTTCCATGCAACAGCAAGGATGATGCCGAGTGGGGTCTTTGTGGTACCAACGTGAAGAGAGTTGAGTGAGAAGAACATTGGTGTTGGTTTCTTGTGGTTCGGTGGAGAGATGGTGGTGAACGAGGTCAGTGAAGTTGTGAAAATGGTGGGCGTGGCTGATCCAGGAGCTCGCATTTTATGTTTGAGGAAGAAAGGACCGATAGTGGGTGGGCTTTTAAAGGGAAATGGGCCGAGAAATGGTGGTGAGGCCCAAGTAATTATAATCCAAGTTTTTATGTTATTAACTAGTGTTAACTTTGAAATTTCATAATTTGTCCATTCGAAATCGAAATTCAGCGAAAACAAGTTGCTTCGGGATCGTACGGACGTTAACTGAGTGAAAGTCCATCCTAGCCCGTTACAATTTATAGTGAAATAAATTGTCCGATCTAAATCAACGACAATTATCGTTAATTAACGATGATAGTCCAATGTGAGTAAATATCACTAACTTTGAACATTTTATAATTTCATGTTGTATTTTTAGAACTGTTAAATATTGGCTGATTGACTGTGTGTTGACTATTTGATTGAACTGCTAGTCAGTTAGTTGAATTTCTATATTGATTATGTTTAACAGAATATATCATATGGAACTGAAAGTGATGTTATCTATATTGTTTAACATCTCTGATGCAGGGAAACAGGTTGGAGGAATCCAAGTGGATTCCTCAACATTTATTTTACTGTGATTCATATATTGTGATATATGATGTGATATATATAATCTGTTGTTGATTGTGTGTGTTTGAGTGATATCGATCATTTGATATGGTATGTTAAGTACCATAAGAATACCAGAATGATATAAGGGGTTTTCAAAGTATAATTTGAAAATAATTTATTTATATAAAATCAATGGATTTTATATGTAAAAGGAAAAAGGATTTTTAAAATGAAATATATTATAAATTTCCAAAGAGTTAAAAAGAATATATTTTGGAAACAAATATAAGGGGGGAAATATTTGTAAAACAAATATAGAGGAAAAATATTGGTAAAACAAATAGAATAGAGATATAAAGGAAATATTTGTAGAACATTTACAAATAGATAAAATGGGATTTATTTGTTTATTTAGGGAATAAATAAAATAAAGGATTATTTATTTAGGGAATAAATATAAGTATAAAAGGATCATTTATTTATAGGAAATAAATAAAAGAGAAAGGGTTATTTATTTAGGAAATAAATAGAAGGATAAAAGAAATATCTATATGTTGAATAAATAGAAAAGATAAAAGAAATATTTATTTAGAGAATAAATAGAATTATAAAAGAAATATTTATCTGGGAAGATAAATAGGATTGGAAGGTAATCATTATAAGTGAATAAACGCTGTTAAAAGGAAATCATTATAAATGAATAAACGTTGTTAAAAAGGGAATCTTTATAAAGTGGAAAAGTTAGTAAATCGAATACGGTATTCGAAAGTTAGTAAATCGAATATGGTATTCAAAAGTTAGTAAATCGAATATGTTATTCGAAAGGGGTTAGTCGAGTCGAGTTGGTTAGATAGAGTTAACTAGTTAGACTTAATCGATAGAGTTAAATCGAACTAGAGTTATTGAATAGAGTTAAATCGAACTAGAGTTAAATAAATAAGAGTTATTCGAATTAGTTATTCGAATAGAGTTAAACACAAAGGAGTTATCGAATTAGTTATTCGAAAGGAGTTATCGAATAAGTTATTCGAAAGGAGTTAAGTAAGGAGTTAAGTAAAAATAGTTAATCGATTAGGGTTAAATAAATAGAGTTAATCGAATTTAGTTATTCAAAGAAATGTTTTCGAATCTAGTTATTTGTAAGAGAGATTATCAAATATAGTTATTCGAATGAAGGAGTTATCGAATTAGTTATTCGAACGAGAGTTACGTAAGGAAGTGTTAAAGAGTTAAAAGATAAACTTACCCTGTTTCGAGATTTGAATGTTGTTCAGTTAAGGTCTGAGAGGTAGTTATACCCCAACTTGATTGACTTCGTTTTTAATTTAGAAATGGTTAAGGTTCGAGAGTGCAAGTGGTTAAGTGATTTTAGTAAATAAGTATAGTGGTTTGAGTTGTCGTCGCGATGTGGATTCAAACATATGTTTAAATCAAAGTAAAGATGATTTGGAAATGTTTTCCAAATAGAATCAGAAACGTAATCAAATATTGAAATAAATAGATAGGTTGAATGAAAATTGATCGATATAATTTCCTCCTGGAAATAATATCGTTGTTTGCACACCTGTTTTTCTTTGATAGTTAAATCACAGACTATCGAAGTTTTGACCATTTTAACGTTGTTAATATGGAGAGACCGGTTGGATTATTATCCAAAGAACCACTCTGTATTGGCATAAGCGTTGCGAATCATATATGCCAAAGATAATTGAAGGTGGAGTAAAGTGCAAGGGCTATTGTATAAGTCTTAGATAACAGTGCCTAAGATGGATGTACTGAATAGTACCTTCGGTTCATCCTGTTCCTGGGTGACTTGTATGAATGAATGTCTGACAGAGTATTTCCAAAAAGGTCACATACATTGATTTCTTCAACCGTACCAAGAGTGGAAGCGGAGAAGGAAACTTCTTTTAGCTAACACGTAATGTATGGTTGTAGACGTCAATCGGTGATTTGATGGATTTGACGATGTGACATTCGAAGTGAATCTGATGTGATGATGAAGCGTAACCTCAAGCCTCATCAACCGGTAATTGACAGAAATCGGGCAGCCAGCATGGCTAAGTCGGTCGCTCCGAAGTTGGGTGTATAATCACCTGATCTAGAGTTTCATTTACTTCTAAAAATCTATTGTCGATACTGTCCCATTCTGGAAACGGTTGCTGATCCCAACCGTTGGTGACATATACATTCGATACACTCAAGCGAAATGAGTGGTCGGTCATGTGTGGCCGGGTTGCAAGATGTTCTTGTTGAACCCGGTGTATTCCTTTCTAGAGGTAAACTAGCGAAAGGTGGTTCCATACCTTGTCATAGTTGGAAATCCATTACCCAATACGTGCTTGCGGTTTTGATTTGTGTACTATATATGTTGAACGTGAGATGAAAGCGTTTCTGCTAGATGATTATTATAGTTGTGGTTGATAGACATTATTATAATATCAAAAGGGTTTTGATATAAAGATATTTTTGATTCTCATAAGGGAAAAACCCGTTTTGTTATACGACGTGGTCTTATGAGATATCATTTACCTACTTGAACTTGTTTAAACTGTTTTACTCATACCAGTCCCATGAATGACCCAAAGTTTATTTTGTTTTGTTTTCCCTAAATTCTTGGGTGCCCAATTTTGTACGGGCAGTCAAGTAGTCGGGATTTACAGATATACTGGAAGAGCTTGGAGCAGGAGGCTTCAGGATATCATATAGCTATAGTTTATTTTCGCTGGGTTGTAAGTGTTGTACTCTGATAATGTTATTGTATACATATATTGATTTTATTTCAAGAATATGTTATCTATTATATGTTATTCGTTCCGTTGTGAGATTCGTGTTACTCTGATGTTGTGTTCTTGTTCTTCGATTCTAAATTTCTATCTTATCTATCCTCACCCTCTGTTTTTCTTTCTATTATTTTCCTGATTTTCAGTTTAATTTGGGATTGGACTTGTGTTTTTGGTCAGCTCAAATTGGACCGGAATTTGGGGTCATTACAGTTGGTATCAGAGCATAAGGTTAAGTGAATTACCTTGGCTCTGTGGCGTGACTCAGTAAAGATAGGGTTAGTAATACCCTAGATTGAGTTTGAGTGTATATATACAAGTGAGCGTATTTGTTATTGATATAAAATTTGTTTTATATTGTGGAGATTTATTGAGTGAGTTGTTTATGGATTCTGGTCGATCAGTTTGATCCACTGTATCGGTAGGAGTTACTAAACACTTGAATATGATGAACCGTCACGATATGTTTTGAAAAGAGGGTAAATTAAAATAAGTTTACCCAAGGTATATCTTGATATAGAGAATATACATATATCAAAATTTGTAATATATTGGATATATTGGTTGTGATTATAATCCGATAAGATTATAAAATGTGAAATGGTTATATATAACAAATCAGAATCCATATAAGTGAAATATATGAAATTGAAATGAATTAAATCTGAATTTAAATCAGAATTGAATTAAAATTCTGGAAAATTGGATAAGTGTTTGTAAATGGATTTGGATTAAAAGTAAGGAAAATTTAAGATCCTAGGAGATTTTAAATTGTTTTACAAGTAGTGTGAATTATATTTTAAAACGAATTTCAAAGTGGAAATGTTTAGAAATGATTTTGTAGTATTGAACTCACTTCGATCGCTGGAAAATAGATTCCGATGATGACAGCTGCATCATCAGTATTCATTTTCGAGTTGTAAGTGACAAATTACTACCAGAGAAACTGTTTTGAATTTATTTTGGGAAAGACAAGTGTGTTGAATTTCAAAATGGGATTTATAATATAGAATTTGAATAAAGAGAATTCAAATAGAATTGAATATGGAAATTCAAAGGGAGTTTGAATATATGAAATTCAATGGAATTGAAATAGAATTGAATATAGAAATTCAAAGGGAGTTTGAATATATGAAATTCAATGGAATTGAAATAGAATTGAATATAGAAATTCAAAGGGAATTTGAATATAGAAACTCAAATGGGATTTATAATATAGAATTTGAATAGAATTTGATATAGAGAATTTGATATATAGATTTGAATAATAGAAGTGATATAAAATTTGAATAGAAATTGAATAGAATTAACTAAGTCGAAGAGGAATTAGTTAATCGAGATTTGAATTTGAAGTTGAACTTTGAAAGGTGAATTGGATTTGTAAATGGATATTCGAAATCGAATATAGAACTTAAATTTGAAATTTGGATTCAAATTAGTTAATAAGAAATTTAAAATATATTTGAACATGTCATGTTCAAATATAAAAGTGAAATAGACTAACGAGTTAACTAACAAATTAATTAACAAATTAATTAACGAATTGAGTTAAAACGATCAGGTATAGTTAAAATAGATTGGTAGTTATAAATATACTTGAGATAGGTATGGATAAGGTATGAAGGTATATAAATAGAATTCTCGACGAAAAGGTATGTATTTAATTCATATATGAGATATTATGCACCGTATCGGCTAGCCGCTTGGCTTTTTCTTTTGGATTGGTGAGGGCCATGGGAGGCTATTTGAAATATCCCGATGCTCCTGGTACAAAGGAGGTTATGGCGAATTTTTCCGGGAATTTAAGGAGTTAGAATATTTTTAAGATAATTTGATTGTTAGAAATCAACGTATCGATATATATATATATATATATATATATATATATATATATATATATATAAGTCGATAAGGAAACGAACTTAGAAATAGAATAGTAAAATAAAAAGGAAGGCTAAGAATAAAATCTAGTAAGAATAGAAAGAGGAAGCGTATACGTGTTTAAAAGTGAATAAGTAGTTGTATGGTATTGATTATTCGAGTAAGTAGTCATATCTGTTTTGACGTTATAAATGTTATTCAGTCAAGGTCTGAGAGGTAGTTATACCCCTACTTGATTGATTTCATTATTAACAAATAAATATTAAGATTTCAGGCTCAAAGATCAATGTTGAATAAGAGTTAGTTGAATATAGTATTTGGGTTGTCGTAACGATGTTTTACACAACATCCATTTTAACCCAAATAAGTGTAAGCTTGGAAATATAATAAAGAATATTTCCTAAGTATAGAAATAAATGAGATCGGAAAAGAGATAAGTAATTGGAACATTTTTCAGTTATAAATAGCATATATTTTCTAAAGTTTAGAAAATAAAAGAAGGCGATATTCGGAAATGTTTTCCAAATAACATTAAAGGCCAATATGGTTATTGAAAATATTTGGTTAACAAATATTGATAAAGAAATAGAGAAGTGATTTAACTAATGGAATATTAATTAAGGGCTCAGTGACATGTTCAAAAGGAAAATTTGATTTTTGAAAAGAGTAAACTGTTTAAAAAAAACTCCCAAGGGAAAGACTGTTTGAATTAAAAACAAATTTAACAGAAATTTTTAAAGCAAATTTGAGTTAAAGTAAAGCCAGTAAAGTGGTAACGGAGATTGAATTAGAATGAAATCAAAACAAATTGGATTGTGAGATTCAAATTTGAAGTGTAATGTGATAATCAAGTTTAGAGTTGGAAATCGAGAAGAAACTCAAGTTGAAGTGATATTTGGCTCGGATATAAGCAAATGGGTGTGTTATGGATAAAAGCAGATTGGAATTTGATTGGGATGACCCTTGTATCTGCTGTATTGATAACAGGTTGAAAGGATATAATGATATGCCGACAAAAGGTACAAGTTTATATTTCTATTGGATATAAGATTTATGAGCCGAATTGGCAAGCCGCTTGGCTGTTTGATTTTCTTTTGGGTTGGAGATGGCCAAGAGAGGCGAGTTGGAGTTTGACGTATTGACCAGTACAAACGAGGTGCTGGCAAAAAATTTCGAAAAATTAAGGTGTTAGAAATTTTTTAGGATTTTTGAAAATTTTCGTTGATAAGAAGAAATAAATAATTTAATTAAATTTAAATTGGTCCAGTTGAAAACTGGAGTTAAGAAATGAACAAATATGTTCTAACCAGTCGATAGGGTCATTCTCTACCTTAGCAATTTCGAGGACGAAATTATTTTAAGTGGGGAAGATTGTAATGACCCACATTTGCAGAGGTATTATAATTAATTTATTTAATTATTTATATAGTGAATTAGTGAAATAAATGGCCGTGGAATTAAATAATGATTAATATTTAATTAAAATAATAAATTAAATAATATATTTAATTCTAAAATAATCAGAATTGGCTGAAATGACGATATGGTGTGAACCGGATCATCTGTGATATTTAATTCAGCTTGGAATTGAATTTGAATAACGTATATATTATATAAACGACAGTTTGAACGTAGAGTTATAATATAATGATAATCGAGCTCGAAATGGCGCAGCAATTTGCGATTTGGCGATTTGAACTTCAACTGATTGTACAGGATTCGTTTTAAATCGGATTTCTGTAAAACAAGAAATGTGTGGAGCTGGTGGAGTATATCTTTCTAGTGGAAGAGAAAATCGGGTTTTCGTCTTGTAGATTTTGAGTTATGTCCAAATCAAATTCTCAGAAATGTAGCGCCCTGACCATAACGATTTAATTATATTTTATATAAGGATTTAAATAGAAATCAAACATCGATATAACTCTGAAGATGTAATATCGAGTTGTAAATTCATAGAGAAATATTCTAGAGCTGTATGGTATTCCACTGTGAATATAGACAATAATATTTATTTTTAAATATTTAATCTAATTATATTTAAGTATATTTATATATTTAAATGGGTCATCCAGAGCTTTAAAAATAGCCACTTTTGCAAACGGAGTCGGATATCGACGAAACTAATTCTGTTGGATCCGCAATGTCAAATAGTTGTTAGATTTCCAGTTTCGTGATTTTTAGAGTCACTATGTGGTCGTACGGATTTTTAGAGTGAGAAACAGTCAGTATTTTGACGGTTAAAAATACACTATGTGAGCAAACGGAGTCAGAATTCGACGGAACCAGTTTCGTTGGGATCGTAATGTCGAACTGTAGCTACATGTCAAGTTTCGTGATTTTTAGATGTTATGCGTGATCACAGGAATTTTGAGGACTAATACAAACAGAAATTGACTAAAATAAAATATCTCAAAATATCTACTAAAATTTCTAGATATTTATTTCCCTTATAAATACACCCCCTAACAACCCTTTTACATTCTTTCAGTTTTTCTGGTCAAAGGAAAGCGCTACAACATTTCTATCTCTTCAAACGTGAATTTCAATCTTTCTAAATTCAATAACAAATCGGATAAATTCTGATAAATCGTACAACAATTAGATTTTCATTCCTACTGAGATTCTCTTTAGACAGTACCCATTTTTTTCATGCGATGCATTTTTTTGAGATTGACGGAAGTACAGTGAACGTAGGGTTCAAGAATTTGGGAAATGTATGTATTGATGCGAGTTTTGGGGTTCGTATTTGGTTTGAGTGAGGAAAGTAGGTTCATTTGGGAGTTTCTAGTTGGATGTGGTAGCAAAAGTGTTCGCTACTTTACGTAGCATTCGGGAATGGTGGTTCGATGCAACAACAAGGATGATGTCGAGTGGGGTCTTTGTGGTAGCAACATGAAGAGAGTTGAGTGAGAAGAACATTGGTGTTGGTTTCATGTGGTTCGGTGGAGAGATGGTGGTGAACGAGGTCGGTGAAGTTGTGAAAATGGTGGGCATGGCTGATCCTGGAGCTCGCATTTTATGTTTGAGGAAGAAAGGACAGATAGTGGGTGGGCTTTTAAAGGAGAAATGGGCCGAGAAATGGTGGTGAGGCCCAAGTAATTATAATCCAAGTTTTTATGTTATTAACTAGTGTTCACTTTGAAATTTCATAATTTGTCCATTCGAAATCGAAATTCAGCGAAAACATGTTGCGTCGGGATCGTACGGACGTCAGCTACAACGTGGAACTGAGTGGAAGTCCATCCAAGCTCGTTACAATTTATAGTGAAATAAATTGTCCGACCTAAATCAACGACAATTATCGTTAATTAGCGATGATAGTCCAATGTGAGTAAATCTCACTAACTTTGAACAGTTTATAATTTCATGTTGTATTTTTAGAACTGTTAAATATTGGCTGATTGACTATGTGTTGACTGTTTGATTAAACTGCTTGTCGGTTAGTTGAATTTCTATATTGATTCTGTTTAACAGAATATATCATATGGAACTGAAAGTGATGTTATCTATATTGTTTAACATCTGTGATGCAGGGAAACACTGGATTCCTCAACATTTATTTTACTGTGATTCATATATTGTGATATATGATGTGATATATATAATCTGTTGTAGATTGTGTGTGTTTGAGTGATATCGATCATTTGATATGGTATGTTAAGTACCATAAGAATACCAGAATGATATAAGGGAATTTTCAAAGTATAATTTGAAAATAATTTATTTATATAAAATCAATGGATTTTATATATAAAAGGAAAAAGGATTTTTAAAAGGAAATATATTATAAAAATCCAAAGAGTTTAAAAGAATATATTTGGGAAACAAATATAAGGGGGAAAATATTTGTAAAACAAATATAGAGGAAAAATATTGGTAAAACAAATAGAATAGAGATATAAAGGAAATATTTATAGAACATTTACAAATAGATAAAATGGGATTTATTTATTTATTTAGGGAATAAATAAAATAAAGGATTGTTTATTTAGGGAATAAATATAAGTATAAAAGGATCATTTATTTATAGAAAATAAATAAAAGAGAAAGGGTTATTTATTTAGGAAATAAATAGAAGGATAAAAGAAATATTTATTTGTTGAATAAATAGAAAAGATAAAAGAAATATTTTTTTAGAGAATAAATAGAATTATAAAAGAAATATTTATCTGGGAAGATAAATAGGATTGGAAGGTAATCATTATAAGTGAATAAACGCTGTTAAAAGGAAATCATTATAAATGAATAAACGTTGTTAAAAAGGGAATCTTTATAAAGTGGAAAAGTTAGTAAATCGAATACGGTATTCGAAAGTTAGTAAATCGAATATGGTATTCGAAAGGGGTTAGTCGAGTCGAGTTGGTTAGATGGAGTTAACCAGTTAGACTTAATCGATAGAGTTAAATCGAACTAGAGTTATTGAATAGAGTTAAATCGAACTAGAGTTAAATAAATAAGATTTATTCGAATTAGTTATTCGAATAGAGTTAAACACAAAGGAGTTATTGAATTAGTTATTCGAAAGGAGTTATCGAATTAGTTATTCGAAAGGAGTTAAGTAAGGAGTTAAGTAAAAAGAGTTAATCGATTAGGGTTAAATAAATAGAGTTAATCGAATTTAGTTATTCAAAGAAAGGTTTTCGAATCTAGTTGTTCGTAAGAGAGATTATCAAATGTAGTTATTCGAATGAAGGAGTTATCGAATTAGTTATTCGAACGAGAGTTACGTAAGGAAGTGTTAAAGAGTTAAAAGATGAACTTACCCTGTTTCGAGATTTGAATGTTGTTCAGTTAAGGTCTGAGAGGTAGTTATACCCCAACTTGATTGACTTCGTTTTTAATTTAGAAATGGTTAAGGTTCGAGAGTGAAAGTGGTTAAGTGATTTTAGTAAATAAGTATAGTGGTTTGAGTTGTCGTCGCGATGTGGATTTATACATCTGTTTGAATCAAAGTAAAGAAGATTTGGAAATATTTTCCAAATAGAATCAGAAATATAATCAAATATTGAAATAAAGAGATAGGTTGAATGATGATTGATCGATATAATTTCCTCCTGTAATAATATCATTGTTTGCACACCTGTTTTTCTTTGATAGTTAAATCATAGACTATTGAAGTTTTGACCATTTTAACGTTGTTAATATGGAGAGACCGGTTGGATTATTATCCAAAGAATCACTCTGTATTGGCATATGTGTTGCGAATCATATATGCCAAAGATAATTGAAGGTGGAGTAAAGTGCAAGGGCTATTATATAAGTCTTAGATAACAGTGCCTAAGATGGATGTACTGAATAGTACCTTCGGTTCATCCTGTTCCTGGGTGACTTGTATGAATGAATGTCTGACAGAGTATTTCCAAAAAGGTCACATACATTGATTTCTTCAACCGTACCAAGAGTGGAAGCGGAGAAGGAAACTTCTTTTAGCTAACACGTAATGTATGGTTGTAGACGTCAATCGGTGATTTGATGGATTTGACGATGTGACATTCGAAGTGAATCTGATGTGATGATGAAGCGTAACCTCAAGCCTCATCAACCGGTAATTGACAGAAATCGGGCAGCCAGCATGGCTAAGTCGGTCGCTCCGAAGTTGGGTGTATAATCACCTGATCTAGAGTTTCATTTACTTCTAAAAATCTATTGTCGATACTGTCCCATTCTGGAAACGGTTGCTGATCCCAACCGTTGGTGACATACATTCATACACTCAAGCGAAATGAGTGGTCGGTCATGTATGGCCGGGTTGCAAGATGTTCTTGTTGAACCCAGTGTATTCCTTTCTAGAGGTACATTTACCTGCTTGAAATGTTTTAAACTGTTTACTCAAACTGTTTACTCATACCAGTCCCATGACTGACCCTGAGTTTATTTTGTTTTGTTTTCCCTAAACTCTTGGGTGCCCAATTTTGTACGGGCAGTCAAGTAGTCGGGATTTACAGATATACTGGAAGAGCTTGGAGCAGGAGGCTTCAGGATATCATATAGCTATAGTTTATTTCCGCTGTGTTGTAAGTGTTGTACTCTGATAATGTTATTGTATACATATACTGATTTTATTTCAAGAATATGTTATCTATTATATGTTATTCGTTCCGCTGTGAGATTCGTGTTACTCTGATGTTGTGTTCTTCTTCTTCTATTCTAAGTTTCTATCTTATCTATCCTCACCCTCTGATTTTCTTTCTATTAATTTCCTGATTTTTAGTTTAATTTGGGATTGGACTTATGTTTTTGGTCAGCTCAAATTGGACCGGAATTTTGGGTCATTACATAGGAGCTAGTGATCATATGTCTTTTGACTCACAAATGTTTGAAAAAACACATGTTCTTAAACACCCCATAAAAATTGTTCTACCTGATGGAACACTCAAGTCTATTTCTATTATTGACATCATTTCCGTCAGTCTACATATCAATCTTCAAAATGTTTTCTATGTTCTAGAATTTAAATTCACCTTATTATTTGTTGGAAGATTATTGGATCAAAATAATCCGATTGTTAAATTTAAGCAAAACTCTTGCCCTTTCCAGGACCTTACAACTAATCAAGTGAGGGATATTGGATTGAGACAAGGAAGTTTGTATAAGTTTGTCAAAGAAATTTCAAGTAATTATGTATCCAAAAATAAGGTTTTTCTAATCAGTGTTCTGTTGTTCTAGCTTCTAATACAAAAAATTATATTGATCTTTTTCATGCTAGATTGGGACATGCCTCTTTAGGCAAATTAAAACATATAACTGATCTTTCAGTATCTCTTACGAATACTAATTTTCATTGTGAAGCATGTATTTGTGCAACACATCGTAGATTATTATTTCCTGTGTCAAATTCCATTGCTAGTGCATATTTTGATCTAATTCACATTGGCCTTTTGGGACCAAATCGAGTACCTACTATATCTGGTGCAAGATATTTTTTGACTATTTTAGATGATCATTCAATAACTACATGGATTCATTTAATTCATCACAAAGATCAAGTACCTCAAATAATAACTGCATTTTTAGCATATGTTGAAAATTAGTTTTAGAAATCTGTTAAAATAATCAGATCTGATAATGGAATTGAAATAGTTCAACAAACATGTACAATGTTATTTACATTAAAGGAAATTGTTCATCATGGAAGCATTGTAGGGGTTCCACAGGAAAATGGAAGAGTCGAACGTAAACATAGGCATTTAGCTGAAACTGCTAGAGCCCTTAAGCAACATGAAAATTTACCTAATAAGTTTTGGGGAGATTGTTTTCTGACAACAACTTATTTGATAAATATTATGCTAAGTTTTGTTCTTAACTGGAACTCCATATGAAGTTTTGATGAATAAGGTTCCAAATCATTCACATTTAAGAGTTATGGGATGCATATGTTACCCTGCGGTCAAGATATAAGATAAAATGGCTCCTAGATCCAAAAAATGTATTTTTCTTGGTTATCCTTATGCACAAAAAAGATATAACTTGTATGATTTGGAAACCCATAAAATTTTGTTGAGTAGAGATGTCATTTTTAAAGAGGATATATTTCCTTTTCATTCAGTTTCTTATGTTCCTTCAAAATCAAATCAACATATTAAATTTCCTCTTATTAATCCTGCAATATCCTCTGATTCCTCTCCCAATTATCCAGTTCAAAATAATGCTCAGCCACCACAAATTGTTTTTGAATATATTCCTCCTTTTCCTAAAAGGTCTACATCTAATAATTCACCTATTTCTCATCCATCTCAAACTCAAATACAACAATTATCTCCTACTAATCCAAAAGAATCTTCTCCCTAAAATATAAATGTTCCAGTTAGAAAATCTGCTTATACTACACAATTACCTGAAAGATTTGATCAGTTTATTTTAGATAAACATGTCAAACAACCTACCGCATGTTCTTTTGTTTGGCAAATTTTATCTAATCCTAAGCTGAACTATTACCCTCACAATATGTTACTAGTTTAGTACATTCTTTATTTTTTCATGAGCCAAGTTCTTATGCTCAAGCTAAAGAAGATTCAAATTGGGTTGAGGCTATGAAAAATGAGTTACAAGCACTGGAAAATAACAACACTTGGGAACTTACTACTTTGCCTCCAAATAAAACAGCCACTGGAAGCAAATGGTATATAAAGCAAAATTTAATCCGGATGTTAGTTTAAATAAATGCAAGGCAAGAGTTGTGGAAAGTGGTGATAAATAGGTCAAGGGAAAAGATTTCAAGTATACTTTTAGTCATGTTGCAAAGTTTACTACTGTAAGAATCATTATTGCTTTGGCTGCTGCTAAAAATTGGGAACTTCATCAATTGGATATAAATAATGCCTTTTTGCATGGTTATGTTGAAGAAGAATTGTACATGAAACCACCACCTGGTTATTCTATAAACAATCCTAGTGAAGTATGCAGATTGAAGAATTCCTTATATGGTTTGAGACAAGTAGTGAGGCAATGGAATGTGGAGTTGACAAAAATAACAACAACTAAGCCATAAATCCCAAAAAAATTAAAGTTGGCTAGATATGGAACCCCAAAAAAGATTAAAAACTTTCATAAAAGTAAATTAAAGGTTTAAGGAAAAAAAGATTAAAAAAATTCGTGGAAGTAAAATAAAGTTTTGAGATAGGGGGAATGTGGAGTTGACTAAGCATTTAATTAATTTAGGGTACAAGCAATCAAAACAAGAATATCCTCTCTTCATTAAATCTAGTAAA
Source organism: Allium sativum (assembly GCA_030737875.1). Classification (NCBI taxonomy): domain Eukaryota; kingdom Viridiplantae; phylum Streptophyta; class Magnoliopsida; order Asparagales; family Amaryllidaceae; genus Allium; species Allium sativum. The sequence continues at coordinate 339,792,554 of CM060920.1, read as the reverse complement.
GGTTTATTTACTACAGTAGTTGCTTTATGTTGATGATTTACATATTACTGGAAATTCTTTAGTTAAAATTCAGGATGGAAAAAGTTATCTTCATTCTACATTTACAATTAAAGATTTGGGTTAGCTAAGATAATTTTTAGGCATAGAAGTTTTTAGAAATGATGAAGACATTCGCCTGAGCCAAAGAAAATATATTTTGGACTTGCTGAAGGATGCAAACATGGAGGAATGCATGTCTGCACCTGTTCATATGCAAAAGAATTTAAAGCTTAGCACTCAAGACACATCATTAATTCCAGACCCTGAAGTGCACAGAAGACTAATTCGTAAATCATTATATTTAAATATGACAGGACCAAATATTTCCTACGTTATACAGCAATTGAGTCAGTTTTTGAGTGCACCTGCTGAAAAACATCTTACTGCTGCATTACTTGTTCTCAAATATCTCAAGGGTACTTTAGATTTTGGTCTTATTTATTCTGCCAAATTTTATTTTAATCTTATAACATATTGTGATACTGATTGGCGTAGTTGCCTATTTTATGCTAAATCCTTATCTAGTTATACTATTTTTTTGGGAAATTCTCTGATATCTTGGAAGACTAAGAAACAGAAAAAACTTCTAAAAGTACTTGTGAGGTTAAATATAGAAGCATGAGCTAGACTACAAGTGAACCTCATATTGCTGGAATACTTGCTGATTTATAGGTCAATGTTTCTCTTTCTATCAATTTGTTTTGTGACAATATGGCTGGAAAATATATTACTGAGAACAAAGGTTTTCAAGAAAGAACAAAGCACTTAAGGGTTGATTGTCACTTTGTTAGAGACCATGTGGATGCAAATTTCATCAATATTTTTCATGTAAAATCGGCTCAGCAACTTGCAGATTTGCTCACAAAGGCTTTGCAGATTAATCAACATGTTTTTTTGTCTGCCAAGCTAGGACTTATTTCAAAACCACCAAGTCTAGCTTGAGGGTGGAGAATGTAGAGTGTATTTGTATGTCGTATGTTTTTTTTATTGGTTTTCTTTGTGTTTGTTGTATTGTACATTGTATACGAGCTACTTTTTTTACTATATTTCTGTTGTTTTTGTATAGAGGGTATATATACCTTGGCTATATTGAAACAAAGCAGGAAATAAGAAGTTATTTTTTCTTCATCCAATTTATCGTTCAAAGATAAATAGTATAGTGAAACAACAACGAAACTAATCTCTTAACTTCTATTATAGAACAGAACATCTGAATTAAGAATAAGAATGGAGCGAACACCAGAGAGTAGTAAATTGAACTTACCAAAAAATGATTTCGAACGCGATGACAGATCAACAGTCATCAAAAACCATGTGTTGATATCAAAATTGGGATCAACACCCCAAAAATCCAATCAACACTTTAAAATATGAAAAATCACAAAGTTAAGGATGAAAATAGCGGGGAAAGATAAAGTGCACACGGTTTTAAAGTGGTTCGACTCTAAAAGAAGCCTATGTCCACTATGGAGGAAACTTTGATTATCATCGTCGCAAATACAAAGTACATAGCTCTCATATTTGTATACATTCTCTCTCTTTTTTATAGTAGATTCACTTAAACTTCCAAAGGAATAACTTTTCTCTCTAAGTTTAAGGTTAAAGGATGATTATCTTTAATGCTTGGACACTTAAGTGATTTGAATGAATTCCATGGATGATTTGGTTTTAGATCTTCGTTTAAGGATGATTAAAAAAGGTAGAATCACTTAGAATGATGGAGAATATAGTTGGATAGCCCTTCGGGGTCTTAGGAATCAATCCCCAATAATGTGGAGTTCATCCCCTATTTATAGGAGTGAGGAGGAGCTAGAATATAGTGCACAGGCCACCGATCGGCCTAAAACTTATTTACGGAAGATGCCATTAGACAGTTGTACGCAGTTGGCGATAGCTGTCAACATGACCGATCGGTCTAAATCTGAACCGACCGATCGGTATTTTTCTCTTTGTCACGAAGCTAACCGGTCCTGGACTTCGTAACATGATCGATCAGCCTTGGGCCTTCTTGCTCGGCCGAGATGATGATAACTGACTGAATTATGTTGCTTCAGGAGAGACCGATCACTCTTTAAGTACCGATCGATGCATGCTTTATACACCGATCGATCAGAGCGCTGGGAACTAATCTACTTTCATATATTCCTCCTGGCTGATCACATTGCTCCAATTCTAGACCGCTCCCTTGCATTTGGCACCGACCGACCATTATGAACTAATATCAAACCAACCCATAGTCCTTCCTTATGCCCAACCTATCGATATATGCATGATTTTATTGAGTAAACATTTTCCCCTCGGAGTTTATAATTTTGTTTTTCAAAAAATTGTGTGACGGCCCGCCCCGCACCAACCGACATTTACTCCAAAAGTGCGCTGTACACATGTCCAGTTAGCACGGGACGGTCGCCAGAAGAAAAAGAAAGAAGAGAATGGGCTAATCAAGGAACCTATAATATGTCTCACAGCGCATAGAACAAAATATAACAATAACATACTTGACATAAAACAGGAGAGACAGTGCATAAGCTGAAAACCAGAACTAAGCATCATAGCAGCGGAAATCCAAAATACAGCTTATTACAACTTTCCAAACTGTCTCAAAAAGCAAAAGTAAGATAAAGGAGGTACACTACTAATGCCCAAGTAGCGACCACCAACGACACAGGGAGAATATCTATATATCATACGTGGAAGCCTCATGCTCGCCTCCGAATCAGCTACTCGCGCATCACCAGCTAACCTGTCTCTAGTCTGCTCGTGTGAGCACCCAGAGTAATAAGAGGAGACATAAAACTCTGGGTCAGACATAAAGTCTGGTATGAGCGATAAGCAACAAAACAGAACAATAACAGGTATAATCCAATCATACCTGAACCTGGACCTGCAACAAAAGAGTTAGCACTACATACCGTACAATACTCTAAGGTGCCACTAACATACTGTGTAAGAGATACGGGGGTGGGGGTGTGCAAGTCATAGTGGTGTCAAACAATCAAGCATAGCAATCATCCTTACATCCCTCACTCAGTGCGTAAAGCATACGATATCCACTATTTGGTCACCTAATACTTTGGGCCATGACGGAATCCAATCCCGTGTAACTATCACTACAAGCCCACTATCCATCTCTCAGTGGTGAACCAAAGTTATGAATACCGACAACCCCTTGGCACATGTGCCGCAGCAAAGCCCAATCATGAAGTGAACTCATTGGTTCACATCTGGATCCTGAGCTCTAACTTCCATTTGGACTACCTTTGCATCTCGGGTTTTAGTCATCATCTTCATCCGGGTCGGTCTTCGCTTCACCTTGCTTCAGATTGTGGTCATCACCCTCGCTCGGGTCGGATCGTGGTCTTCACTTCAAGTCCAAGCATCTCGGATCGGGTCGGTTGTGCTCCCTCCATCGGATCGAGTCGCGCCATACGGATCGGGTCGTGCTCCTTCTAGCTCGTGGCGCTCCAGCTCCATCGGATCGGGTCGCACCATCGGTTCGTGGCTTCTGAAGTGGATCGGGTCGGAGCGTGCAAGTGCATGTTGTCCTCCTCTAGTCGGATCGGGGGATGCCATCGGGTTCGTGTCGGAGAAGAATACTCCACGGGCGGTTCGGTTCGCGAGTTGCACCTCCTTGGCCACCTGTTCACGAGTTCCAGGTGGATCGGGTCAGTCTGCATCACCACAAGTGGATCGGGTCGGATCGTGGAGAGTGGTTCGGTTCGGATAAAGAGGATCCGATCCGGTCCATGTCTGCAGTTCCTGCACTTTGTCCAGCGAGTTGTTTACGCTATTCGACGGCGTTTTCGATCATTCTAACTATTTTATTCAATCACAAAGCATAGCATACAGTCATAACAACATATACAACCATCCACAAACAGCAAAACAACAATATGGTATGTTAAAACGGATCAAACATAGCCAAAAACCCTATGTTTTCCCTTAATCCCTCTTAATCATGTTTAAGAATATAATTAGCAAAACTTATTCAAATTAGCCCAATTTTCTAACAGAGGTCTAAAACAATATTTCAGATTTTTTGAATATTTTTCCATATTTTAATCATGCATAAATTCGCTAATTATCACTAATCACCCCTTAATTCCCCAAATTCTGGGATTTGCAAAATTAGTCGAAATTAACTCAAATTCATATCAGAGGCATAAAATGGTGTTTTAGAATTTTAGTAATTTTTCTAGATTTTTCTGAGCCATAATTTCTCTAATCTTCGCTAATTACCATAATTAGCCGTAATTAGTGAAAAATAATGCAAATCACTCACCTTAGCCATAAACAAATTTTAGATCTGAAATAATCTCTGATTTGGATCCAATCCCTATGTGTTCCGGCAGCTCTCTCTCTGATTTGGTGCTACCCTCCCTTGATTTGATGTAGTTTTGCTTAATCTTCAATTAGAACGTGATTAGAGACGATTTGGGATGAAATTAGAAGGTGGAGGCCATTGCTAGAGCTTGAAGGAGGTAAGTGGCGACTGGAAAAATGAGTCTAAAACCGAAATCCTAACCCTAGCAGCCCTTAAATACCCCAAATCCCGAAATCTCTCATTGGGCCTAGTTGCTAATCACCCGGTTAAGCCCAATTAGCTGTTTTTCACCTTCTAAACCTTGTTTCAGCCATATCTCCCAAACGGTAAGTCCGTTTGGCTAATGTAACCACTCTACGGAAAGAGAAACCATCATTTGAATCCAGTGGAAGTCGTTTTAGGTCAAAATTCCTTTTTAGTCAAAAGTTATGGCCAAAACAGTACCATCTAGGGGCAAAACGGTCATTTAAAAATCGACAAAAGTCATGAACATGGGAAATGACCCCAATAGTCGCCTGCCAAAGTTACATGGCCATACGACTTCGTATGTGAAAGAAATAAATATCCCACGATCCTATGATGCGTAGAATGCGGGTCGTTACACTCTCCCCCCCTTAAGAAATTTCGCCCCTGAAATTTCCTAACCAAAACACACAAAGGGTTTCGCATGCCTATCAACCATAAAACAACAATCAACATGCAAAAAAAGTCTATCCTAACATGCGGTTTACTAACAAGGGAAGAAAGTATCACTACCAAAACCTTACCAGGCAAAGAGTTCTGGATACTTCTTCCTTATCTCCTCCTCTGTTTCCCAAATACAGTCTTTTTCATTCTCACCCCACTGGACTTTGACTAGTTTCACCGCCTTCCTTCGAAGCCGCTTCGTATCGTTCCCAACAATACGCATAGGCTTGCGGTTCTCAACCGCCTCGGGTTCAACCTCGATATCGTCCAACTGATCTGGTGAAATAGCCACATTAGGGTCTTGCACAAACTTCCTTAACTGGGAAACATGAAATACGTTGTGAACTCCCGCCATCTTGGCAGGTAGCTCTACTTCATACGCCAAATTCCCAACTTGCTCGAGGACTGGGAATGGGCCAACAAATCTTGGTGCTAACCTACCTCTCCAACCAATCCGAATCACATTCTCTATGGAGAGATCTCGACGAACACCAAGTCGTTAACGAAGAATTCCAAATCTCTTCGTCTCTTATCGAGATAAGCCTTCTGCCTATCTTTATCCCTTCCTAATAGTATATCTGCTCTATGTCTCAATACATCTTGTTACCACTGGGATGTATAGTCAATTTCGAGTGATGATATGCTCTAAGCACTTCACCTCTCAGTCCATCTACGTTGGGTACAACTAGTCCCTTATTCTTTCGAAGCCACCCTTCTCGATCAAATCCTTACCTGATCATTCTCTTTCCATCGATACCCATCTCTACCCTAGAGATGGTTTCCAATAGGTTAGGATCGTACTTCTAACTGGAACCAATCCACTCAATCAAAATCGATCTAATCGTCAAGCTTACTAGCGTTTCTGAATCCAATTCACTCTTGGGTCTGAAATCATATCCTGTGACATACTCTAGTTGCTTCCATCCTAGAAACAAAACCCCTAAACTGGCATGTCTCCTACTCAATGCAAATAGTACTGCACCCAAATCCTTTACTATGATCACTCTGCCCCATGGAGTCATGGCGACTCCACTGCACTGATCTATAGCCACTAGTCCTTCGCTATGTCCACTCTGCCCCATAAAGTCATAACAACTCCACTGCACTGGCTCATAGCCTTACTAATCCTTTACTATGTCCTCTTTGCCCCTCGAGTCATGACGACTCTACTGCACTGGCTCATAGTCCGACTACAATCACTTTGTTCCCATCGCTGGAACCCTACAGGTGATAGTCTACTCAAGGGAAGAAAAATTGGAACAACATAGCAACCATAACATCCATCAAACAAGTCCTACCTATCACATGCTAAATTCATAAACACATCGACACCTACATGATTGGTCTAACCAATCCCAATATGTCGATTCTAGTATGTCTGGTTTAACCAACATCAATAACTAATGGAAGCCCAACCTCCATACATACACCGATGCCTACTTGACTGGTCCAACCAATCCCAGGCCAATGGAAGCCCCGCCTCCCTACGGACTACCGTACGTCCAACGTACGTTTATCCTCCAAGGATAACTAGATCACGTCCAACGGATCCAGGGTAACGGGCGTCCCCAGATACCCCTGCTTTTAGTCTGCCTAAAATACTTGAGTCCAACCCAAGTCTATCCATTATCTTGCTGCCCTCTCGAGTCCAACTCAAGCCGAATCCAATTCCTTGCAGCCTTCTCGAGTCCAACTCGAGTCAATCTATAACTCAGACCCAGTCTTGAGTATCCATTAGTGACAAACTCTAGTCCAACGTGAGTCGTCACCCTATTCGTTGCATCTCCAAGATCAACGAACACCCATTTTCTTTTACAAGTTCAAGTCCAATTTGAATCGCCCTAATCTTCGTTGTATCTTCCATGATCAACGAACACATCCTATTCCTTTAAAGTTCTGCTATCCAATAGAGAACATCAACATAGGGTCCTAAACAATCCATTACTTTGCATCTTTCTCGACTCCCACTCGAGCAATCTCATAACCCTATCGAGTCTAACTCTGGGCAGTCTATACCATTGAACAGTCTTACGATGTTCCGTCTGCCCATCATTCCTCGAGTAAACCAAGATATCATCCAATGAAAAATAACAACAACTATTTACCCCTCACGCAAACCATCCTAGTCGAAATCGACATTCCCCAAGCACAAGCCCCAAAGGCCTAAACCAATATCAGACAAGCACCCAAGGAACGTCTCCTCCGAGTTCAGACAATCCACATGAGGTGATACTAGCAAAACAATCTAGCACTGGAGTATTCATTTGCCTCCCAGAGACAACTAGAACTTATTACAACGATAACCTCTTAGCTTCCTTAACTCCAGTTACTATCGCCATCACTAGGTAGGTACCTAATACCACCCTATTCCTTTGGAGTAGATCGACTCCCCAAAATAATGCTAAACCCAGTAAAGCCCAAAACAAAGCAATCACAAGGAAACATACATCCATGACTCGATAAGACCACATTAACAAATCATGCCAAAACTAGTCGAACCACCAATCGGGTTCGTCACTACTAAAGGTCTATCGACTAACTCAGGTTTGTCAAACATAACCCAATCAAAACATCTTAAATAGAAAGCATACCTCGAATAACGACACCTTTTTCCTTCTGCGCCGCACTTGGAGCATTCGACGAAGAAGGAATAGCGTTGATAGCATACGCTTTCACAATCTGCTTCTCCCTAGGAGGTTGTGGGCAATCATCCTTGTGATGTCCCGCCTAGCCACAGTTAAAGCACTTCCTTTCCCCAGGCTTTTCTCGACAATCTCTGGCGTAATAGCCCTTCTTGCCACAACTAAAGCATTCGCCATCTTTCTTATTTTTCTTATTCTGACCATCCTTGGTCGGGTTTTGCTTCCTCTTGTTCTGAGAATTCTTCTTGCCTTCACCGCCTGCTTGCGGCTTTGGCTCCTCTGCATATGCCGTAGCAACCTCAGTCTTCGACTTAGGGAAAAGGCTCTCTGACCTTAATGCCTTTCCTATAATAGACTCGAATGTCTCATCGATATGGTTTATAAGTCTTTCCCCCAAGTACCCATCTAAGCCGGTTATGAACTTCTCGTTCTTCTTTTCGACTGTATCGATAAGGGACCATCCATATTTCGACAAAGTATAGAATTCAGCGATATACTCCGAGACTGCTCTACCGTTCTACTTAAGCTCCAAGAACTTCCGGAACAGTTCTGATTTATGAGCAGCTGGAATAAACTTATCACAAAAGCGAGTCTTAAACTGATTCCAAGTAACTTGATCTTCTGGAGTAGCTGTTCTAATGGCATTCCACCAATTCATCGCTAGCCCTTGCAGTTGACGAGACGCTAGCCTTCTCTTCATCGCATCCTCAAGACCCAAGTCGTCGAAGATACGATCACAGCTATCCAACCAATCCTGAACATCTGTGGCCGACTCCGTTCCGTGGAATGGCTTCCCACCAAGGTTAGTGTAATCCTTGCACAACTTGGCGAAATCGACCCTAGGCGCCTGCACTACTGGACCACCACCATTTTCGGGATTGAGAACTGCCCCTTGAACATCCCTAAGCATCTCCCTCATGAAATTAGTGAATATTGTCCTCATGTCAGGAGCATTCCCATGGTTGGTCCCTCTACCAGCACCCCTGGTGTCTCTACTCATCGTCAATCTGAAAAAGGGAAACGATTAACGACCCCACAGTGGTGCTAGTGCAGTACGACTTCATCCTTATACTACTAATAGTATATATATAGCTTTTGAAAACCAAAGTAATCACAAATACGCGCTCTCGTATACGTACTATCTCTCCCAAGTGTCTTTCCCCAGGTTAACTACGCAACCTAGAGCTTTGATACCAAGTGTGATGGCCTGCCCCGCACCAGCCGACATTTACTCCAAAAGTGCGCTGTACACATGTTCAGTTAGCGCGGGATGGTCGCCAGAAGAAAAAGAAATAAGAGAATGGGCTAATCAAGGAACCTGTAATATGTCTCATAGCACATAGAACAAAATATAATAATAACATACTTGACATAAAACAGGAGAGACAGTGCATAAGCTGAAAACCAGAACTAAGCATCATAGCAGCGGAAATTCAAAATACAGCTGATTACAACTTTCCAAACTGTCTCAAAAAGCAAAAGTAAGATAAAGGAGGTACATTACTAATGCCCAAGTAGCGACCACCAACGAAACAGGGAGAATATCTATATATCATACATGGAAGCCTCCTGCTCGCCTCCGAATCAGCTACTCGCGCATCACCAGCTAACCTGTCTCTAGTCTACTCGTGTGAGCACCAAGAGTAATAAGAGGAGACATAAAACTCTGGGTCAGACATAAAGTCCGGTATGAGCGATAAGCAACAAAACAGAACAATAACAGGTATAATCCAATCATACCTGAACCTGGACCTGCAACCAAAGAGTTAGCACTACATACCGTACAATACTCTAAGGTGCCACTAACATATTGTGTAAGAGATACGGGCGTGGGGGTGCGCATGTCATAGTGGTGTCAAACAATCAAGCATAGCAATCATCCTCACATCCCTCACTCAGTGCGTAAAGCATATGATATCCACTACTTTGGTCACCTAATATTTTGGGCCATAACGGAATCCAATCCCGTGTAACTATCACTACAAGCCCACTATCCATCTCTTAGTGGTGAACCAAAGTTATGAATACCGACAACCCCTTTGCACACGTGCCGCAGTAAAGCCCAATCATGAAGTGAACTCATTGGTTCCCATCTGGATCCTGAGCTCTAACTTCCATTTGGACTACCTTTGCATCTCGGGTTTTAGTCATCATCTTCATCCGGGTCGGCTTCGCTTCACCTTGCTTCAGATCGTGGTCATCACCCTCGCTCGGGTCGAATCGTGGTCTTCACTTCAAGTCCAAGCATCTCGGATCGGGTCGGTTGTGCTCCCTCCATCGGATCGAGTCGCGCCATACGGATCGGGTCATGCTCGTTCTAGCTCATGGCGCTCTAGCTCCATCGGATTGGGTCACACCATCGGTTCGTGGCGTTTGAAGTGGATCGGGTCGGAGCGTGCAAGTGCATGTTGTCCTCCTCTGGTCGGATCGGGGGATGCCATCGGGTTCAGGTCGGAGAAGAATACTCCACGGGCGGTTCGGTTCGCGAGTTGCACATCCTTGGCCACCTGTTCACGAGCTTCCCGGCGGACCGGGTCGGTCTCCATCACCACAAGCGGATTGAGTCGGATCGTGGAGAGTGGTTCGGTTCGGATAAAGGGGATCCGATCCGGTCCCTGTCTGCAGTTCCTGCACTTTGTCCAGCGAGTTGTTTACGCCATTCGACGGCGTTTTTGATCATTCTAACTATTCTATTCAATCACAAAGCATACCATACAGTCATAGCAACATATACAACCATCCACAAACAGCAAAACAACAATATGGTATGTTAAAACGGATCAAACATAGCCAAAAACCCCATGTTTTCCCTTAATCCCTCTTAACCATATTTAAGCATATAATTAGCAAAACTTATTCAAATTAGCCAAATTTTCTAACAGAGGTCTAAAACAATATTTCAGAATTTCTGAATATTTTTCCAGATTTTAGTCATGCATAAATTCGCTAATTATCACTAATCACCCCTTAATCCCCCAAATTTCGGGATTTGCAAAATTAGTCGAAATTAACTCAAATTCATATCGGAGGCATAAAATGGTGTTTTAGAATTTTAGTAATTTTTCTAGATTTTTCTGAGCCATAATTTCGCTAATTTTCGCTAATTACCATAATTAGCCATAATTAGTGAAAAACAATGCAAATCACTTACCTTAGCCACAAACAAACTTTAGATCTGAAATAATCTCTGATTTGGATCCAATCACTAGGTGCTCCAGCAGCTCTCTCTCTGATTTGGTGCTACCCTCCCTTGATTTGATGTAGTTTTGCTTAGTCTTCGATTAGAAAGTGATTAGAGATGATTTGGGATGAAATTAGAAGGTGGAGGCCATTGCTAGAGCTTGAAGGAGGTAAGTGGCGGTTGGAAAAATGAGTCTAAAGCCGAAATCCTAACCCTAGCAGCCCTTAAATACCCCAAATCCCGAAATCCCCCATTGGGCCTAGTTCCTAATCACCCGGTTAAGCCCAATTAGCTGTTTTTCACCTTTTAAACCTTGTTTCAGCCATATCTCCCAAACGATAAGTCTGTTTGGCTAATATAACCACTCTACGGAAAGAGAAACCATCATTCGAATCCAATGGAAGTGATATCAGGTCAAAATTCCTTTCCAGTCAAAAGTTATGGCCAAAACAGTACCAACTAGGGGGAAAACGGTCATTTAAAAATCGACAAAAATCATGAACATGGGAAATGACCCCAATAGTCGCCTCCCAAAGTTACATGACCATACAACTTCGTATGTGAAAGAAAGAAATATTTCACGATCCTATGATGCGTAGAATGCGGGTCGTTACAAATTGTGAGCTCCGAAATGATTGCTTTATATCACACTTCATTTTTTTACTCATTGATGGATCATTCATGTTGCGTGGATACTTCATATGGATTAATATACTTAGTTTACTATGGGTCTGATGAGGATACGATCAAAATGGGTCAGAACAGTACGCATAATGGATCGGTTTGACTGTCCTACGGTGGACTGGTCAGTTTGTCTTGTTCCAACATGGGTCGGTCGGGTTGAATGATAGTATGAACAACCTGCTTGCTTCTTGTCTTTATATAGACATTTTACCTTCACTTTATCTCCTTAAACCCGAAGTATTTTAATGGCAGCCGCTATTTTCTAAGGAAATCTCGCACCCAATTCGCTTCGTATTTGCAAATCCTTCTCAATGTTATTCAGACGCATCTTAAGAGCTCGGCTTCATTGCCAAATTCACTCATAACATCATCTTTTATTTGAATAAAGGTAATTCTCTCAAACTCGAAGCAATGCAGACCAATTTGAATTTATTTTACGTTTGATTACGAGTTTACATTTGGTTGTATACGTAATTGAGAATGGAATGAATTAGATATTATAATTTGGTTCTTGACTGATTTGTTCTTGAAACGTTTTTGTGGTTGCTGCAATTTGAGGCGGAATTTGTGATTTGAGATAAGAAATGGGGTTTTAAATTGCAAACTTTTGCATTGAAGTGATTTGAAATGGGATTATGATTGTGCATGAGTGATCCGAATAGTATGGAACCCTCAAAACCTTGATTTCGAACAGATGCACATAAAGTGTTCGTCGAATTGCCTGAGCCAGGAATTTTTAACTTAATATGCTCTTTCTTTTTCCATTTTGAATCCACATGTAAACAACTTCGCATATAACCGTGTTTGAACCTCGTGGACTTCGATCTTTGTAAATTATGCACTTGTAACGCTTGCGTGTACTTCCTATGTTATTGAGATTATGCATAGTTTTATTTGTTGATGAATTGTGGTGACATTTGCATATGTGTTGAACGTTGCTTGATCACGTAGATTGTATTAGGACTGCCTGTAGTTACACTTGATTGTGGTTTAGAGGAAGCTAGGTAATTTAGAAATGCATTGGAGCTGGTTGGCCATAATCAATCCTCTGGGAATCGACAGTACCGATCGGTCTGTCCTAAGCACCGATCGGACTGTTCCAATCCTCTAGAGGATTGACAGTACCGTTCGATCTGTCCTGGGCACCAATCAGTCAGTTCCAATCCTATGGAGGATTGACAGTACCGATTAGTCTGTCTTGGGAACTGCATGACCAAAAAAGGCACTAACGCCCAAATGCTATGTGAAGTCATCACAATCACAAATCTCAGATCACCGAATGCAGTAAAGAGTAAATAACAGGGAACACACGAGGTTTTTATAGTGGTTTGGCTGTAGATGTATCCTACGTCCACTTTATAATCTAATTGTTATATTGACAGATTATAGGAACCAGTTACATGCAGACACACAATCCATGTGTTAATTGAGATACAAGAGTTTGTTGAGTCAAGAGTTTATGGAGTTTTGATTTCTGACAAAGAAATAAGCCGTGATCGATAAAAAGAAGATATTTATTGGTTTGAAGAGGTACAAAGAGCTACATATGGTATTCTAGATTAAAGGTTGATTATTTCGTGTTTTTAATTTTGTTTATGTTAAAGTCTTTCCTCAAATAATCTCACACATCGAAATTATCAATATATATGAATATAACTGGTTAAAACCGGTCGACTCCCCCTATTTAGGCCTATCGACTGTATCTACCCAAAATGCAAAATAAACGTATATGTGTGATTGTAATGTATATATATATATTCAAATTCCTGTCCACAGGTTCTTTTTGACCTTTCGACCGTTCTCTTTCAGAAAACATCCTTTTGAAAAGTCACTTCCTTTCAATCAAGGGTTGCATCTTCTTCTCCTCACCAATAATCACGGCTATTGTTCGTTACTCTTCACAAAGGGTTACAACTATTTATTCTCTGTATAAACACCGTGAGATCATCATTCAATTTAACTAATTTTAATGAATTTTGACTTGATTACTATCTCTAATTTATTGATCTCATTTCTATATTCCCAAGCGCTCAATTGCTCATATTCAATAATATATCGTTTGAATCCTAGAATCTAGTTAATATTCTTTTGATTCAATACGATATCCACTTCCAAATCTTCATATAAATAAATATTCTATTTGAGGATAAGATTATAGGAAGGGTGTACTACAAGTGACAAATTCGTGTTATTAAGAACACATACTGTCAACAACAATTATATTCATCTTACTTGAAACCCTCGGTGTTGTAAGAGGCACGTGTTGAAGTCCTCTTTGTTGTTAGTGGCGTGAAATCCCATTCGTCTGCTCGGGTGTTGTAAATGTGTTCCTCCAGGTGAAGTGAGGTGGTTGTTAATGAACATCCAGATAGAAGTCTGGGACTGGACAAAGGTCGGTGCTCCGAACCAGTATAAAAATCCCTGATGTGATTTTTCTATTTTACTGCATTTACTGCTACATATCTATGATTAGCTGATAATTATATCATCTTATATTTTCTTTTATAGCTGTTGTATATTTGTGCGTTATACACCATATTACACAATCCGTGTGTACTGTATTAATATGTATGCATTCTTTATTTGGTATCAGAGCACAGTCATCATATAACTATAACACAGTTATTTGATATATTCTAGTAATATGGCAAATAACGCAAGAACTATCACTCAAAACACCACTTACATAGAAGGTCAACTGACACAAAGATCTCCATTCTCCAATGGTCTTAACTATAGCTATTGGGAAACACGTATGTCATACTTTATCTAGTCAAATAGCTATGATGCCTGGAATGCTACCCAGAAAGAAATAGTGAATCCAACAACTGATTATTCAGAATGGACACCGGCTAAGAAAACTGCAGCAACTATAAATGCAAAAGCAATAAACATGTTGTTTAGTGCATTAGACCAAAATGAATATAATCGTGTTAGTATCTGTACCACCGCATATCAAATTTGGCAAACGCTGAAAACAACTCATGAAGGTACTAACAAGGTAAAACAAGCCAAAATAGCCATGTTGAAAGTCAGTTTCAAAATTTCAAGATAAAACCAAATGAGATAATCAGTGATATGTATTCACGGTTTCAAACTATTCACCATGCTCTTATCGGATTAGAAAAAGAATATTCTGATTTTGATGTTGTTTCAACAGTCCTACATTCTCTGACTAGTGAATGGGAAGGAAAAGTATTAGCAATCAAGGAAGCTAATGACCTTTCCGTCATGAAGCCAGATGAATTGATAGGGAATCTAATGTCCTATGAAGCTAATTTGCAGGCCAGAAAGTAACAAAAAGAAGAAAAGAAAAATGTGGTATTCCATGCTGAAAAGATGAAGATGAACTAGATTCTGAAGATGAAGATCTGACGTTCATTGCAAAAGGATTCAAAAAATCCCTGAAACAACGAAAAGCCAGTCGTTATAACAAAAGGAAAACTGGATCAAGTAAACCATCATCATCTACTATAGAATGTTTCAACTGCCACAAAAAGGGGCAGATGCACAAGGATTGTCCGGAGAAAAAGAAGAAGTCAGAAAATGACAAATTCATATACAAAAGGGACAAATCAAAGAAACGAGCATTCTCAGTAACATGGGATGATTCAGACTCATCTTCATCAGAAAGTGAAAGTGATACAGAAAATGAACAAGCAAATGTTTGTTTCATGGCAGCAGAAGATGAGGTATAAATTCCTACATCCGATGAAGTACTTGATATTAATGCTGAATTGATAGTTAAATATACAGACATGAAAAGACAATTCAAAGAAGCCAAAGCTGATTTGAGTAGAGCAGAGTTTGAACGGGACATGTTAAAAGACGAGAAGAAAATATTAGAAGAAGAAGTTGAAAAAATTTCAAGAATCATCATCTAATATTGACTCTCAATTACCTCTTTTGAGTCAAAAAATTGAAACTCAAAAAGAGAAAAACGATGCTCTTACTATTAAAAATCATGAGCTTAAGGCAAAGGTCAAAATTCTGGACCTAGAAAAAGCTAGTTTACAAACTAAGTTAGATAATATTACACAAAATGTTTCTAACTTCAACAAAGGTCGAGAAAAATTGACAAAAATCATTGTGAGTTCACAATCTGCTTCAAATAAACAAGGTTTGGTATATAAGAAACAAGAAACCAAGAAACATCATGGTTATAAAAGGAAGAAAAAAGATGTAGTAGTAAACAAAAATGAAGCTAATAAAAATCTTTGTTTATTACATTCTAAGCCAAAACCAGTTATGAAATTTCAAAAGGAAAATGTCAAGACTATCAAGATATGGGTTCCTAAAACAAATAATAATTTGATTAGGAACAAATATATTCGGCATTTCATGAATACTGTGCATCTTAATTCTAATTATTTATATAAAGGGGATATTGGACCCTTATGGGTTTGGACTTCTAAGGCCTAACTCTTAGGACCCAATGAAAAAGTGGGTACCATGGACTTAATCCTATTATTTGCAGGTCCAACTTAAGAAAAGAGGAAAGTGGATATTGGACAGTGGTGGCTCAAAGCACATAACTGGAGACAAGAGCTTATTGACAAATATTGCATACTCAGATGGTGGCTCTGTCACTTTTGGAGATAATTCAAAAGGCTATATCATCGGCAAAGGCGATGTGAGCAATTGCGGTACATCTAACTTACCTCTTCTTACCAATGTCATGCTAGTTAGGAATCTGAAACATAATTTACTTAGCATTAGTCAGTTATGCGATAAGGGATTTACAATTTCCTTTTCAGATAATAAGTGTAGTATTTTAGATAGAGAACATAATTTAGTTTTCGAAGGCTATAGAGACAGAAACATATATATTCTGAATATGAATATAAATCATAATTTAAATATGTGTCTTATGTCTAATAATAATGATCCATGGCTATGGCACAAACGCTTCTATCATATAAACTTCAAAACTATCGAAAAGCTGGCCAAAAACGATCTAGTTAGAGGTTTACCCAAACTGAGCTTTAAGGTTGACAACATTTATGATGCATGTCAACTAGGAAAATTGACTAAATCATCTTTTAAATCCAAGAAAGTCATATCAACATTGCAACCACTTGAGTTACTGCATATGGATTTATTCGGACCAACTCAGGTACAATCAATAAACCATAGTCAATATGTGTTTGCAATTGTTGATGATTACTCTCGTTACACTTGGACTATTTTCCTAAAATACAAAAGTGGCACTTTCGAACAATTCAAATGTTTCGTCAAAAGAATTCAGAAATCAAAAGGGCTTAAGGTTAAAAATATATGAAGTGATCATTGCAGAGAGTTCGAAAATAATGAGTTTGAACATTTTTGTACAAAGAAAGGTATATATCATAATTTTTCGTTTTCCAGAACTCCACAACAAAACAGAGTTGTAGAACGGAAAAACCGGACCTTACAAGAATGTGCAAGAACGTTATTGAATGTAACCACTTTACCAAAACAATTCTGGGCAGAAGCTGTTGCAACTGCATGTTATGTTTTGAATCGTGTGTCCATTCAACCTCTCACTAAGAATACGCCTTATGAATTATTTAACAAAAGAAATCCTAATATCTCATACTTCAAAGTCTTTGGTTTTAAGTGCTTTATCTTAAACACGAAAGAACAGCTTGACAAATTAGATCCAAAGGCCAATGAAGGTATATTTGTCAGTTATTCGGAACAGAGCAAGGCCTATCATATATTTAATAAACGAACCAAAACTATTGAAGAATCACTTCATGTCTCATTCAATGAATTCTATCAGCACCCTCATTATACATCAGATGATGATAAAACTATAGTCACTGATAATCCAATCATCACAAATGTTGATTTTGACTCTGAAATAGCTATTGAAAATATTCCTCAAACATCTGAGTTACAATCTCCACCAAGAATATTAAGAGACCATCTGGCTCAAAATATAATCGGGGAAGTAACATCGCAAGTCAAAACATGGAGTCAACTCCATCAAATGGGTCATGTCGCGTTTCTTTCAAGTATCGAACCTAAGAATCCAAAATAGGCTGCTACCGATGAATACTGGATCATTGCCATGTAGGAATTACTAAATCAGTTCGAGCGCAATGATGCCTGGGAACTTGTTCCAAGACCAACTGATCAATCAAATATTGGTACTAAATGGGTTTATAAAAATAAGGCTGATGAACAAGGTAATATCACCAGAAATAAAGCTAGGTTAGTAGCACAAGGATATAATCAGGAGGAAGGTATTGATTATGAAGAAACATTTATGCCAGTTGCTCAACTAGAAGCTATTAGAATCTTATTATCTTTTGCTTCTCACCACAATTTTAAACTGTACCAGATGGATGTCAAGAGTGCAATCCTCAATGGATTTAGCAAAGAGAATGTATATATCGAACAACCCCCTTTGTTCGTACATGAAAAATATCCTGACTATGTGTATAAACTCAAAAAAAGCTCTGTATGGTCTAAAACAGGAACCCCGTGCTTGGTATGAATGACTAGGTAGCTATCTTATTAATTCAGGATTTCAAATAGGCAAAGTTGATCAAACTTTATTTATCAAACATTCTCAAAAAGATATTCTAGTTATCCAGATATATGTAGACGACATCATCTTTGGTTCAACAAACGATAAACTCTGCAAAGAGTTTCCAAATATTATGACTAAAGAATTTGAAATGTCTCATATGGGAGAACTATCATATTTTCTCGGACTTCAAATCAAACAACTTCCAAACGGTATTTTTGTCAATCAAGAAAAATACTGTGGAAATCTTATCAAATGCTTCGGATTAGAAAACACATCTGGTAAACCTACTCCCATGAGTACAACCACACATCTTGAAACAGATGAAAATGGTAAGAGTGTTGACCAGAAACTATATCGAAGCATGATTAGTTCTCTTCTTTATCTCACTGCTAGTCGTCCCGATATAATGATGAGTGCTTGTTTATGTGCACGATTTCAAGCGGATCCAAAGAATCACAGCTACGAGAAGTGAAACGT
The DNA here is from genome assembly GCA_030737875.1 of Allium sativum. Lineage (NCBI taxonomy): Eukaryota > Viridiplantae > Streptophyta > Magnoliopsida > Asparagales > Amaryllidaceae > Allium > Allium sativum. The sequence goes on along the minus strand of CM060920.1, from coordinate 339,774,000 downwards.
ATAATTCGTTATCTTAATAATACCAAAGATTTCGGTCTTTTCTACCCAAAAGAATGTCCATTCGAATTAGCATCATATAGTGATGCTAATTTCGGAGGCCCTCGAACCGATTGAAAGAGTACAAGTGGTACGTGCCATTTTATTGGAAAATCACTTGTCACTTGGTTTAGTAAGAAATAGAATTGCATTTCAATATCTACGTGTGAAGCTGATACATATCAGCGGCTCTTGCTTATACTCAAGTAATATATATGCAACAAACACTTCAAGATTTTGATATTCAATTATCAAATTCTATTATATACTGTGATAACACCAGTGCTATAAATTTATCGAAAAATCCTGTGAACCACACTTGAACCAAACACATTGATATCCGTCATCATTTTCAAAGAGACAATATTGAAAAGGGAAATATATGTCTTGAGTATGTCCAAACTGATAATCAACTAGCGGACATTTTTACTAAGCCTCTACTTGAATCTAATTTTATAAAGTTACGAAGAGAGCTTGGTCTTATCTCTAGAAAAACTCAACAGTTAGTTATTCTTTATTCAAAATATATTTACTCAAACATATATTAGCTATTATTAGCCATTGTTAATTTGAGTAAATTGAATATGAGCTTTTGATAATTCCTATGGCCAAGTAATTCTGGAAATTCTTAGCCTCAACTATATATATATATATATGTATATGTATATCTTAGGCTATATATATATATATATAATCTTATATAAACTTGGCATAAATTCTTTTTTTTTAAATCTCTCCCAAGCTGGTCCTAATTCCTTCATAGTTCATATATTTTGTTTTCTGCTATAATCAATGGCACACATATGCAACAAATGTGCTTAATATTCCCATGTCTCTATCACTAGTTCTGAGACAGGAGATCATTACTCTCCGAAAAATCCCGAATAAAAATCAAGATATCACTAAAGCAATCGTAACCCCGGTACTACGCCAACTCCAAAACGGTCAAAGAAAGTATTTTTTTGCTCACCTCACACCAAAGAAGAGATCGATGAAATTCACCATTACCAGAAACATCATATTGATCTTCAATGGCAGATATATTATGAGCAAAAACTGACCTCAGATCAATTATCTCTTCTAAAAAGAATGGCAATGCTCTTTTGTGGCTCAAATAAACACGACGTACACGAGCCTATGCCAAACACGCCTTGGTCTTCTAGGAGCCCAAATTTACGGGAAAGAAATTATAATAGGAATGAAGGAGCGAAAGAGAATTGGTCACCTTGGAAACCACGTATTAATGACGTCAAAAAGATTCTACCAATCACAATTCATCAACTTCACATTAGATTTGTATCGTGGAATTCATCAACTTCATATTAGATTTATATTGTGGTTATATTCTCTTGTATCACTCATGTACTAATATATATTGAGTAATTTCTAAGTTATTTGGACTGTTAAATATCAGAAATGGAGCAAAAACTAGGAAAAACAGCCAAGATACCAACCAGTCGGTAGGCCAGATTTCGACCGGTCGACTGTTTTAGCTTCTGACTAAAAACGGTCGACCAGTGAAAATCTAGTGGTCGACCGGTGATGGGTTCTCCTGGTTTTTAAATACATATACGATCAATTCTTCATTCCACTTCTTCACTTTTACCCCAACTGTTCCTTCTTCCAAAAACTCCAAAACCCTAGAATTCAAATTGTTTTAAATTTTCAACAATATCAATCAAATAGCTTCTCCTTAGAAGAAATCAAAGAAAGCTTCAACTTCTGAACCCCAACCAATTGATCTCTTCATCAAGAAGTGGCTACTTGATCCAATTGCTGTTAAAAAATGGAATGATATGAAATACTTCATAATTCATCCAGGTTCATTCATTAAGTTCTCCGATTTCTCCAAATATCGCTTTCTTGACTTAGCAAGGAATTCAGATATTGAATCCGTAATTAATTTTGATCAAAATAATGTAGAAATAAACCATATTATGATTAAACTATTCTACGCTAAATTCAATTTGGAGAAGTACAAGCTTGAAAATCCTGCACAATGTCTTTGGTCTGTAGTCTGTAGCAAGGAATTGTTTATCTCGTGTTCTAGAATGGCAAGCATTCTTGGAGTTCCTTTTACTAGTGAAAAATTCTCAAACAACTTTTTCAATATCCATGTCCATGATCGTATTATCCATGAGTTCATTGAAGACGATTTGGATAGCACATAATCCAAAGGTTTACGACCCACTGCAAGGATCATTCATCACACTCTCATGCACTCTCTACTACCAAGATTAGGTAATTTCGATGTCGTTTATAAAGAGAACTTCAAGGCATTATATGCAATATACGGGGATATTCATATCAATTGGATTGGTATGATTTTTGATGAGATTTTGCAAGCAAACGACTGCACTAGGCCACATTTGTGTTATAATGAATATATCATGCGTCTATTGCTCGACTGTAACATCATACCCCCTGAATCTCCTATTTCAAGGCCTAAAGTCTTTAAATAAGCAAGGATTAAACGGATGAAATTCCCCGATCCATACTTCACTATTATGCCTTTTGAGCAATGGCAAGAACGTGTACATCAACGAGCTTCAAAACGATCATCCTGGCATGGCCTAAAGAAGTCAAACTTCTAGGATCGTCTTCCTCGTCAAAGGAATCGCTAGACACCATTGCTCGCAACCAATTTCTACTCGAAGTAAGACTTAAGCATACGGATATGAAGATTGACAAATGCTTCAACAAGATCAGGTCTTTCTTTGGAACATTATGGGAAGCAATGTCATATGGTGCTTCATCTTCCATGCAAGCTCATGACCCCGGTAAACATCTAGCTCGTCCTACTTTTTCTTGGACATCATCAGAGGTGGCTACGCCCTCGGGAACTAGCCATGGACATGATCGCAAAAAAACACAAGTTGTTGAAGAGGAAGAAGAAGAGACGGAGTCGTAATCCGAGTCTTCTTAATTTACTTCCTAATTTTCTCTTGCTACGTACCTATGCATATCTTTTACTTTAAGACTTGATTTGGCACTTATATCTAAATGGTTCTGTGTTTTAATCATACTAAACTTCTGGGTGTGTATAACATCATTTTGTGACTCTTAACATGATATACATTACTCGTTTATGTTGCTTAAATATTCTAATAGTATCATTTATATCTTCACTTATTTACTCCTTTTTGTCGATGACAAAGAGGGAGAGATTGGTACTTAAAGTGTTATACATGAACATATAGTTCATGTTCATATACAGGCACAATCTCATGGGGAGATTCAGAACTATGTTGTCATCAATCAAAAAGGGGGAGAATGTTGAGTCAATAGTTTATGGAGTTTTGATTTCTGACAAAGAAATAAGCCGTGATTGACAAAAGAAGATATTTATTGGTTTGAAGAGATACAAAGAGCTACATATGGTATTCTAGATTAAAGGTTGATTATTTGGTGTTTTTAGTTTTGTTTATATTAAAATCTATCCTCAAATAATCTCACACCTCAAAATTATCGATATATGTATGAATATATATATATATATATATGTATGTATGTATGTATGTACACATTGATTGTGCAAACTGGGTAAAACTGGTCGACCGCCCCTATTTAGACCTATGGAGTGTTTCTACCCAGAATGCACAATAAACGTATACATATGAATATAACGTATATATTAAAATTCCTGTCTACCGGTTCTTTTTGACCTATCGTCCATTTTCTTTCAAAAAAAACCTTTCGAAAAGTCACTTCCTTTCAATCAAGGGTTGCATCTTCTTCTCTTCATCAATAATCATGGCTATTGTTCATTACTCTTTACAAAGGGTTACAACTATTTATTATCTATATAAACACCGTGAGATCATCACTCAAGTCGACTAATTTTAATGAATTTTGACTTAATTACTATCTCTAATTTCTTGATCTCATTTCTATATTCTTAAGCGCACAATTGAACATATTCAATAATATATCGTTTGAATCCTAGAATCTACTTAATATTCTTTTGATTCAATACGATATCCACTTCCAATTCTTCATATACATAAATATTTTATTTAAGGATAAGATTGTAGGAAGGGTGTAATACAAGTGACAAATTCGTGTTATCAAGAACACATACTGTCAACAACAATTATATTCATCTTAGTTGAAGTCCTCGGTGTTGTAAGAGGCACGTGTTGAAGTCCTCGTTGTTGTTAGAGGCATGAAATCCCGTTCGTCTGCTCGGGTGTTGTAAACCTATTCCTCCAGGTGAAGTGAGGTGGTTATTAGTGAAAATCCAAATAGAAGTCTGGGACTGGACGTAGAACGGTGCTCCGAACTAGTATAAAAATCCCTGGTGTGATTTTTCTATTTTACTGCATTTACTGTTACATATCTATGATTGGCTGATAATTATATCATCTTGTATTTTTCTTTCATAGTTCTTGTATATTTGTGTGTTATACACTATATTACACGATCCGTGTGTACTGTATTAGTACGTACGCATTCTTCAGAGTTTATACACGTAATCAACGTGTTGAATGTATTGAATGAGAAGAGTTTGTATGTGGGAAGGTGCAAAATCCTTACACTTCAGTAATGGCAGAAGATGTGGAGAGGTAGAAGAAAAGCCTCAGCCAAACGTTCAGGAGAGAGGAAAAGTCGCCTTCAAAATGCCTTTACGTCTAATATTTATAGCCATTTTGGGGTACTGGTTTGCGGGACACGTGGCATGCATCCAAAAAATCTCGAAATGAGGTGGAAATCGTGGAGAAATCCTCTCCAAGTCGTGTCACGCATGTGTAAGTTGATCCATGCCTATTGGTTTGGAAATAAGCTAAAGAATAGGGCTAAATCCATGTGTAGCCGCTACTTCCAAGCGGTTCGTGAGATGCGGCTCCTGGTGCCAGCCAGCTTCCGGCTCATGGCCGAGACCTAGTGCGGCTCTCAGACATGTGGCTAGCGGCTCGTGGTCGAGACCCAGAGCGGCTCTCGGATATGCAGCTCATGGTCGAGACCCGGAGCGACTCTCGGACATGCGACTCACAACTCGTTGTCGAGACCCAAAGCGGCTCTCGGACATGCGACTTGCGGCTCGTGGTCGAGACCCGGAGTGGCTCTCAATTTCGAGAGCTGGGGTGGCTCTCATGCCCGAGAGCCGGGATCTGAGAGCCGGGGTCCGAGAGTCGGGGACCGAGAGACGGGATCCGAGTGTCGGGGATTGAGAGCTGGGGAGCGAGAGCCAGGGTCCGAGAGTAAGGGACCGAGAGCCGGGATCCGGGCTTTCCTATACTTTGTCCCTTCATCCAAGCAAACAACTTTGAACATAAAATTGTGCTTAAGTCCTGAGTAACTTCGACCAAATCGCTTTGTGTCTTGTAACGATGTTCCCATTGCTCAAGCACATTGCTAACCAGAAATTCCATGCATGACAACTTTGACTAAAAAGTGTGTCAACAAGTTTGCCCCCCAGAACATATCTTGCTGCTTGAAGGAAGATGTGTTTGGATAATCCGAGAAATCCATAAGTCCATATCTACATGAAGATAAGACAAACAATGCAGGAATAGCTCCGAGACGGCCTTATCGGCGTAAGACGACCAAGGAAGTGCTATAAGGTTCCACGCCGGCCTTAATCGGGGTAAGACGACCAAGGAAATGGTAATGAGGTTCCAAGACGGCCTTACCGGCATAAGACAACCAAGGAAATGGTTATGAGGTTCCAAGATGGCCTTACTGAGGTAAGACGACCAAAGAAATGCTTATGAGGTTGCAAGACGACCTTACTGGGGTAAGATGACTAAGGAAATGCTTAATGAGTTTTATTTATACTGGACGGATCTAGTTTGGAGTCGGAGCTCAATGCTTATTGCTAGTTCATGAAAGTGCAGCGGTTGTTAGCCAGACATGTCTGGAGACCACAAGTCGATTCCGTGCGTGTGGGCAGATGTGGTCGCTATTTTTAAATTTAAAGAAAACAAAGAGGGGCAAGAAGTCTCCTAAAAGCTTAAAAACATGAACTATGGACCTGAGTCTAGCAAACTGAAAAGATCCACTCAGTGGGATCAATTAATGATAATCCCGCGATTGGTCAATCCAGGATTGTTCCCTCTCTGGGGAGTCGGTGGTGGCAGCGCCAGGGAAGATGCAGGCGTTGTTGGTTGTGTGACGTACTCGGGCAACTCTCCTCGTATGACCCGATCCTCAATCAAATCTTGCAAATGCCTGCAGTCATCAGTGTATGACTGTCCATGTCATGAAATATTCAATTCCTTCCGAAGTTGTGATATGCTAGCGGTGGCTCCTTCTTGGGAGCCATTGGGTAGGAGGTTGCACCTCTTGTATCCATGTAGATGTCATTCATGGTTGAATTGAGTTCAATTATCTGGACCCTCTCCGGCGCTGAGCATTGCAATCATTCTTCGCAGTGGTTGTTCCTTTGCCCATATCATTGCCTTTTCTAATCGGATGGTGCTTCGTCTTTAAGCATGTTGACATCGAGAGTAGCCTTCTCAGATTTGGCATCTTCCTCATGCAGAAATTTGTCTGCTTCAAAGTAGAATTTTCCGAAATCTCGTGGTGGGCCTCGGTGCAAAGATGTTTTGAAGTCCGATGTATCCAGAACACCAGATACAGCTGCCATCAATACCATGGATGGTTCTGGCCTTTTAATAGATGCTACTGCAGCGTTGAATCTTTCAAGTAACGAACGCAAAGTTTCTCCAAACCTTTGCTTGATTGAACTTAGTGACATGACATTTTTGGGTCGAGCTATGTGGACTAGAAATTGTTCAAGAAAGTGGTTGACCAGCATATTCCAGTTGTTGCCCGGCTGAGGTTCGAGCTGCTGAATCCACATAGCAACTATATCAATTAAAAAGAGGGGGAAACATTTTTCCATGACGTTTTCCGATGCCGATTGAACTTCCATATGTCGTTATATCACATCAGGTGCATGGTAGGATCTGTTCTGTCGTTGTTTGGTTACGTCATTTGATAAGCGTGGCCTCTCGAGAGGCGTTGAATTAAATTAGCCAGCCGATCGCCTTCGAAGAGTTGTTGTAAATTTCCACGATCAGAGCTGGTGCCCCTAGCATTGAATACAAGAGAGTGAGGAAGCTATTGGTGAACCATTGCATTCGGATCGCGGGTCGCGGTCTTGGGTCTCTGCTACGAACCGCTCCCTGCTGCTATTGAGTGGGAGTGTGCACTCTTGTGTCCATTTTAACCGGAGCTGAAGATGGTCGAGTCTGACCATTTCCAAGAGGGTGGGGATCCCCCGAGCTTAGGTGGTGCTGCGGATCGGGTAGGACCCAATCCGATCTTATTGGGATCTGCTGCTTGAGCAACTTGGTGAGCTGATGCATCTCGAGCCATTTCTATGCCACTTCCATCTAGTTGTAGGGTGTTGCTCGGTCTTTCGTCATCTGAGCGAAGAATTCATCCATCATTTCTCGCTGTTTACGGATGAGATCATCTTGCCTTGCTATATGATCTCTAAATCAAGGTTTTAAATCTCGGATATTGGTCGCGTTTCGTCTTGGGGATTTTATTGACTCAACCTCATATCGGGGGAGATCTCGGATGAGATGAGTCTAACTCGGGAGTTCGTATCGGATTTTCAACTCGGGTCTGAAAGTTCATATCGAAAAAATCTCAGGGTACATGGTATGTTAAAAATGATATTGTAACAAAATGATTTTTATAAATGTTATAAAAAACATACTAACTTAAACTTTAAATGCAAAATAACTTTATTATTCTTTATTTTGCGAAAGATCATTCATAATCTAAAATGTAATATGCTTAATATAGGAATATTGTTAGATGGGAAACATTAAAAGGATCCAAAACATTAAAAAATTCAGCATAAATAGACCATAAAATACATAATTTCATAAGTAACATGCATGCAAAAAGACGAATATGAAAATCATAAGCATTGTAAAACATATACGAACATACAATATAGTCATTTAACATGCAAAATGTAGAATAACAAAAGATTGATATGGCTAGATTTGAGTTTTTTCATTATAGTTCTAGTTCAGGCACAAATTTAAATTTTAACTAAAAAAACTTAGATCTTGGACGATATATTAGTATTTCGTCTCGGTCGATATATTGTTTGATATTGCAATATCTCGGGCGATATATTCGAAAGGATATCTAGAGTGGTATTTACTGTTTTGTTTTAGGAGCCCAAAACGAGATCTCGGAGGAGATCTCGGGCGATATTTGCAAGATTTGAAATAGTGCTCTAAATTCAACTATAACCCCATTCGACTCGTATCTAGTCAAGTATGCTAATGGATTTCCCTGAGAGGATGCTTCCTCGCTGTTCTCGTTTCTAGCGCCTTCACCTTCAGCACGGGAGAAGGTTTCATCTTTCTTTCGCTTGACCGTTAATCCAATTGCCCAATAATCTGCTTCCTTTCAAGCTAGGAGTCGATGTTGTCGTGCGCCCCCACTTCCTGGCACGCCAAAATGTTAGACCAAAAAATGGCACTAACACCCAAATGCTATGTGAAGTCATCACAATCAGAAATCTCCGATCATAGAATGCAGTAAAGAGCAATCACAAGGAACACACGAGGTTTTTATAGTGGTTCGGCTGTAGATGTAGTCTACGTCCACTATATAATCTTATTGTTATACTGACAGATTATAAGAATCAGTTACATGCAGACACATAATCCGTGTGTTAATTGAGATTACAAGAGTTTATACACGTAATCCACATGTTAAATGTATTGAATGAGAAGAGTTTGTATGTGGGAAGTTGCAAAATACTTGAACTTCAGTAACGGCAGAAGCTATGGAGATGTAGGAGTAAAGCCTTAGCCAAGCGTCCAAGAGAGAGGAAAAGTCCCCTTTAAAATGCCTTTACATCTAGGATTTATAGCCATTTTGGGGTAGCGGTTCACGGGACACGTGGACGCATCCCAAAAATCTCGAAATGAGGTGGAAATCGTGGATAAATCCTCTCCAAGTTGTTTCATGCCATGTGTAAGTTGATACATGCCCATTGGAGTGGAAATAGCCTAAAAAATAGGGCTAAATCCATGTGTAGCTGTTGCTTCCAAGCGGTTCGTGGGACGAGGCTCGTGGTACCAGGTGGCTCGTGGTCGAGACCTAGAGCGGCTCTCGGACATGCGGCTCGCGGCTCGTGGTCGAGACCCGGAGCGGCTCTCCGGCATGCGACTCGCAGCTTGTGGTCGAGACCCGGACCGGCTCTCGGACATGCGGTTCGCGGCTCGTGGTTGAGACCCGGAGCGGCTCTCGGACATGCAGTTCGTGGTCGAGACCCGTAGCGTCTTTCAGGTTTGGGAGGTGGAGAGGCTCTCATGTCGAGAGATGGGGCAACTCTTATGCCCGAGATTCGGGGTGGCTCTCATGCCCGAGAGCCGGGGTCCGAGAGCCGAGGTCCAAGAGCTGGGGACCGAAAGCCGGGATCCGAGAGCCAGGAACTGAGAGCCAGGATCCGTGCTTTCCTATAATTTGTCCCTTCATCCATGTGAATGTCGTTGAACATAAAATTATGCTCAAGTTTTAGTAACTTCGACCAAATCTCTTTATGTCTTCTGACAATGTTCCCATTGCTCGGGCGCGTTGCTAACCAAAAATTCCATGCATGACAACTTTGAACAAAAAGTATGTCAACAGGAATTAATCGGTCAGTTCCAATCTTTTGGAGAACTAACAATACCAATTAGTCTATCTTGGACACCGATCGGTCAGTTCCAATCCTTTGGAGACTTGTCAGTACCAACCGGTTTTTCTTGGAGACCGATCGATCAGTTCCAATCCATTGGAGGATTGACAGTACCGATCGGACTGCATTAATCCCCTAAGGTTTGGTTAATACCGACCATTCCATTGTGCTACATGCTTTTTCCATAACTTTCTCTAATCGATAACCTTTTTAATATTGTGCTAAATGCTAGCCACCTCTTATTATTACTCATCCTGTAATAAAACAATTAAACGTTTCGGGCCGTTATACTCTGCCACCTACTGCCCGTGTCGGTAACAAGTTAGTTAAATGTTTAAAAAGTTTATACATAGCACCTTATGACTTATATTTGAATGATATGGTTGCATTGAAGTGCTTTGTAGACTATTTAATCACGCACTTCCTACGCACATTTGAACATTCATATATAAGTTCATTTTAAAGCCTGAAATCGATTGATCAATTGTAGAATTCAAACCTTACTCTTATACTGCTACATATAACATCTCTTATTTTAGGAAATGTGCACTTGCGGTTTGTTTTCAAATACACTTATCTGTGTATAAATGATGACCCGAAAATAATTGCGTGAACAACCCGAGGGAACATCCGGATCTGCTCAAGTTGAAACTTCTACTAGAACTTCGAAAACTGTGATGACTAATGCTCCTGGATCAGAGGTTATCCCAGAATTCCCCATGCCACAACCTCTTACTATAGCACCTAATGTGAGGATACCCACAAAACATTCCAAGCGGGCATATAAGAGCTTATGTGCTTAGTTTAGGATTTCAGAGGATGATGTCAAGCTTCCACAAGGGAATGAATTCCTAATTCCCCGCCTCCAGGATATGTTGCCGTTAACTGACAGATGTTAGTGATCGGAGCTTTCCCTCCTTTCAATCCTTTTCTGGAAATGGTTCTTAGACGCTTAGCTATCGCTTCCATGCAATTTCACCCAAATGGCTACGCCATCTTAATAGGTTTATATGTGATTTTTATGAGGGCTAAGCAACCCGTGCCCACTTTCCAATAAATTTGCTCTTTGTACGCTTTTAAAAGGACGCCGGAGAAACAATTGATTATTTTTATAGAAGCAAAACATTCCAAGATTATAACTGACTTATTGGAGAGTGTTAAAGGTTTTACAGATCACTACTGCTTCGTCCGATTCCGTGACAAATTCTATGGCAGGTGGATGGAAGGAGGTAAAAGATTTATTTGTTTAAAACTCCTTCATTTCCTTTTATATCTAAGTCTCAAACTTTATATCTAACTCAGATGCTGTTGTGGATCAGGACTTAGTTGATTCTCTAAAAGCTGTTGATGACGGGGAAAGAAGTAGAAAGTTCTTGATCATAGAATAGTTTCTCTGTCAATACGATCTGCTTGACCCTTCTCATACTCTTAAATTAGACCTGACTTTTAAGAAAGAGATTGCCAGTAAATCTCCAGCTAAGAGAAAGCTCCTTTAAAGAAATGTTCTGACATTGCAAGCAGTAGTAAAATGCCTCCCAATTCTAAATTGGTTTTTATTGGAGAAGAGGAGTCTCATCAGCACGAGGACGAGAGCGAGCAGGTTGAGAAGGAAACCGAGCGGGTTGAGAAGGATAAAACTACTTCGGAAACTCTTCCGGATCCAATGAAGGGGGGTCAAACAAGTTGGAGATGCTGAAACAACTTCGAAGGATAATGCAGATAAGGTTGATGAAAACCCTATTACTCAAATTATTCAAAGTGAGAGTTCCGCGGATAATTATAAGTGCTTGAGTGATCTCAGTTCAGCCAGAGATATTATTCAGGGTGAAATTGTCATCCAAACCCCAAAACCTCAATCCAAGGGAAAAGGGATTAATATAACTGCCATCAGCTTACCAGGAAAAATACTTGCGAATCTAGGGATCGCTTTAGAACCGACTATGGAAATTGGTTCGTTATCGGATATATATTAGCAAACATTCTACTTATATCATGAGTTTACAATTCCTTGCATTAATATCTTAAACTTGCCCCAGTATTTGTAAATGGGAACACTAAATTTCTGCTTTCTCTCTTTTCTCAGGTGTAGAAATGATACTGGAGCCCTCGTTTATGAAAGACTTCAATGAAAAGTCGACTCAGCAAAATCCAAAGTATTTTCTTAAATCTCGTCCTTGATGACGTTCCTAACGATCTGATTGTCCTCAACACCCCACATCCTCCCCGTCAATCTCGGCCAACTCCAAAATTTCCTGAAACTGATGACTAGAGACAATGGAAGCATGAGAATGAAGCCATGTTAGAAGAAAAAAGAGGAAGGAAGTGGAGCAAAGGAAAAAGAAGAGTGGGTAGAAGAGAGATAAGGATGATCGAGGCAAAGACGACTCTCAAAAGCGTCATAAGCCAGACAAACTTCCAATGCCAGACATTCAGATTACTTCTGATCAACCATACTTGGCTTCTCCATCTGTCACTCTAACTCCCACCGACCTTCAAATGATTATACACAGACCTCGTTATGCTCCCAGACCATGCAACCATGAGTTTGTTGAACGATTCAAGGGTTGGTGTCTACATGGGATGTATTTTGATTTGGACATATATCCGTCTGACAAACAAACCATACTTGGCGAAATGGACACCGTGAAAAGTTGCATGTTGACACAATTCGATACTGCTAAGATCCAGTTGGAAACGCGCATAGATGCAATTAGGGATCATGCTGAGAAATAACTGACTGCTTGAAATGCGTTTGCTCATGATCTCTAAAGGCTCAACAAGGATAATATTGAATGAATCCTCACTTAGAAAATGATAAGGTCAACCGCATCAGAGCCTTTGAATCCCGGGACAAAACCATTGCTTCCTTCGCTCAAAGAGATACAGATTTAGCGAGCTTAGATGATGAAAATAAAGGGCTCAAAGAAGAACTTGTTGCCGCGAAAGCGCAAGTCCATGAGGTTTAAGCTGCTTGAGAACTTGTCGAATTTCAACTAATTGTAGAAAAGAATGCTTTCGTCGCTCATCAGCAAGAAAACATTATTCTTCAAGAAAAAATATCTTCTCAAAGTATGACTCTTTTCACAGTACAAAAAAACTCTTGAAGAAGAAAGACTTAAGGCTGTAGCCGATCTCAAAAAAGCTCAACTAGATGCCAATGCTTCTTTGTTTAACTTTATGTCTACAGCGTCATAAGTCCAGGAAGTTTGCATTATCTAGAAGATAAATTCAAAACTACTCTGGCTCTTGTTTGGGAGCGAATAGTTGAGATTAATGAAGGAGACCACAGCGAAGACGATCTTATTGAAGACCTCTTAAATGAAGAGCCCCGCGAGGCCTTAGCTGAGAGAAAGGCTCAATTGAAAAAGGTGCAAGACTTGATGAGCGATAGGGCTGAAACTTTTGGGGAGCAAGCCCAGGATCAAACCACTATTGATGCCCCTGTTGATCTCGCTAATATTGAAGCCTTTGGCTCGCAACTCCAATTAACCCTCCTGCTATTCTCATAGAGAAGGAAACAATTTTCGAGGAGTATGATGGAAATTATGAGGAAGATGACAATGATGCAGACAAATTTGAGGTCGATGAGAAAAGAAATGTCCTAGTGAATCTTGAAGTCACAGGTAAAACTGAAATTGTTCAAGCTATGTTATACTTAGACTACCAATGCCCTTTACCTGGGACAACCGCATTTATTGCTCATTGTTCATCTGTCTTAGGTCTGATCTCACTAGAGCCTCCTTCTGGCAGATTTACTGCTATGATGAATGAAGCTATGGTCACTGACTCGACCTTGGTATCCATTCTTCCTGCCTCAGTTACTACTCCTCCTCCAGGCAATGCATCTCTAATTGGTGTTAAAACCCTAGGGTCACAAGATATCAAGATTGGGGCAATTGCCAAGTTGGACGGTGACGATGACTATATCCCCAGCGATGAGGATTTGGACTATACTGGTGAGACCCCGGGAAAGGATGTTAAGGATCCAAAGAAGCAGAAAACAAAGCATGCATCATCCTTGAAGCATAGATGAGGAAAGTGTGATGCTGAGAAGAAAGGGATTATCACTTTATCCTCTCAAGAAAGTCCAAGTGGTCCTGTAGCAAAAAATGGAAGCCAACGAACTAGTACTCCTCCTTCTTCTATCATGCTATCCCTAAGGTCGAGTGGCTACAAAAAAGGAAAGAAGAAGTAGTGCTTGAGACTGACTGACTTTCTCTACTTTTTGTTATTTCCTCTCATGCTTTGTAGTTAGACCGGTTGTATATGCTAGTGTTGGTCTTCGCTTGTTACTTTTATGCATGTTTGTGTCTGGAACCTTTATACTCATGATGCTGTGATTGACTTGTGTTGTTGTTGCTGTGATGAAACTGTGCTCTGTTTGTTGTACTTAAGCATTTACTTTAGCTTTGCTGTACTTTTTGAAAATGTGTGTAGGTGCTAGTATATTACACAAGGATCATGTAATATGGTGTATAACACACAAGTATGAATTAATAGCTAATCACAGATATAAAAAAGTAAATACAGTAAAATAGAAAAATCACACCAGGGATTTTTATACAGGTTCGGAGCACTGTCCCACGTCCAGTCCCAGACTTCCTTCTGGATTTTCACTAACAACCACCTCACTTCACCCGGAAGAACAGATATACAACACCTGAGCAAACGAATGGGATTTCATTCCTCTAACAACACGAGGACTTCAACACTTGCCTCTTACAACACGAAGGACTTCACTACAACACGGAGGACTTCACTACTTGTCTCTTACAACACGGAGGACTTCAACAAAGATGAATATACTTTGCAGTTGACAATATGTGTTCTTGATAACACGAATTTGTCAATTCTTGTACTACCTTCCTGTAATCTTATCCTCAAATAGTATTTGTGTTTATGAAGATTTTGGAAGATGATATCGTATTGATCAAAAGAATAATATATAAATTCTAGGATTCAAGAACAATATTGTGAAGAATATGAGCGTTTGAGTACTTGAGAGTTTAAGATTGAAATCAATAGTATAGAGATTAGATAGAAAGAATTGTTGAATTGAAATGATGATTTCAAGATGTTTATATAAGAGATTAACAGTTGTAACCATTAGTAAAGAGTTACAAACAATGGACATGATCATTGTGAAAAGGAAAAGAAGCAACTCTTGAAGAAATGGAAGTGACTATTCGAATAGTTGCTTCTGTTTATAAACGGTCGACATGTCAAAATGGACCAGTAGACAGGAATTTAAATATATATACGTTATGTATATATGTGTGCACGTTTATTTTGCAAACTGGGTGAAAATGGTTGACTAGTCCGATCTGGGCGGTCGACCGGTTATGCCCAGTTTGCACAATTAATGTGCATATATATAATTATTTGTATATATAGAAATATTGATTGTTTGAGGATAGATTTTAACATTAATGAACACTATTATCATACCAAATAATCAACATCTATTGAATAATTCCTATTTAGCTCCTTATTTTCGTAAACCAACGAAGATATCCCTTTTGGCGATTATTGCATATTTATTTGGTAGAAATCAAAACTCCTTGACTCAACATTCTCCCCCTTTTTGATTGATGACAATATAGCTCTGAATCTCCCCCTATATATAGTCTCCCTCTGAGTTTGTACCTTTATATATTAGCTATATTTCCTCCATATACGATATTAATATAACTTTTCCCTGCATATACAATGTTACCATTTTTCTCCCCCTTTGTCATCGACAAAAAGGATAGTGTAAGTACATAAATAAGCAACAGTGAAAACGATACGAGCAGAGCTTTAAAGAAACACAAAGCAAATTGCATGGATCATAAGAGTCATGGAGTACTAGCATACATAAGTCTTACTACGAATAAAAACTACAACACCATTTAGATACAAGTGCCGGAGTAAGCCTTAAAAACAAAAATAAAAGCATAAGTTCATAACATGAATGAAGAAACAAACTACATGGATTCTGTTTCCTCTCCTTCTTCTTCTTCTTCTTCAAGATTTACCACGACCCCGTCCATGACTAGTGTCAGAGCTAGTACCCTCCTCTGAAGATGTCTAAGTAAAAGATAGAGGAGCTGGACGTTTGTCGGGGTCTTGTGCATGCATAGAAAAAGAAGATGCTCCACAAGATATTTTTCCCCATATATATCCGAAGAATGACTTAAGTTTGTTAAAACGTTTATCCATTTTTGTAACAACCCGAAAATCTGGGCCAGTTTAAAATTTTTATTTTGGCAATTTTAGCGAATTTTGATTATTTAAAACGAATTATTTTAAATAATATCGACGAGAAATTTATTTTGAATGGAATTAGAACGTATATATTATATACGTCGTCGTTAGAATATAAATAATTATTTATAATTATAAAAGAGAATTGAAAATTGCGCGGTAGTTCGATAATTCGATTTCAAACTTCAATTGAATGTACCAGGTGTAAAATAAACCAGATTTAGTGAAATCAAAAACATTGGGATCTAATTGAGAATATCTTTCCAGCGAATCCGAAAAATCAAAATTTCATAGCGGGAATCAAAAGATATGTCCAGTTGAAAATCCTGAATAGTCGCTATGGAATTCAGGCCCTTAAAAATGGACATTTTGCAATCGACCTCGGATTTCGACGAAACCACTTTTGTTGGATCTGTGATGTCAAATTATTGCTAGATTCCAAATTTCATAATTTTTCGAATTAATATGTGAGCGTGGCAAAGGAAAACGCGTTTGACCAGTTTCAGTTGATTTTAATCGACTGGAAAATGGCCATTTTTCTAACGGTCTCAGAATTCGACAAAACTAGTTTTGTTAGGACCGTATCGTCAATACGAAGCTAGAAAATATTTTTCGGGAATTTTTAGGGTTAGTATGTGACCCCGGTAAATTGGAATGCGCGTTCAAATTCAATATATAGAGTTATATGTTGATTTTAACGGAAACTGATCGAAACGATCGAATCAGCCTACGATACATATCCCATTATGTTCGGAATGGGGGTAATTAGCTATAGACGACAGGCGGTGGGCCTCGTATAGAGGTCGTATGAAAAAGTTGCTTTTTGAAAATAAATTAATTAAATAAAAAATTATATATCTCTCTCCTCTCCCCTTAAACTCTTCTGGCCCCCCCATTCGAAATCAAAACAGACAGAAGAAAAAAAAACTTTAAACCCGCCCCCCCTCCAGTCTCAATCGCGACGCCACCTCCTCACTGCCGAACGTCGCGCCGCCAGGCGAAGTCACGCACTCCGCCTCCCCTCAGATGATCGGCCTTCCCCATCGCGCCCCCCTCCCCCACGCTCGATTGAAATCCCTCATCCCCAAACATCCCAAACTCGAAGACAGCCGCCATCGCCCAACCGAGTACCCCAATCCGCCCTGTTCCGCCACCTGAAGCCTCTGTCGCCGCCTCCTGCTCGTCCTTCGACCACCCCTCAGCCACGTGAAGCCCCCTCCCCTCCAACAGTAAAGGTAAGTCTTTAATTAATTATTTTAAGTTATTTTAAATACTTAGTTTTATTATATGATTACAAATATAAGGATAGTTTTTTTAGAAATATGGTATTGAATAAAAATTAGATCTTTTTTTTTATTTTAAATAAAGATTTGATTTTTAGCATTCATAAAGGTTTGATTTTTAATATTTAAAAAGGATATAGTTTTGTAGAATGAAAAGGTAAAATTTTTAATGTCGGAAAGAAGGGATAAAAAAATTCGATTTTTCTATATTGAATAGCGAAGTAAAAATTCGATTTTTCTATATTGAATAGCGAAGTAAAAATTCGATTTTTCTATATTGAATAGCGAAGTAAAAATTCGATTTTTCTATATTGAATATCGAAGTAAAAATTCGATTTTTCTATATTGAATAGCGAAGTAAAAATTCGATTTTTCTATATTGAATAGCGAAGTAAAAATTCGATTTTTCTATATTGAATAGGGAAGTAAAAATTCGATTTTTCTATATTGAATAGCGAAGTAAAAATTCGCTTTTTCTATATTGAATAGCGAAGTAAAAATTCGATTTTTCTATATTGAATAGCGAAGTAAAAATTCGATTTTTCTATGTTGAATAGCGAAGTAAAAATTCGATTTTTCTATATTGAAAAGCGAAGTAAAAAATTCGATTTTTCTATATTGAATAACAAAGTAAAAATTCGATTTTTATATATTGAATAGCAAAGTAAAAATTCAATTTTTACATATGTAGAGAATACGGGCAACGAAGATGACTAAGAGGGGAGAACGATGAAGATTTCTATAAATGAAGAGTCGTGGTATTGGATAGCTATTGGTGAGAACTTCTCACTCTTCAATTTCTTTTTCTAGTTGTGTTATATATATACTAGGATGCAGACGGTGTTTAGTAGCACCCGACACCCGTCATCCACAGACCATGGATGGCTTGTTTGTTTAATTGTTTTGTTGTGTAGTTGGTTAGATTATTTGGTTTGAATTGAATTGTTTGGTGAAATGAAATTGATTTGATTGATGTGTGAATGGCGTGGGCCTTCACTAGACCGGGGATAAGGCTAGGCCTCGTCCCGTTTCTAGTATCGTGCCGTTATGCCGCTGAAATTTTCTAAAATAAGTTAGAAAAATAAAGAAATCATTTTATTTAATAAATTAACCGAATAGAATATTTTCATAGGTTGAATAAAATGTTTTATCGTTAAAAATATAATTTTTAACGTGAATGTGAATAAATAAATAATCATTTACAAACCGGACGGTTTGTTTATGTACACCTATTTGAAGGACATTGATTGGGACGATAAAATTTTACACATCGCCCAACTGCACAAATAAAAATCTGTGTTTGATTGTTTGAAACCCCACACGGGTATTGGGATGATATATGACATACACTAGTCCCAATAATTAGTTGTATGTCGATCGATTGATTGACAGACTGTTATAAGCGTTAGATATTTATATTTGATGCTTTTACAGTGTAGAATGCACTTTGGATGATGGTTGATTATTTGTCATCGTTGATATATGCATGTGTTGTAGAAAATCCATATAATTAACATTATATGGTAATTGATTGGGCCTCATTCCAGTTTCGAAATAGAAATATTTGAAATAAAAATATTTGAAATAGAAATATTTGAAATAGAAATATTTGAAATAGAGATATTTGAAATAGAAATATTTGAAATAGAATATTTGAAAATAGAAATATATGAAGCCGCGTTGATAGATTGACGCCATTTTGACGTGAACGATATTTATATCGATTTTATTCACTTTTAAAATGAATATTGAAAAAATTTGAAATTCGAACTATATTGAATAGATTTGAAATTCGAACTACACTGAAATGATTTGAAATTCGAATAGAAATGAATTCGAATTGAATTTGAATAGAAATGAATTCGAACAGAATTGAAATAGAATTGAAATCATTTTGTAATGAATTGAAATAGAATTGAATTCGTTTTGAAATGAATTCGAATAGAATTGAAATAGAATTGAAATCGTTTTGAAATGAATTCGAATAGAATTGAAATAGAATTGAAATCGTTTTGAAATGAATTCGTATAAAAATTAAATAGAAATGAATTTGAATTGAAATTGAATTAATTTGAAATTCAAATTGAATTGAAAACGAATGGAAATTGAATTAAAAATCGTTTTGAAAAGAAAATCGGCGAAGTATATATTATATATATTATATGTATTATATAATGGCCTGAATAGAACGCGACGCACCGCGGTAGTTCGCGAATTTCGACCATTGACTTCGAATGGATATTACGGGAGATCCGACCGTCGGATTCTCCTAAAACCGGAACCGTTTGGTTCATATCGAAAAGAGCTTTCTAACGAATATTAGAAATTTGAAATCTAACGGTTGGATTTGGAATTATGTCCAAATCAAATTTGAAAAAGGTCGCTATAAGTGCAGTTCGATGGCCGTTGATGGAAATCGACTGTACGGGCCTTGATAAAATTATTAAAAATAGTAATAATTTGTGTAAAATCATAAGAAATGATTTGTGAAGAATTGGGATGAAAAACTCCATATTTGAAAAGATAAAAATAGATTTTTATCGAAATGAATTAGTTTTGAACTAAAATTTTAATTCTATTTATTTTTGAATAAATAAATGGAATTTGAAATGGTTTTGAAAATAACCAGAATTTCCAATAATTATATTGGAATGGATTTGAATCGAAATTGTCTTTGGATTATTTCGATGTTGGATTTCGTGATGATACAGATATTATTATGGGGATTTGAAAGATATACGTATATCGTTATTTCCAATACGATATTTGTTAGTCGTAGAATTTGATATTGAATATAAGCCGATATATTTTCTATTCAGAGCCTTGTGTTCAATATCAAATGTGATTTGGTTTTGTCGTGAATGGTGTCTTCATTAACACTGTTCTTAAGCCCAGTTGAGAAAAGATTAAATCTTTTTATTTGGATTTAATGAAGTGTACCAATTAAATAATATTTCATTGGAATTAAATTGATATTGATTTTAGGGTTTATCGTGAACAGTGTTTTTAAATAACACTCGTTCTTTAACCCGATAATTAATGGAATGTGATTTTGGGTTTATCGTGAACTGTGTTTTAAATGACACTGATTCTTTAACCCAGTCACAGATTAAAACTAAGTGGAGTTTTAATGAATCTTTAATTAGATTGAAATGATCGAGAATGGAGTATCACCAGTTTTGCTCCAGGCGTTAGTTAAATCTTTAATTAGATTTGAACGTGAAATGGTAATTGAATTTACCGATAACACCGTGGTGTTAGATATGAAGTATAACCAGTTTACTTCATGGGATGAATAGGTTGGGATTGGGAAATTAAAACAAATGATTACTTCGGTAAGGTTCGTTAATCCCGACTAGTTGAATCGAAATTCAAAAGAAGATTAAAGAATAAATTCAAGGAATTTATCTTGGATAAAATTAATGGGAACCTTTCCCTATGAATGTAAAATTTAGAAACTAACTGTCGGTTAGCCAAGCATAATGGTTTTATGGATATTGATCTAATGTTGGTTTCGGCCTTCGGGGTTAATATTTGGGAAATTATTCTCTTGATTAATTTACGGTTAGTGACTGATGAATTGGAATGAGGCGTACGTTGTGTTTGTGTAACACTTATTTAAAATATATGCGAGTTATTCGGAAAGACCGGGTTTATCCCATTCTGAATAACTGATACGACGATAAGTCGAAGATGAAGACGATGGTCGAAGACCGGAGGTCTTCACGTCGTTTGGGTGATTACTGATGATCTTGATTGGGCTGTACACCTAAGAAGATGGAAACAGTTGGTGATCGTCCAGATGTACTTGGAGATCGATGGATATGCGGGGTACTAGGTGCCTCCGGTTTCGTTCAGTCCCAGAACGAACTGGTAAATGGACTGTGTGTCTGACATTGGATTTCATTCTGTGTGACTAATATCGATTGCATGGAGTGAATTGCCTGTGTGGCATGCCTAAGTGGCAATTGATCAAGGCTTCTGTTGAAAAGAAAAGTCTTGTGGTGATGATCAAAGCACAGCATGTGTGGCACAGCTTTGTGTAACGTGAATTCGCGAGCCTCACACCCCGGTGGTGAACCAAAAACGGGAGACGGACCTCAGGGGGGACATGCGTTTTCTTTCTAGCTAGGGTGGTGTCAGTGACCTACCAGCCCTGACATTTATATTATTTTCACCTGTGTGGGTTTTGCTGTTGCGAGGCGCCTCGGTTTGATCGGACGATCCGGGTCCGATGGAGTCATTCATTGGCTCATTTACGCCCCAAAGGGCGGAGAAACGTTGTGTTCAGGCATTATAATCCACATCGGTGGACCGGCCCTGACGATCCAAGGGGCAGTTGCGGCTATTCCTAGACATGGGCTAGATTGTCTAAAATCGGTAGAGGACGATCCCTGGCCTCGGTTCACAGACGGAAATCCAATTTCCGAATACGTGACGTTTGCGGTTTTAATTGTAGAACTAGTATGGCGACATGATATATGGTACCCATGCCACCTATGATTGATACTTATGATTTGAAGTTGTTTTATACACTATGCACTTATAATAGTATCAAATGATTTGTTTCAAACGTATCAAGCATTCTTTGGCTGTTATAAGGGAAAACCCTATCCCCCGGCTTGCGTTGCATTGTGTGATAGGACCTGGGTCTTATAACAGCTTCATTTTTCTTTATTTAGCATTGCGCTGTTGGTTTTATGCACTGGTATTCTTGGGACGAAACCCGTTCCGTGTTATACGGCATGGTCCCTTGAATTGCCTAACTTTAAAAATAAAGATTAATAACTGTTTTAGTTCTCACACCAGTCCCATGACTGAACTGGACTTTATTGTTTTGACCTGAACTCTGGGTGCCCCTATTTTGACACGGGCAGCTAGTAGTTTTGGTTTTGCAGATTTATATTCACAGGATCCTGGTTTACAGCTGGAATGATATCCAGAAAGCTTTGTATCCGTATATCTCTTCTACTTGCGTATTGTATTATTTTCCACTGCTATGTATTTAAATGTAATTTAAATCTCTGATATTTCTATGTAATATTGATTTATACTCTGTATATTCTTGTAATCTGATGCATTGTTGTAATATACAATGAAATGTTCTTCCGTCTGCGTTCTTTTGTGGCTTGTTCTCGAACTATCCGCGATTTCCCAACCGGGGAAGTTGCGGGTTTTCACAGTTGGTATCAGAGCTTTTGTTTACAAAGCTCAGAGAACAAGGCACCTTAGAACCATACGAAAGAATTCATCAGATATTGGATTAGTAATATCCAATGAGAATGACTCGTTAGAGATGGGATCAGTAGTATCCTAGAACGAGTGTGAAGAGTATATTTTTAAAGTAAAAACAAGTTTTGTTTTGAAATTTAAATCAACTATTCGTATTTGATTATTTATTCTATATTGATCGGGACAATCCGATATATAAAGATTTTGCATATATGTCTTGCAAACGTGTATTCGAAGTTTTAATGTATTGGATAGTTATAGAATCATACTCTAGTTGCCCGGGGATAATTCTGGTGACGGGGCACCATCGCCAGTATTTATATTCGAGCGACGAAAGTGAGATTTCTATAAATTTCCAATTGACTGGTGTGAGAACCGAAATTAGATAGGGCCTATTGTTGTGATTTGGCACCAAAAATCTGATTTTTTGACTATATATCAAAGTTATGCATTTGAAATGATAATCAACTAATTGATTGATGTTTGTGTTGTTTGTTTGATAATTTTGAACCATTATGCCTAATTGAATCAAATATTGAATTGTATTGAAATTTGGTCGCATTTGCTTGTATATACTTGTACTTACATTGAACAGGTCATAGCAAGGAGGCTAGAGCAGAGAATAAAATTTGTTTGCCCGACAAATAGGTACATGTTTACTACATAATTTACTGTTTTATTTGGGTGATGATGATTTTATGAGCCTATTGGCTAGCCGCTTGGCTTTTTCTTTTTCTTTTTGAGATCTGAAGGCCTATATGGCAATTTCGGGATTTTCCCGTGGCTCCCGGTGTAGGGGAGGTTATGGCGAAATTTTTCGAAAATTTAGGGTGTTAGCCAAATTTTTGAAAATTTGAAAATTCTCAGAAACTGAAAAGTTGGAGAATGAAAGCCAGATCGAACGTAGAGTTGATTAATCAAACCATTTTCGACTTTGTTCCTTTTCGGGGACGAAAAGTTTTAAGTGGGAGAGATTGTAACAACCCGAAAATCTGGGCCAGTTTAAAATTTTTATTTTGGCAATTTTAGCGAATTTTGATTATTTAAAATGAATTATTTTAAATAATATCAACGAGAAATTTATTTTGAATGGAATTAGAATGTATATATTATATACGTCGTCGTTAGAATATAAATAATTATTTATAATTATAAAAGAGAATTGAAAATGGCGTGGTAGTTCGATAATTCGATTTCAAACTTCAATTGAATGTACCGGGTGCAAAATAAACCGGATTTTAGTGAAACCAAAAACATTAGGATCTAATTGAGAATATCTTTCCAGCGAATCCGAAAAATCAAAATTTCATAGCGGGAATCAAAAGATATGTCCAGTTGAAAATCCTGAATAGTCGCTATGGAATTCAGGCCCTTAAAAATGGACATTTTGCAATCGACCTCGGATTTCGACGAAACCACTTTTGTTGGATCCGTGATGTCAAATTATTGCTAGATTCCAAATTTCATAATTTTTCGAATTAATATGTGAGCGTGGCAAAGGAAAACGCGTTTGACCAGTTTTAGTTGATTTTAATCGACTGGAAAATGGCCATTTTTCTAACGGTCTCAGAATTCGACGAAACTAGTTTTGTTAGGACCGTATCGTCAATACGAAGCTAGAAAATATTTTTCGGGAATTTTTAGGGTTAGTATGTGACCCCGGTAAATTGGAATGCGCATTCAAATTCAATATATAGAGTTATATGTTGATTTTAACGGAAACTGATCGAATCAGCCTACGATACATATCCCATTGTGTTCGGAATGGGGGTAATTAGCTATCGACGACAGGCGGTGGGCCTCGTATAGAGGTCGTATGAAAAAGTTGCTTTTTGAAAATAAATTAATTAAATAAAAAATTATATATCTCTCTTCTCTCCCCTTAAACTCTTCTGCCCCCCCATTCGAAATCAAAACTGACAGAAGAAAAAAAAACTTTAAACCCGCCCCCCTCCAGTCTCAATCGCGTTGCCACCTCCTCACTGCCGAACGCCGCGCCGCCAGGCGAAGTCACGCCCTCCGCCTCCCCTCAGATGATCGGCCTTCCCCATCGCGCCCCCCCTCCCCCACGCTCGATTGAAATCCCTCATCCCCAAACATCCCAAACTCGAAGACAGCCGCCATTGCCCAACCGAGTACCCCAATCCGCACTGTTCCGCCACCTGAAGCCCCTGTCTCTGCCTCCTGCTCGTCCTCCGACCACCCCTCAGCCACTTGAAGCCCCCTCCCCCTCCAACAGTAAAGGTATGTCTTTAATTAATTATTTTAAGTTATTTTAAATACTTAATTTTATTATATGATTACAAATATATGGATAGTTTTTTTAGAAATATGGTATTGAATAAAAATTAGATCTTTTTTTTTAAATAAAGATTTGATTTTTAGCATTCATAAAGGTTTGATTTTTAATATTTAAAAAGGATATAGTTTTTGTAGAATGAAAAGGTATAATTTTTAGTGTCGGAAAGAAGGGATAAAAAAAATTCGATTTTTCTATATTGAATAGCGAAGTAAAAATTCGATTTTTCTATATTGAATAGCGAAGTAAAAATTCGATTTTCTATATTGAATAGCGAAGTAAAAATTCGATTTTTCTATATTGAATAGCGAAGTAAAAATTCGATTTTTCTATATTGAATAGCGAAGTAAAAAATTCGATTTTTCTATATTGAATAGCGAAGTAAAAATTCGATTTTTCTATATTGAATAGCGAAGTAAAAAATTCGATTTTTCTATATTGAATAGCGAAGTAAAAATTCGATTTTTCTATATTGAATAGCGAAGTAAAAATTCGATTTTTCTATATTGAATAGCGAAGTAAAAATTCGATTTTTCTATATTGAATAGCGAAGTAAAAATTCGATTTTTCTATATTGAATAGCGAAGTAAAAATTCGATTTTTCTATATTGAATAGCGAAGTAAAAATTCGATTTTTCTATATTTAGCGAAATAAAAATTCGATTTTTCTATATTGAATGACGAAGTAAAAATTCGATTTTTATATATTGAATAGCAAAGTAAAAATTCAATTTTTACATATGTAGAGAATACGGGCAACGAAGATGACTAAGAGGCGAGAACGATGAAGATTTCTATAAATGAAGAGTCGTGGTATTGGATAGCTATTGGTGAGAACTTCTCACTCTTCAATTTCTTTTTCTAGTTATGTTATATATATACTAGGATGCAGACGGTGTTTAGTAGCACCCGACACCCGTCATCCACAGACCATGGATGGCTTGTTTGTTTAATTGTTTGGTTGTGTAGTTGGTTAGACTATTTGGTTTGAATTGAATTGTTTGTTGAAATGAAAATGATTTGATTGATGTGTGAATGGCGTGGGCCTTCATTAGACCGGGGATAAGGCTAGGCCTCGTCCCGTTTCTAGTATCGTGTCGTTATGCCGCCGAAATTTTCTAAAATAAGTTAGAAAAATAAAGAAATCATTTTATTTATTAAATGAACTGAATAGAATATTTTCATAGGTTGAATAAATGTTTTATCGTTAAAAATATAATTTTTGACGTGAATGTGAATAAATAAATATTCATTTACAAACCGAACGGTTTGTTTATGTACACCTATTTGAAGGACATTGATTAGGACGATAAAATTTTACACATCGCCCAACTGCACAAATAAAAATCTGTGTTTGATTGTTTGAAACCCCACACGGGTATTGGGATGATATATGACATACACTAGTCCCAATAATTAGCAGTATGTCGATCGATTGATTGACAGACTATTATAAGCGTTAGATATTTATATTTGATGCTTATACAGTGTAGAATGCACTTTGGATGATGGTTGATTATTTGTCCTCATTGATATATGCATGTGTTGTAGAAAATCCATATAATTAACATTATATGGTAATTGATTGGGCCTCATTCCAGTTTCGAAATAGAAATATTTGAAATAAAAATATTTGAAATAGAAATATTTGAAATAGAAATATTTGAAATAGAGATATTTGAAATAGAAATATTTGAAATAGAATATTTGAAAATAGAAATATATGAAGCCGTGTTGATAGATTGACGCCATTTTGACGTGAACGATATTTATATCGATTTTATTCATTTTTAAAATGAATATTGAAAAGATTTGAAATTCGAACTATATTGAATAGATTTGAAATTCGAACTACACTGAAATGATTTGAAATTCGAATAGAAATGAATTCGAATTGAATTTGAATAGAAATGAATTCGAATAGAATTGAAATAGTTTTGAAATGAATTGAAATAGAATTGAAATCGTTTTGAAATGAATTCGAATAGAATTGAAATATAATTGAAATCGTTTTGAAATGAATTCGAATAGAATTGAAATAGAATTGAAATCTTTTTGAAATGAATTCAAATAGAAATTAAATAGAAATGAATTTGAATTGAAATTGAATAAATTTGAAATTCAAACTGAATTGAAAACGAGTGGAAATTGAATTAAAAATCGTTTTGAAAAGAAAATCGATGAAGTATATATTATATATATAATATAATGGCCTGAATAGAACGCGCCGCGCCGCGGTAGTTCGCGAATTTCTACCAATGACTTCGAACGGATATTACGGGAGATCCGACCGTCGGATTCTCCTAAAACCGGAACCGTTGGGTTCGTATCGAAAAGAGCCTTCTAACGAATATTAGAAATTTGAAATCTAATGGTTGGATTTGGAATTATGTCCAAATCAAATTTGAAAAAGGTCGCTATAAGTGCAGTTCGATGGCCGTTGATGGAAATCGACTGTACGGGCCTTGATAAAATTATTAAAAATAGTAATAATTTGTGTAAAATCATAAGAAATGATTTGTGAAGAATTGGGATGAAAAAACTCCATATTTGAAAAGATAAAAATAGATTTTTATCGAAATGAATTAGTTTTGAACTAAAATTTTAATTCTATTTATTTTTGAATAAATAAATTGAATTTGAAATGGTTTTGAAAATAACCAGAATTTCCAATAATTATATTGGAATGGATTTGAATCGAAATTATCTTTGGATTATTTCGATGTTGGATTTCGTGATGATACAGATATTATTATGGGGATTTGAAAGATATACGTATATCGTTATTTCCAATACGATATTTGTTAGTGGTAGAATTTGATATTGAATATAAGCCGATATATTTTCTATTCAGAGCCTTGTCTTCAATATCAAATGTGATTTTGGTTTGTCGTGAATGGTGTCTTCATTAACACTGTTCTTAAGCCCAGTTGAGAAAAGATTAAATCTTTTTATTTGGATTTAATGAAGTGTACCAATTAAATAATATTTCATTGGAATTAAATTGATATTGATTTTAGGGTTTATCGTGAACAGTGTTTTTAAATAACACTCGTTCTTTAACCCGATAATTAATGGAATGTGATTTTGGGTTTATCGTGTACTGTGTTTTAAATGACACTGATTCTTTAACCCAGTCACAGATTAAAACTAAGTGGAGTTTTAATGAATCTTTAATTAGATTGAAATGATCGAGAATGGAGTATCACCAATTTTGCTCCAGGCGTTAGTTAAATCTTTAACTAGATTTGAACGTGAAATGGTAATTGAATTTACCGATAACATCGTGGCGTTAGATATGAAGTATAACCAGTTTACTTCATGGGATGAATAGGTTGGGATTGGGAAATTAAAACAAATGATTACTTCGGTAAGGTTCGTTAATCCCGACTAGTTGAATCGAAATTCAAAAGAAGATTAAAGAATAAATTCAAGGAATTTATCTTGGATAAAATTAATGGGAACCTTTCCCTATGAATGTAAAATTTAGAAACTAACTGTCGGTTAGCCAAGCATAATGGTTTTCTACATATTGATCTGATGTTGGTTTCGGCCTTCGGGGTTAATATTTGGGAAATTATTCTCTTGATTAATTTACGGTTAGTGACTGATCAATTGGAATGAGGCATATGTTGTGTTTTTGTAACACTTATTTAAAATATACGCGAGTTATTCGGAAAGACCGGGTTTATCCCATTATGAATAACTGATACGACGATAAGTCGAAGATGAAGACGATGGTCGAAGACTGGAGGTCTTCACGTCGTTTGGGTGATTACTGATGATCTTGATTGGGCTGTACACCCAAGAAGATGGAAACAGTTGGTGATCGTCCAGACATACTTGGAGATCGATGGATATGCGGGGAACTAGGTGCCTCCAGTTTCGTTCAGACCCAGAACGAACTGGTAAATGGACTGTGTGTCTGACATTGGATTTCATTCTGTGTGACTGTTATCGATTGCATGGAGTGAATTGCCTGTGTGGCATGCCTAAGTGGCAATTGATCAAGGCTTCTGTTGAAAAGCAAAGTCTTGTGGTGATGATCAAAGCATAGCCTGTGTGGCACAGCTTTGTGTAACGTGAATTCGCGAGCCTCACACCCCGGTGGTGAACCTAAAACGGGAGACGGACCTCAGGGGGGACATGCGTTTTCTTTCTAGCTAAGGTGGTGTCAATGACCTACCAGCCCTGACATTTATATTATTTTCACCTGTGTGGTTGTTGCTGTTGCGAGGCGCCTCGGTTTGATCGGACGATCCGGGTCCGATGGAGTCATTCATTGGCTCATTTACGCCCTAAAGAGCGGAGAAACGTAGTGTTCAGGCATTATAATCCACATCGGTGGACCGGCCATGATGATCCAAGGGGCAGTTGCGGCTGTTCCTAGACATGGGCTAGATTGTCTAAAATCGGTAGAGGACGATCCCTGGCCTCGGTTCACAGACGGAAATCCAATTTCCAAATACGTGACGTTTGCGGTTTTAATTGTAGAACTAGTATGGCGACATGATATATGGTACCCATGCCGCCTATGATTGATACTTATGATTTGAAGTTGTTTTATACACTATGCACTTATAATAGTATCAAATGATTTGTTTCCAACGTATCAAGCATTCTTTGGTTGTTATAAGGGAAAACCCTATCCTCCGTCTTGCGTTGCATTGTGTGATAAAACCTGGGTCTTATAACAGCTTCATTTTTCTTTATTTAGCATTGCGCTGTTGGTTTTATGCACTGGTATTCTTGGGAGGAAACCCGTTCCGTGATATACGGCGTGGTCCCTTGATTTGCCTAACTTTAAAAATAAAGATTAATAACTGTTTAATTCTCACACCAGTCCCATGACTGACCTGGAGTTTATTGTTTTGACCTAAACTCTGGGTGCCCCTATTTTGACACGGGCAGCTAGTAGTTTTGGTTTTGAAGATTTATATTCACAGGATCCTGGTTTACAGCTGGAATGATATCCGGAAAGCTTTGTATCCGTATATCTCTTCTAGTTGCGTATTGTATTATTTTCCGCTGCTATGTATTTAAATGTAATTTAAATCTCTGATATTTCTGTGTAATATTGATTTATACTCTATATATTCTTGTAATCTGATGCATTGTTGTAATATACAATGAAATGTTCTTCCGTCTGCGTTCTGTTGTGGCTTGTTCTCGAACTATCCGCGATTTCCCAACCGGGGAAGTTGCGGGTTTTCACAATTTTTGTGTCCATACGCTTAAGTCGAGCTTCGAGAAGAAATTGGTTTTGAGCAATAGTTTCAAGACATTCTTTTGTTGAGGAAGTCGAGCGTAGAAGTTTTACTTCCTCTAATTTTGGACGGGATGGTTGAGAAGAAGTTCCTTGATGGCCTTGTTCCTTCCATTGTTCAAAAGGAATGATATCAAAACATTGTTCAGGAAGTTTCATCCGCTTAATCGAAGCTTTGTTTATGCATTTTGGTTTGGAGATAGTTGACTGAGGAGGATTGATGCCACAATCAAGTAAGAGTCGCATAATATATTCATTATAGAAGAGATGCGGCCTAGTTAACTCATTTACTTGTAAAGTCTCATTGAAGATCATTCCAGTCCAATTAATGCGAATGCCCCCATAAATTTCATATAAAGCTTTGAAATTTTCCTTGTAAACGGCATCAAAATTTCCAATTCGTGGCAAAAGAGAATGCATGATGGTATAATGTAGAACTCTAGCTGTAGGACGTAAATTAATTGATTTTGTATTGTCCTTGTCGTCTTCAATAAATTGGTGACTTATTTAATTACAGACATGGATATTACAAAAGTTACTCGAGAATTTTTGTCCTATAAATTCAGAACCAAGGACATTTGCCATCCGTTTACAAGAGATAAAGACTTGTTGGCCACACACAACTGACCAAAGACATTAAGCAGAATTCTCCGATTTGTATTTGTCCAAATTTAGGTTAGCATAGAAAAGCTTGGTCATTAAATGATTAATCTCAATATTGTTGTGATCAAAATCAAGTAGGGATTCGATATGAGAATTTCTAGCTAATCGTTGGACAAGATAATTTGAGAAATCAGAAAATTTAATAAACGCACCCGGATGTATGGTGAAATCCTTCATCTCATTCCATGTTTTGATAGCTATTGAATCAACAAGCCATTTCTTAACAGAATTATCTATGGGTTGAAGTTCGTAAGAAAAGGCTTTCTTCGATTTCTTTTGCAGAGGAGCCATTAAAAAGTTTTTGGATTAGGAAATTCGAGTTGTAGGGTTTGAGGGTTTTTAGAGGTAGAAAACGCTAGTGAAAAAGTGAGGGAGTAGGTTAAAAAACGATCGTTTATGTGTATTTAAAAACAGAACTGAATGTTACCGGTCGACTGATGGGAAATCACTAGTCGACCGCTTTCTTACAGAGAGCAAAACGGTCGACCGGTTGATTTCCACCGGTCGACTGGTGGTTCAGAAGTTTGTTTTTCTGCTTTTTTTGTTCTATTTATGTTTTCGTAACGGTCTAATCATTATTGAATTTATTCAAAACCGAAATACATATATGTTTTAACATGAGAAAATACGAAAATATGAATATAACATACTTAAAACAAATCTAATGAGAGGTAGACGAGGCATGCTCGGTTGACTCTTCCTTGGCCTCGTTAATTTGTGGTGTCCATGGTGACCATTTTTCTTTTGCACCTTCGTTACGATTATAGTTTCGATCCCAAGAGTTTGGAATTCTAGAGGATGAAGAAACATGCGGCATCGGTTCATAAATGCCATGTTTGTTTGTGCCACAAAGAGTGATGCCATTCTTTCTAAAAGTGATAATCGTTCAGAAGTAATTCATTGCTCATAATAAAGTTGTCTCTGAAGATCCATTTGATGCTTTTGATAGTGATGAATCTCATTGATCTTCTCCCTAGTGCGAGGTGAATAAAACAGTGCTTTCTTTGCACGTTTAGATGTTGGCGTACTACCAGGGGTATAAGTGCATTTTGATTTGCTTTTCGAAGTCTCAGGAGAGTAATACTCCTCTGGTTCAGAACTTTTAACCGAAATGTGAGACCTTTGTGCACACTCATCACAAATATGAGCCATAATAAAGTATATAAACCTTTAAATTATACACTCAGATTGGAGGAGATGACAAAAAGAGAGAATGAATGACAAGCTTATGTATATATATATATATATATATATATTTCTATATATAAATTAGTGGATGAGAAATGTTAAGGAAGATTTGCTGTACAAACAATGAATAGCTCATATTCATTTTTTAAAGATAGAAATAGCTAAAAAAAGTAGCTAAAGATTCGAAAGAGAATAAACCGAATATAGAAAAGAACTTAATGATATATAACTTCAGTGTTTACATATCAAGTTCGTTTATAGAAATTAAGCCAAACTCTCTAAGCAATGTAATAAAACTCAATTCAAGTAGAGGCTTAGTAAAAATATCTGCTAGTTGATGATCAATTTGGACATATTCGAGACATATGTTTCCTTTTTCAATATTATCTCTTAAGAAATGATGACGGATATCAATATGCTTGGTTCGAGAGTGATTTACTGGATTCTTTGATAATTTTGTAGCACTAGTGTTATCACAGTATATAATAGAATTTGATAAATGAATATCAAAACCACAAAGTGTTTGTTGCATGTATATTACTTGAGTACAAGCAAGAGCTGCTGATATATATTTGGCTTCACATGTTGATAGCGAAATGCAATTTTGTTTCTTACTAAACCAAGAGACAAGTGATTTTCTAATAAAATGACACGTACCACCTGTACTCTTTCTATCTATTCGAGAGCCTCCGAAATCTGCATCACTATATGATATTAATTCAAATGGACATTCTTTTGGATAGAAAAGACCGAAATCTTTGGTATTATTAGGATAACAAATTATACGTTTTATTGCTCGTAAATGTGATTCCTTTGGATTTGCTTGAAATCGTGCACATAGACAAACACTCATCATTATATTTGGACGACCTGCTATAAGATAAAGAAGAGAACCAATCATGCTTCGATATAATTTCTGGTCAACACTCTTACCATTTTCATCTTTTTCAAGATGTGTAGTTGTACTCATGGGAGTAGGTTTACCAAATGTATTTTCTAATCCGAAGTGTTTGATAAGATTTCCGCAGTATTTTTCTTGATTAATAAAAATACCACTCGAAAGTTGTTCGATTTGAAGACCAAGAAAATATGATAGCTCTCCCATATAAGACATTTCAAACTCTTTGGTCTCATAGTATCCACAAATTCTTTGCAGAGTCTATCGTTTGTTGAACCAAAGATAATATTATCTACATATATCTGGATAATCAATATATCTTTTTGAAAATGTTTAATAAACAAAGTTTGATCGACTTTCCCAATTTGAAATTCTGAACCAGTAAGATAGCTGTGTAATCGTTCATACCAAGAACGAGGTGCTTGTTTTAAACCATATAAAGCCTTCTTAAGTTTGTATATGTAGTCTGGATGTTTTTCACGTACGAACAAGGGAGGTGTTCGACATATACATTCTCTTTGATAAATCCATTTAGAAAAGCACTTTTGATATCCATCTAATAAAGTTTGAAATTATGGTGACATGCAAAAGATAATAAGATTCCGAAAGCTTCTAGTCGAGCAACTGGTGCAAATGTTTCCTCATAATCGATACCTTCTTCCTGATTATATCCTTGTGCTACTAATCTTGCTTTATTTCTGGTGATATTTCCTTGTTCATCGGCCTTATTTTTATAGATCCATTTAGTACCAATAACTGACCGATCAGTTGGTCTTGGAACAAGTTCCCAGACATCATTACGCTCGAACTAATTTAGTTCTTTCTACATGGCAATGATCCAGTAATCATCAGTAGCTCTTAGGTTCGATATTTGAAAGAAATGCAACATAATCCATTTGATTAAGTTGACACATTGTTTTAACTTGTGATGTTACTTGTAACACCCCACCTCCGCTAGGGTCACTCACAAAGAGAATGCCCTAGTTTTGGAGGGGTATTATCTAGTAAACAGGCACAGAGATAACACAAGACAGAACATAGATAAAATAGAGTATATAAAGCAGCGAATATAAACTTTAAAACCAAATCTCATTACTGAAAAATAGAGTCAAAACCTCTTACATCAAAATGCCAAGTCATTATTTCATTACATCAAGTTCTAAAGAAGCAAAGTACTTAAAAAAACATAAGTAAAATATTATTCCCCAAAAAGTGCATGAGTGCAGCCATAGCATAGCTCAAGACCAAACCGTACATGAGCTGTCAGAAAGCAAGCAAAGTCCAAGCTAAGAGCTAGAGTTTCCTCCTTGAGAACCAGGGGGGAACGAAAGACAAGGAGGTGAAAGAAAACGGGTCAGTCAAAAAGACTGGCAAGCTCTAGTGACTATCAGCATAGAAACTAGTAAAGTTAACAAGACATGAATAAACTAGAATTAAACATAGGAATGATGATAAGTCTGACATGATAACTAAGCTAAAAAGATAACTCAAGTCTAACATTGCGTATTCAAGGTTCGCCATACCAACTATACTGGTATACTAATCCCGTGTCAACTATAAATCAAGAAATAATCCCCTGGCCCAATATCGTGAAGTGACCCAATTCGGGGTCCAACGGTATGATCTAATCGATCGGCTCCCTACAAGTCTAGCTCGTCGTGTGTCTGTGTCATACGGCCCTATCATGAATGTAGTCACCTGTGCTAGGTCTACCATAGGGTGTATCAAGCCCTAGGGTGCCAACGACCGACACGAATCAAGAATGCACAGATAATCCTACTGATGCCCCATGCCTGCTTTTTCAACTCCGGACTAAGTGCACGACCCTAGTCCGCCTGAACCTACAATAGCGCACCAACTCAGCCATCGTTCTGGTCGCTTACAATCAGCCCAGCAATCGTGCCCCATCCTGCCTAGTCCCAGGGTACCGTTATACATCTAGTGGGTTACTGCTGAAAAGGACCGCGTAACTAGGGTTTCGTTCAGCAGGTTAAGTTGTCATTTAAAATCGAGACTTAACCCCATCTACATGTCATGTCAAATTGACTAAGTGTGTCATTCTAGTTCAAGACTTAGTCCTACGAATCATGTGTCAGGTTGGTTAAGTGTGTTCAAGCGGTTCATGACTTAACCCTATCCGGTGGCATTAATTTACTTAATGCACCCCTAACCTCTCACATTAAACTTGGTTATGGTTACTGGATGTGCCGGGCGGGTCCGGGCAGTTTTACACCATAACCTAGTCTAACCTCGGGTTTCGAGTGCGATATGACCAACTACTCACATTGGGTCCTATTGTTTGCAGTTACTGGATTCGCCGGGCGGTTCCGGGCGGATTTATACTGCAAACTCAACCCAACCTCGAGTTGGCCACATTCAAGTTATCTAAGTGTCATGTCCCAAATTCATATTTTCAAGTATAATTTCATGTCAAGTTCATGTTCCTATCCAAGCTCAAGTTATAAAGATATTCATGTTTTCAAGTTCATACTAAATTCAGGTTTTCCTAAACTACCCGAATCGCATCCCCAACGCTCGTGAATTCGAATCAAGGCAATAGATGTAACTAGGGAATAACATAACAAGGATGAGTATAAAGTGGCAAAGGTGATTTCAAGGCAAGCATGGTGTAACTTGAGATATGATCATAACATCACTGGCATATGAAATGGGGTGATAAACATAGCAATAAATGACATAAGACGATAATCCTAAACTTGTGACTAGCAATAGTTTCAACATCACAACATCACAGGCATGTTAAAATAATGATAGGGTTTAGGTTATGACATGAACATACCCCTAAATCAAGTTCTTACCAGTATTCCACAAATCAAGGTTCAATATGAACGGTACTAGGTTCAAGGTGAATAGATCTAGGGTGAACAAGAGTAGATCTAAAATAATAGATCAGAAAGGAATAGTCATAGATCAAAGATATACAAGAGTAGGTCTCAAGTAGTTATCATGTTTATGTTCAACTTCAATTTACACATGTCCATATTAAGTTTAGAGTTTAGATCAAAGAGTAACTGGGGCTTACAGATCATGGTTTTTTAGAACTAAGAACAGAAATTGTCGTAGGATCGTTGTTGAGATGTTGATATATTCCCTTGAATTGTTGTAGAAACGTTGGCCTTCGATTTGGATCTAGTTTGAATGTTTAAGCTTCAAGTTGGAGGCGGCGGCCATGGTTCAAGAGGAGACTTAGCAGCATAATGGTGTTAGAAAGATTTTTTGTGGATTAGCCTAGGTCTTAGGGTTTTTTATTATTGCAACAACTAGTTTAGGCCATAGGATAAACCCTAGAATCGATCTGAACCGCCAAAAATCGTCACAGGCCCTCAAACAAGCCAACAGGGTCAAGCAGGAGCAACCAAGCCCAAACCAGGTTCGGGGACCAGGTCGACACCCAAGTCGACTGGGCAGTCGACCTGATCCTGGGGGTGTCGACTGCCCAGTCGACCTAGGGTGCTGGGCGGGAAATTTCCCGCCCAGTCTGTCTGGGTTTTGAAATTCAAATTTGAACTCGAATTCGAACTGTTTTGAACTCTGAAAATTTCTGAAACTTTGGGGAGCCATAACTTGGTCATACAGACTCCAATTTTCGAAAACTCGGACTCGATTTCATGCAGAATTCCGAGACGAACGCAATGGCGCAACCCGTTTCCCTTGGTTCTTATCTTAAATTTAATTATGCCTAGATTTATGGTTATAACACGTTATCAAAATACGGGTTGTTACATTCTCCCCTCCTTAAAGGATTTCATCCCCGAAATCTCTAAGTTAGGAAGAACGTATCCTACCATCCATCATCCATCTACTCAAAACATCATCCACAAGCAAACATTGTCCTTAGGAGATTTCTAATGCTGTATGAACATATGCAGAAAGTGTGTGTATATGTTCCTTATCTAGTGCAAATGATCAGGCCTGATTGATCTTTCTAATGCAAAATATGTTTAGTGTCATGAATCCAACATGTATGCAAATAATCCTAGTCATGTAAGCACTATATGTGTGCATAAACATTCATCCATATGCAACATTCATATGATAACACATTCAATTTCATCCACAAATAAGTATAAACACTCATGCATGTGCAATATGAAAATGTGTCTGAGCCGATCTAGTGCCTAATGTGTGTTATGCAACCACGAGCAATCACTTGCAACCACTTGCAACCATTCGCAAACATCAAGCATAACATGTTTCAAATACATGTTTACATTCATAGGATTCTACCTAAAGTTCTCAAGACAGGATCGAAAGGATATACAAGATAAAACAGAGTATCTAGGGAAAAGAAGTTAAAGATGTACTCCTAGAAGGTACTTCTTGCGGGGCTTGCCCTTGCTTCTTAGGGCAGTTCTTGCTGATGTGTCCAGTTTCACCGCAATGAAAACATGCTCCTATCTTCATCTTCTTCTTCCTATAGTCCTGGACTATATGCCCATCAATACCACAGAAGTTGCATTTTCTTTTCTCACGCGACTTGTCTTTCTTGTTGTTGCTGTTCTTTCCTCCTTTCTCGGAGTCTACCTTCTTGTCTTGAGACTCATTCGCCTTGACCTTCTTCTTGTCATTCTCGTCTTCTTCATGAAGTAGGGCCATATTCACCAAGCTTTCAAAGGTCGCCCTCATGGGTACATGAGTCATGGCCATAGTGTGGAGTGGCTCGCTCAATCCTCGAGCAAAGCGTAGAGCCTTCTTCTCAGCCGTGTTGACTAAGTCCAAACCAAACCGAGCAAGCTGATTAAATTTATTCACGTATTCCCTAACAAACATGTCCCCTTACTTGAGTGCCAGGAACCTCTCCATCTGAAGACTCGCTTCTGCGGATGATAAAAACATAAGCCCAAACCTCTCCCTAAAGTCTTCCCAAGTCTCAATTGGCCTGGTAGCGTTGGTGACTTCCCACCAAAATGCGGCTTCCTCTTTCAACAACCATGCTGCCAACTGAACTTTCCTATGATCCTCCATATCGAAAATAACAAACAAGTCTTCAGTCTCTTTTAGCTTTTTTCGCGCCTCAACGAAGGTTTCAGTTCCAACGAAGTTCTTGCCGCCCATTCCTATAAAGTCCTTGCATATTTTGGCGAAGGAGGTACCTGGAGGAGGAGGAGGAACCGTGGCCACCGGGGGAGGAGGAGGGGGGATATTTGTTGGGCCCGCGCCGTTGGCCCTAGCTTCCAAGTATCTTCGGAACCAGCCAGGTTTGGGTACTCCCTCAGGATGGTTAAGATCAGACATGCTGAAAAGAGGAAAGGAAAAAGATTCAAACGAGGAAACAAAGGAAAGTGCTAATGGATTTTGGGGAATAGCCTTTTCTTAAAAATAAAACTTTTCTTGAAAAATGCTTTTTTATAAACGGTTTTGAAAATAGTTTCAGAAGGTTTTTAAATCTTTTGCCCAGTCTGGTAACCTTCTGCTCTGATACCAAATGCAACACCCCACCTCCGCTAGGGTCACTCACAAAGGGAATGCCCTAGTTTTGGAGGGGTATTATCTAGTAAACAGGCACGGAGATAACACAAGACAGAACATAGATAAAATAGAGTATATAAAGCAGCGGATATAAACTTTAAAACCAAATCTCATTACTGAAAAATAGAGTCAAAACCTCTTACATCAAAATGCCAAGTCATTATTTCATTACATCAAGTTCTAAAGAAGCAAAGTACTTAAAACAACATAAGTAAAATATTATTCCCCAAAAAGTGCATGAGTGCAGCCATAGCATAGCTCAAGACCAAACCGTACATGAGCTGTCTGAAAACAAGCAAATTTTAAGCTAAGAGCTAGAGTTTCCTCCCTGAGAACCTGGGGGGGGGGGGAAGACAAAGAGGCGAAAGAAAACCGGTCAGTCAAAAAGACTGGTAAGCCCTAGTGACTATCAGCATAGAAACTAGTAAAGTTAACAAGACATGAATAAACTGGAATTAAACATAGGAATGATGATAAGTCTGACATGATAACTAAGCTAACAAGATAACTCAAGTCTAACATTGCATATTCAAGGTTCGCGATACCAACTATACTGGTATACTAATCCCGTGTCAACTATAAATCAAGAAATAATCCCTTGGCCCAATATCGTGAAGTGACCCAATTCGGGGTCCAACGGTATGATCTAATCGATCGGCTCCCTACAAGTTTAGCTCTTCGTGTGTCTGTGTCATACGGCCCTATCACGAATGTAGTCACCTGTGCTAGGTCCACCATAGGGTGTATCAAGCCCTAGGGTGCCAACCACCGACACGAATCAAGAATGCACAGATAATCCTACTGATGCTCAATGACTGCTTTTTCAACTCCAGACTAAGTGCACGACCCTAGTCCGCCTGAACCTACAATGGCGCACCAACTCAGCCGTCGTTCTGGTCGCTTACAATCAGCCCAACAATCGTGCCCCACCCTGCCTTGTCCCAGGGTACCGTGATACATCTAGTAGGTTACTGCTGAAAAGGACCGCGTAACTAGGGTTTCGTTCAGCAGGTTAAGTTGTCATTTAAAATCATGACTTAATCCCATCTACATGTCATGTCAAATTGACTAAGTGTGTCGTTCTAGTTCAAGACTTAGTCCTACGAATCATGTGTCAGGTTGGTTAAGTGTGTTCAGGCGGTTCATGACTTAACCCTATCCAGTGGCATTACTTAATGCACCCCTAACCTCTCACATTAGACTTGGTTATGGTTACTGGTTGTGTCGGGCGGGTCCGGGCAGTTTTACACCATAACCTAGTCTAATCTCGAGTTTCGAGTGCGATATGACCAACTACTCACATTGGGTCCTATTGTTTGCAGTTACTGGATTCGCCGGGCGGTTCCGGGCAGATTTATACTGCAAACTCAACCAACCTCGAGTTGGCCACGTTCAAGTTATCTAAGTGTCATGTCCCAAATTCATATTTTCAAGTATAATTTCATGTCAAGTTCATGTTCCTATCCAAGCTCAAGTTATAACGATATTCATGTTTTCAAGTTCATACTAAATTCAGGTTTTCCTAAACAACCCAAATCGCATCCCCAATGCTCGTGAATTCGAATCAAGCCAATAGATGTAACTGGGGAATAACATAACAAGGATGGGTATAAAGTGGCAAAGGTGATTTCAAGGCAAGCATGGTGTAACTTGAGATATGATCATAACATCACTGGCATATGAAATAAGGTGATAAACATAGCAATAAATGACATAAGATGATAATCCTAAACTTGTGACTAGCAATAGTTTCAACATCACAGGCATGTTAAAATAATGATAGGGTTTAGGTTATGACATGAACAGGCCCCTAAATCAAGTTCTTATCAGTATTCCACAAATCAAGGTTCAATATGAACGGTACTAGGTTCAAGGTGAATAGATCTAGGGTGAACAAGAGTAGATCTAAAATAATAGATCAAAAACTAATAGTCATAGATCAAAGATATACAAGAGTAGGTCTCAAGTAGTTATCATGTTTATGTTCAACTTCAATTTACACATGTCCATATTAAGTTTAGAGTTTAGATCTAAGAGTAACTGGGGCTTATAGATCGTGGTTTTTGAGAACAAAGAACAGAAATTGTCGTAGGATCATTGTTGAGATGTTGATATATTCCCTTGAATTGTTGTAGAAACGTTGGCCTTCGATTTGGATCTAGTTTGAATGTTTAAGCTTCAAGTTGGAGGCGGCGACCATGGTTCAAGAGGAGACTTAGCAGCATAATGGTGTTAGAAAGATTTGTTGTGGATTAGCCTAG
Organism: Allium sativum; assembly: GCA_030737875.1. Classification (NCBI taxonomy): domain Eukaryota; kingdom Viridiplantae; phylum Streptophyta; class Magnoliopsida; order Asparagales; family Amaryllidaceae; genus Allium; species Allium sativum. Next base: position 339,733,477 of record CM060920.1, on the reverse strand, counting down.
GTCTTAGGGTGTTTTTATAGTTGCAACAACTAGTTTAGGCCATAGGATAAAACCTAGGATCGATCTGAACCGCCAAAAATCGTCACAGGCCCTCAAACAAGCCAACAGGTTCAAGCAGGAGCAACCAGGCCCAAACCAGGTTCGGGGACCTGGTCGACACCCAAGTCGACTGCGTAGTAGACCTGGTCCTGGGGGTGTCGACTGCCCAGTCGACTCCCCAGTCGACCTGGGGTGCTGGGCGGGAAATTTCCCGCCCAGTCTGTCTGGGTTTTGAAATTTGAATTTGAACTCGAATTCGAACTGTTTTGAACTCTGAAAATTTCTGAAACTTTGGGGAGTTATATATTGGTTATATGGATTTCGATTTTCGAAAACTCGGACTCAATTTCATGCAGAATTATGAGACGAACGCAATGGCGCAACCTGTTTCCCTTGGTTCTTATTTTAAAATTTAATTCTTCCTAGATTTATGGTTATAACGCGTTATCAAAATACGGGTTGTTACATTACTTCTACTATTATATTTTGAACCGGATGATCTCTTAATATCCATAGAGGAGATCGTAATCTTGGTGGAAATGGTATCACACATGGTTGAGGAATATTCTCATCAATTATTTCTGAGTTTGAATCAACATTTGTGATGATAGGATTATCAGTGACTGTAATTTCGTCATCATCTGACATATTATGAGAGGGTTGATAGAATTCATCGATGAAACATGAAGTGATTCTTCAATAGTTTTGGTTCTTTTGTTAAAAATACGATAGGAATTGCTCCGTTCTGAATAACCGACAAATATACCTTCATCGGACTTTGGATCAAATTTTCCGAGATGGTCTTCCGTATTTAAAATAAAGCACTTAGAACCAAAAACTTTAAAGTATGAGATATTTGGCTTTCTTTGACTAAATAATTCATAAGATGTATTCTTGGTGAGAGGTCGAATAAATACACGATTTAAAACATAACACGCAGTTGCAACAGCTTCTGCCCAAAAATGTTTTGGTAAAGTGGTTTCATTTAATAATGTTCTTGCACATTCTTGTAATGTCCGGTTTTTCCATTCTACAACTCCGTTTTGTTGTGGAGTTCTAGGGAATGAAAAGTTATGATATATACCTTTATTTGTACAAAAATGTTCAAATCATTATTTTCGAATTCTCCGCAATGATCACTTCTTCTATTTTTAACTTTAAGCCCTTTCAATTTCTTAATTCTCTTGACGAAAGATTTGAAATGATCGAAAGTGTCACTTTTGTTTTTGAAGAAAATCATCCAAGTGTAACGAGAGTAATCATCAACAATTACAAACACATATCGACTATGGTTTATTGACTGAACCTGTGTTGGTCCAAATAAATCCATATGTAGTAGCTCAAGTGGTTGTAATGTTGATATGACTTTCTTGGATTTAAAAGATGATTTAGTCAATTTTCCTAATTGACATGCGTCACAAATGTTATCAACCGTAAAGCTTATTTTGGCTAGTCCTCTAACTAGATCGTTTTTGGCTAACTTATTAATAGTTTTGAAGTTTATATGACAGAAGCGTTTGTGCTATAGCCACGTATCATTATCATTTGCTATAAGACACATATCTGAATTATGATTGATATTCATATTCAGAATATATATATATTTTTGTCTCTATATCCTTCGAAAACTAAGTTATGGTCTTTATCTAAGATATTACACTTATTATCAGAAAAGGAAATTTTAAAACCTTGTCGCATTACTGACTAATACTAAGTAAATTGTGCTTCAAATTACTAACTAGCATGACATTAGTAAGAAGAGGTAAGTTAGATGTACTGCAATTGCTCACATTGCCTTTGCCCATGATATAGCCTTTTGAATTATCTCCAAAAGTGATGGAGCCACCATCTGAGTAAGTAATATTTGTCAATAAGCTCTTGACTCCAGTCATTTGCTTCGAGCCACCACTGTCCAATATCCACTTTCCTCTTTTCTTAAGTGGGACTTGCAAAAAAAAATTAAGTCCATGGTACTCACCTTTTTATAGGGTCCTAAGAGTTAGGTCTTAGGAGTCCAAACCCATACGGGTCCGATATCCTCTTTATATAAATAGTTAGCATTAAAATGCACAGTATTCGTAAAATGCTGAATATATTTGTTCCTAATCAAATTATTATTTGTTTTAGGAACCAATATCTTGATAGTTTTGACATTTTTCTTTTGAAACTTCACAGCTGGTTTTAGTTTAGAATATAACAAACTAAGATTTTTCTTCGTTTTATCTTGTTTTACATTTTTCTTTTTGAAACCAAGATGTTTCTGGGTTTCTTGTTTCTTATATCTCAAACCTTGTTTATTTGAAGCAGATTGTGAACTTCCAATTATCTTTGTCAAATTTTCTCGACCTTTGTTGAAGTTAGAAACATTTTGAGTAATATTATCTAATTTTGTTTGTAAACTAGCTTTTTCTAAGTCTAGAATTTTGACTTTTGCCTTAAGCTCATGATTTTCAGTAGTAAGAGCATCGTTTTTCTCTTTTAGAATTTCAATTTCTTGACTCAAAAGAGAAAATTGAGAATCAATATTAGATGATGATTCTTGAACTTTTTCAAGTTCCTCTTCTAATATTTTCTTTTCATTTTTTAACATATCTCGTTCAAACCCTGCTCTACTTAAATCTGTTTTTGCTTCTTTCCATTGTTGTTTCATATTTTTAAATTTGACTATCAATTCAGCATTAATATCAAGAACTTCAAATGTAGGACTTTGTACCTCATCTTCTGTTGCCATGAAACAAACATTTTCTTGTTCATTTTCTGAACCACTTTCACTTTCTGATAAAGACGAGTCTGAATCATCCCATGTGACTGAGAAAGCTCGTTTCTTTGATTTATCCTTCTTGTGTCTGAACTTGTCATTTTCTAACTTCTACTTTTGCTCCAGACAATCTTTGTGCATGTGCCCCTTTTTATGGTAGTTGAAAAATTCTATATTTGATGATGATGGTTTATTTGAACCAGATTTCCTTTTGTTATATCGACTAGCTTTTCGTTGTTTCGGGGATTTTTTGAAACCTTTTGCCTTAAAAGCTAGGTCTTCATCTTCATCTTTTCCGACATGAAATGCTTCATTTTTCTTTTCTTCTTTCTTTTCTTTTCTAGCCTGCAAATTTTCTTCATAGGACATAAGATTTCCTATCAATTCATCTGATTTCATGACGGAAAGGTCATTAGCTTCTTCAGTCGCTAATAATTTTCCTTCCCATTCAGTAGTCAGAGATTGTAGGATTGTCGAGACAACTTCAAAATCTGAATATTTTTGTCCTAAGCCAGTAAGTGCATGATGAATAGTTTGAAACTGTAAATACATATCATTGATTGTTTCATTTGGTTTGATTTTGAAATTTTGAAACTGACTTTTCAACATGGCTATTTTGGCTTGTTTAACCTTGTTAGTACCTTCATTTGTGGTTTTTAGCGTTTGATAATTTGATATGCAGTGGTACAGATACTAACACGGATATATTCATTTTGGTTTAATGCACAAAACAAAATATTTATTGCTTTTGCATTTACGGCTGATGCCGTTTTTTTTAACCTGTGTCCATTCTGAATATTCAGTTGTTGGATTCACTATTTCTTTTTGTGTAGCATTTCAGGCATCATAGCTATTTGACTGCATGTAAAATGACATACGTGTTGCCCAATAGCTATAATTAAGGCCATTGAAGAATGGAGGTCTTTGTGTTGATTGACCTTCTGTGTAAGTAGTGTTTTGAGTGCTAGAACTTGGGTTATTTGCCATATTACAAGAATATATCAAATAACCGTGTTACGGTTATAAGATGACCGTACTCTGATACCAAATGAAAATGCGTGTATGTGCTAGTATACTACACAAGGATCGTGTAATATGGTGTATAACACACAAGTATGAATTAATAGCTAATCACAGATATAAAAAAAGTAAATGCAGTAAAATTGAAATATCACACCAGGTATTTTTATACTGGTTCGGAGCACCGTCCTACGTCCAGTCCCAGACTTCCTTTTGGATTTTCACTAACAACTACCTCACTTCACCTGGAGGAACAGGTATACAACACCCGAGCAGACGAACGGGATTTCACGCCTCCAACAACATGAGGACTTCAACATTTGTATCTTACAACACGGAGGACTTCACTACTTGCCTCTTACAACACGGAGGACTTCAAGAAAGATGAATATACTTTGTAGTTGACAATATGTGTTCTCAATAACATGAATTTTTCAATTCTTGTACAACCTTCTTATAATCTTATCCTTAAATAGTATTTGTGTTTATGAAGATTTTGGAAGATGATATCATATTGAATAAAAAGAATAATATATAAATTCTAGGATTCAAGAACGATATTGTGAAGAATATGAGCGTCGTTCTTGAGAATTTAAGAATTAAATCAATAGTATAGAGACTAGATAGAAAGAATTGGTGAATTGAAATGATGATTTCAAGATGTTTATATAAGAGATAAACACTTGTAACCATTAGTAAAGAGTTACAAACAATGGATATGATCAGTGGTGAAAAGGAAAAGAAGCAACTCTTGAAGAAATGGAAGTGACTATTCGAATAGTTGCTTCTGTTTAAAAATGGTTGATAGGCCAAAATGGACCAGTAGACAGGAATTTAAATATATATATACATTATGTGTATATGTGTGCACGTTTATTGTGCAAACTGGGTAAAAACGTCGACTGGTCCGATTTGGGCGGTCGACCGGTTATGCCTAGTTTGCACAATTAATGTGCATATATATATATATATATACACACTTATTTGTATATGTATAAATATTGATTATTTGAGGATAGATTTTAACATTAATGAACACTATTATCATACCAAATAATCAACCTCTATTGAATAATACCATACGTAGCTCCTTATTTCCGTAAACCAATGAATATCTCCTTTTTGTCGGTCATTGCATATTTATTTGGCAGAAATCAAAACTCCTTGACTCAATGCTTTTCTTGTTTCTTATTTGCATCTTGCACTCTTTCTTTTTCACAATTTATATTACAAGCCATTTTATTTGAAGTTGTGATGAGCTTTTGGTATGTTTTATAAGCACTATTGATTTGTCTTAATGTGGTGGTGATGCCCCCATACCAAAGGTTGTCACAATTTCATAAGCCACAAATGGTTACCTTTATTAGACTTCCTAGGCAATGGCTTAAGCACAAAAAGTTCCTGTTTTGGTGGTTTAGTCTCTGCTTTCGCCAACGTGATTAGAACTTCTCAGTTTGCTGGTTAGCTATGGAATTTTAGTTTAGATAATCGAACATGTGTCTTTATTTAAAGGGATTTTTTCACTTTTGATGCCTCTCTTTGAGATATCTTATATTTCTTTTAAAATGTACCCGATTATTTACCCACTAACCTGGAAATCAAGGTCCTTCAGAGATTTTGTCGAATACATGACCCTGGAGAGGTCTTGGGTTATATGCCCCCAGAGAGGTCTTGGGTTTCAATCCAATTTCTGTCTTATCTATCCTAATTAACTTGGAATCGAAAAGATTACATTGGATACCCCCTTTTGGCTGGGATTTCTGTTTGTGCTGGTCTTCCAGCTTATTGCCGGTCCTTCCAGCCTAGGACTGGTAATTCTAGCCTAGGTTTTTCAGTCTTTCCAACATGATGCTGGTCCTTCCAACTTGGGTTGCTGGTCCTTCTGGCCTAGGAATGGTACTTCCAGCCTAGGTTTGTCAGTCCTTCCGACATGGTGTTGGTCCTTGTAGCTTAGGTTGCCGGTCCTTCCGGCCTAGGACCGATACTTCCAGCCTAGTTTTTTCGGTCCTTCTGACATGGTGCTAGTCCTTTCATCTTAGGTTGCATTGTCAGACGATGCAGACACTAGTTCTTTTATCGAGAATTATCATTATTTATAGAACTGAGGTCCTGAACCTTACATTTAATAAGGTGCCTCTACGGTGGAACGTGCAACCTTCTATTTGTTGGCTTGGTTGGGTTGCTTCCACCTTTGCATCGTTTTTCGAGTTTAATGCCAATCACTCTATTGGACGCTTATCTTGATAGGCTACCTTAATTAAGGATTTGGCGTCTTAAACTTCCTTCTTCAAGAAGTGTTTTCCTTTATGAAAGGTGCAGCTTTCTGGCTTCATGCTCATTTGTTGTGCTACTCATCGTTTGACCTTGGATAGCTCGTTCCTTTTTGATTTGCAAGGTGTGCATCTCATCATCTCGTTTTGTTTGTATAATGCTTTTGGCACTCAACGCTTGAGCTGTCCCAACCGAAATATGCTTAGGAAGCTTTCAAGTCCGGTTGGATTGTGAATAAGCTGTTGCTCTTATATTGCCTACATTCAAAAAATCAATTTTAGCGACCTTTGTGTTTTTAAACAAGAGTTCGCAAATATATCGTTCATGCAAGAAATAGACTTTTTCAATCATGACTTTTCATATGTACAGAGCTCAAATATAATGCTTGCAAATATTTACAATAGATTTGAACAATGTGTTATAGAAAGTAGCGAAAAAGATGCTCGTTATTCCAGGTCTATGAATCTGGACCCCGTCTGTGGTAGATAACTTGAAGGTGCCGTCTTGAAGTTTCTGGCTCACAACATAAGGTCCTTCCCCATTTAGGCCAAAAACACCGGTTCCAGTCATTACTTTCCTTAGCACAAGGTCTTCGATCTCGAAAGCCCTGTGTATGACTCTAGATTTGAAATGTTTGGCTACCTTTTTTTGATGTGCGACAACTTTGAGTTCTGCTTCACTTCTCTTTTTCTTGATCTGATTGAGGGCCTCAAGCTGTATCTTCTCGTTTTCCTTTTGGTTGAAGTGAATCCTTTTGTGAGTAGGAACCTCTAGCTCCACGGGAATAATAGCTTCAGAACCAAAAGCTAAGGAAAAGGGAGTATGCCCAGTCGCAGTTTTATGAGTTGTGTAGTACGCCCATTGTAACAACCCGTGTTTTTATAACGTGTAAATACCATAAATCAAGGCATAATTAATTTTTAAAATAAGAATCAAGGGAAACGGGTTACGCCATTGTGTTCGTCTCGAAATTCTGCTTGGAAACAAGTCCGATTTTTCGAAAATCGGAGTCCGTGTGACCAAGTTATGACCATTCAAAGTTTTCAGAAATTTTCAAATTCAAAACAGACTCAATTCGAATTCAAAATTCGAATTTCAAACCTCCAAATGGACTGGCAGGAAAAATCCGGCCATGGACCAGGTCGACTTAGGAGTCGACTATGTAGTTGACCTACCCAGGGCCAGGTCGACCATAGTGTCGACCTGGGGGTCGACCTGGTGCCTGAACCTATTTCTAAAGCTGGATTCACTCTGATGTATTTGGCCTCATTTCTGTCCACATTCGTTGAACTGACCCTATAAATACAGCCCCTAACACCAGTCTCTCTACACCAAATTTTTTTCTGACCTTATGCTGCTCTGATTTTGGTTGAAAAGTTTGAGAGAGGGACTGCTTCTACTACGTTGAGACTGCGTTAAAGGAATTGCTGATTAGGGGACTTCTATTAGGACTTGACTAAGCAACAAACGACTCTCTTTTTCTAATTCTCGAACCACGATCAGTAAGCTCCAGTTATTTTCAGATTTAAACTGTAAATGTATTATGAATATGATGCAAAATTGAAATTGGACCTATGTATGATGACTGTTTACATTCATTCTTATTCATCTTGAACCTTGAATATTACTATGACATCGATTTGGGGCCTATTCATGTTGTAAATCAGAAAGAGAAACCCCTTTTATTATCATGTTGAACCTGTTGTTAGCCACATATTTATGATTATCACCTTATGACAGTTGTACCGTGACTATACTATCATCTTATGACAATCGTTACTATGACTATACTATCACCTTATGACAGTTGTTACCATGACTATACTATCACCTTGTGACAACTGTTATTTTGACTAGTACCTTATCTTGCTAGATTTGGAATCTTTATGTTTGAGGCCAATATTTCATATGCCGTTAATGTTTTAATCTTTTATTTCAAGTCATATCATGCTATGCTAGTAATCACTTTTGCCACATTATACCCGTCCCTTTTTATGTGATTCCCTATTAGATTCATTTGTATCGATTTGAACTTACGTGCGATGGGAATACGATTTGGGTAGACTAGGTAAAACTTAAATTAGCTTTAAACTTGAACATGAACGTTACTATGACTTAAACCTGAATATGGACATGAACTTGACACGATTTGACATAAAACATGACTTGAAAACTCGACATGAATCTAAACATGAAAACTTGAACGTGGGCATGACAGTTAGATAAATTTGAAAATGGCTAACCCAAGTTGGGTTGAGTTTGCAGTGTAATTCTGCCCGGAACCGCCCGGCAAATCAAGTGGCTGCAAACAACAGGATCCAATGTGGGTAGTTGGTCATATCGCACGTAAAAACCCGAGGTTAGACTATGTTATGGTGTAAATCTACCCGGAACCACCCGGCAAATCCAGTAACCACAACAGTTAGTCTAATGTGAGAGGTTGGCGTGCACTAATGAATTAATGCCACATGACAGGGTTAAGTCATGAACCACTTGAATGTACTTAACCAACTTGACACGATGACTTGATAGGGTTAAGTCATGAACTTCTTGAACACACTTAACCAACTAGATACATGATCTGGATAGGGCTAAGTCACGAATTTGAATGACAACACTTAACCCATTAGAAACCCTAGTTACGCGGTCATTTTCAGCAGTAACCCACTTAGATGTATCACGATACCCTGGGACTAGGCAGGGTGGGGCACGATTACTGGGTTGATTGTAAGCGACCAGAACGACGGCTGAGTAGGTGAGCCATTGTAGGTTCAGGCGGGCTATGGTCGTGCACGTAGTCCGGAGTTGAAAAAGCAGGCATTGAGCACCCGTAGATTTACACTATGCGTGCTTGATTCGTGTCGGTGGTTAACTACATTTCTGGATAGGGCCGTATGACACAGACACATGACGAGCTAGGACTTGTAGGGAGCCAATCGATTAGTAGATCGTACCGTAGGACCCCGTAATGGGTCACTTCATGACACTGGGCTAAGGGATCATTTCATGGTTAATACTTGATATGGGTTAGAATACTAGTACAGTTGGTGCAGCGAACCTTGAACATGCGATGCCAGACTTGACTTATCTTGTTATCTTAATTACCCAACTAGTTCTGTTATCATCCTTATGTTTAATTCCAGTTTTCACATATCATGTTACCTTTACTAGTTTTCATACTGAAAGTCACTAGGGCTTACCAGTCTTTATGACTGACCCTTTTTCTTTCGCCCCATTTTTTTCGTTCCCTCCCCCCAGGTTCCTAGGGAGGAAACACTAGCTCTTAGCATGGATTCAACTTGCTTTCTGACATCTCATGTATGGTTTGGTCTTGGGCTATGCTATGGCTGCTTCTGCTATTTATGGGGAATAATTTACTTTTGTTTTAAAGTTTATGCTTCTTTACTATGAACCTGATGTAATGGAATAATTTGTATCTTGGATATATGAGCTTTTGACTCTTTTCTTGGAAATAATAAAAAGTTGGTTTTTAATTTCTACCGCTGCTTTATTTATGTTCTGCCTTGTGATATCTCTGTGCATGTTTACCTAGATAATACTCCACCAAAACTAGTGCATTCCCTTTGTGAGTGACCCTAGCGGAGGTGGGGTGTTACAATTTGGTATCAGAGCAGAAGGTTACCAGGCTGGGCAAAAGTTTTAAAAACCTTCTGAAACTATTTTCAAAACCATTTATAAAGAAGCATTTTTCAAGAAAAGTTTTATGTTTAAAAAGGTTATTCCCCAAGAAGCCATTAGCACTTCCCTTTGTTTCCTCGTTTGAATCTTTTCTTTTCGTTTTTCAGCATGGCCGATCTTAACCTTCCTGAGGGAATACCCGTGTCTGGATGGTTCCGAAGGTACTTAGAAGCCAGGGCCAACGACGCGGGCACGTCAGACATCCCTCCTCCTCCTCCCCAGTGGTCGCGGTTCCTCCTCCTCCTGGTACCGCCTTTGCCAAAATATGCAAAGACTTTAAAGCGATGGGCGGCAAGAACTTCGTTGGAACTGAAACATTCGTTGAGGCACGAAACTGGCTAAAGGAAACAGAAGACTTGTTCATTATCTTTGATATGGAGGACCATAGGAAAGTTCAGTTGGCAGCATGGTTGTTGAAAGAGGAAGCTGCATTTTGGTGGGAAGTCACCAACGCTACCAAGCAAGTTGAGACTTGGGTATACTTTAGAGAAAGGTTTGGGCTCAAATTCGTATCGTCGGCAGAGGAGAACCTTCAGATGGAGAGGTTCCTAGCACTCAAGCAAGGGGATATGTCTATGAGGGAGTACGTGAATAAGTTTAATCAGCTTGCTCGGTTCGGTTTGGATTTGGTCAACACAGCCCAGAAAAAGGCTGTACGCTTTGCTCGAGGATTGAACGAGCCACTACACAGCTTGGCCCTAACTCATATACCCATGGGGGCGACCTTTGAAAGCTTGGTAGATATGGCTCTACTCCATGAGGAAGACAATAATAGCAAGAAGGAGGTTAAGCCTAATGAGACTCAGAATAAGAAGGCTGACTTCAAGAAGGGGAACAACAAGAATAATAAGAATAACATGAGCAACAACAAATCACGTGAGACGAGGAAGTGCAACTTCTGTAGTATTACTGGACATCTAGCTAAAGACTGTAGAAGGAAGAAGAGGAAGTTGGGTGAATGCTTTCATTGTGGATATACGGGACACATCAGCAAGGATTGTCCTAAGAAGCAAGGGCAGGGGCAAGGGAAGACTCAGCGAGCAGGACCTTCTGGAGGGCAGTTGCATGCTCTCAACACCGCTCCAGCTCCTGACCGAGGTATTAATATTTCCGTAGAAAGCCTTGTTTACATTTCTGACTTTCCTGTTCGAACTTTATTTGACTCTGGCGCATCGCATACTTTTATTTCTTCTGATATTGTTGAAAATCTGCACCTAAGTACTAGTCTGGTTGAGGATCCCGTTATAGTTTCAAATCCAATTGGGGGCTCCGCCCATTTATCTATGATGTGTGTGGATTTGAGGATCTCTATCTTAAGCGTAGAATTCACATGTAATGCTTATGTTCTCGGATTTATGGGATACGGTTTGATCCTAGGTATGGACTGGCTGTCCGATTATGGAGCCATTCTTGATTGTGAACGAAGGGTAGTGAGGCTCATGACTCGCCTTGGTAATACCCTTGAAATTTCTTGTAACCCTAAGGGTCCGGTCATGTTATGTTATCTTGAATCCCTTGACTCGTCCAACGATAATTTGCAATCTGTAAGAGTGGTCCGAAAATATCCAGATGTCTTTGATGAATGAGGGGATTACCTCCTAAACACGAGATAGAGTTTCGAATTTATCTTGTTGATAATGCCAAGCCAGTTTCATTGCCCGTTAGGCACATGGCCCCGCGAGAAAGAAGAGAGCTCAGTAAACAAATTAACGAGTTGCTTGAGAAAAATTTCATAAGACGAAGCATTTCTAAATGGGGTGGTCCGGTAGTATTTACTACTAAGCCGGATGGATCGCTTCGTCTGTGCGTAGATTATCATGAGTTAAACAAGCTGACAAAGAAGAATAGGCACCCACTACCAAGAATCGACGATCTGTTTGACCAGCTTGTGGGAGCATTTGTTTTTTCTCAACTCGATCTAGCCACAGGATTCCATCAGCTCAGAGTGGCTGAGGATAGCATTGACAAAACTACGTTTAGGACTCCGGATGGGTTCTTCGAATGGCTTGTTATGTCGTTTGGGTTAACGAATGCACCCGCATACTTTATAGATTTGATGATCAGGGTGTTTCGGGATTTCCTTAACAAGTTTGTGGTTATTTTCGTGGATGATATTTTGATCTTCTCAAAAGATGAAGAAGAGCATGCTAGGCATCTCAAAGAAGTCATGGAAACGCTTAGAGCACACCAGTTAAAGGCTAAGTTCTCCAAATGTCATTTTTGGAGGAAGGAAGTTTGGTTTCTTGGACATGTAGTTTCTAAGCAAGGCTTAGCCGTGGACCCCGCAAAGGTAGTTGCGGTACAGGACTAGAAAATTCCTAAGAATGCAACGGAGGTGAGGAGCTTTCCCGGTTTGGCGGGCTACTACAGGAAGTTCATTAGGGACTTCACTAAGATTTCAGCCCCTCTTACTAAATTAACAAAGAAGAACCTACCTTTTGCATGGAACCTAGAATGTGATGCTGCTTTTCAGAGACTTAAGAGAGCCCTCACCACAGATCCAGTCTTAGCATTACCCGATGGAGGTAAGACGTTTACCGTGTACACAGATGCTTGCGGCACGGGGTTAGGCGCTGTCCTAGTGCAAGAAGGAAGAGTAATATGCTACGGGGACAGACAACTTAAAGTCCATGAGAAAAACTATCCCACGCATGACTTGGAGTTGGCTGCGATTGTTTTTGCACTTAAAGCTTGGCGCCATTATCTTCTAGGGAAGAAGTTCGAGCTGTATACCGACCACAAATCGCTTAAGTTCCTCTTCTCACAGAAAGACTTGAATCTAAGACAACAGCAGTGGATGGAGTTCTTGGCATCATATGACTTTGATATAGCTTATATCCCTGGCAAGTGTAATGTGGTGGCACACGCGCTAAGTAGAAAAAGGCTAACTTTGAGCCCCTTGTTTGTTGAAATGAAAAGCCTTGAGTTTATAGCAACCTTTGATTTTACACCTGCTGTTGAGTCATTGACTGCTACGTTTGCATCTCTTGAGTTAATACCTACACTTCTAGATCAAGTAGGGACTTCATTGAAGGAAGACCCACAGTTAGTTGAAATCATAGGCAAGCAGATTAGAGGTGAGACGTCAAGTCGCCTCAGTAGGTATGCCATAGATAATAAGGGATGGCTAAGGAGCGATGGAAGGATATATGTCCCACAAGTGGGAGACTTAGTAAGGAGAGTTCTCGAAGAAGCGCACCACTCGAAGATGACTATACATCCAGGAGGGGATAAGATGTACAGGGATATGAAACACATTTTCTTTTGGGATGGGAGGAAAAAGGACGTGGCAGAGTTCGTTTCGAAGTGCATGGTGTGCCAACAAGTAAAGGCCGAGTCGAGGAAGCCCGGTGGGCTATTACATCCTTTGGAGGTTCCCCAATGGAAATGGGAGAGTATCTCGATGGATTTCGTGGATGGACTGCCTAGGTCAAGGAAGGGAAATACTAGCATATGGGTCATAGTTGATAGACTCACGAAAAGTGCTCCCTTCATTCCGGTGAAATGCAAGAGGACCGCGTCAGGGCTAGCATCTATTTACCTTCGAGAGATAGTACGATTTCATGGATTTCCTTCTAGTATAGTTAGTGATCATGACCCGATTTTCACTAGCCAGTTTTGGAATAGTCTGCAAGAAGCAATGCACGACTGAATTTAAGCACGGCCTATCACCCACAGACGGATGGACGAACCGAAAGGGTAAGTAGGGTACTAGAAGATCTCTTGAGGCTATGCATTCTTGACTTAGGTGGTACTTGGGAAGACCATCTTCCTCTCGTGGAGTTTGCGTATAATAATAGTTACCAAGCTAGCATCGGAATGGCACCGTTCGAATCCCTATATGGAAGACCGTGCAAGTCGCCAACTTGTTGGTGGGAGACGACAGACAGACTTATACTTGGGCCCAACATGATAAGGGACACTTCTGAGAAGACTGAGTTGATACAAAGACGGATGAAAATGGCCCAAGATAGACAGAAATCTTATGCGGACCAGAGAAGGGCAGACTTAGAATTCGAAGTCGGAGATATGGTCTTTATAAAGGTTTTTCCATTATGCAATGTAGTTCGTTTTGGAGCAGTTGGAAAGCTAGCACCAAGATTTGTAGGACCGTTCCCCATCATTGTGAGGATTGGACGGATGGCCTACAAGGTAGACTTACCCGAGAAGTTGTCTGGAGCACACAATGTCTTTCACGTCTCGCATCTCCGGAGGTGTTTGCATGAGTCAGCCGAAGTGGTTGAGCCAAGCATCCTTAAAGACGTGGAAGTGGAGAAAGAAGCAACATTGAGGCGAATTCTGATTCGTATCTTAGGAACGGAGATTAAGAAGCTAAGGAATCGAGAAGTCAAGCTAGTGAAAGTGCAGTGGAATGAAGCCCAAGAGGACGCAACTTGGGAAACCGAAGAAAAGATACGTGCGCTTTACCCATTTCTTTTTGAGGGTACATTCTCGATCTCTTTTTCCTTGAAAACCTTTTCGTACCATGCTTCTAATATCTGTGTTTGTCTTGTTATCTTCTCGATCTTATCTTGAGAACTTAGGTAGAACCGTGTGGATGTAAACATGTGATTGAAACATGTTATGGTTGATGGTTGCAAATGGTTGCAAGTGGTTGCTAGTGGATGCATGACACACATTAGGCACTAGATCGGCTCATTCACATTTTCATGTTACATATGCATGGGTGCTTATACTTGTACATGGATGGGACTTGTTATGCTATCACTTGGATGTTGCATATGGATGAATGGCTGTGCACTCATGTAGAGATTATAAACTATGCTAGGAATTTTCATACATGTTGGATTCATGACACTAACACATTTTGCATTAAGGAGGTTTACTGAATCAGTAACCGCCTGATCTTTTGCATTAGATAAAGTTCATACACACACACTTTCTGCATATGTTCATACAGCACTAGAAGTCTTTTAAGGAAAATGGTTGCTTGTGGATGATGCTTTGAGTAGATGGTTGATTGGATGGTAGGACACATCCTCCCTAACTTAGAGATTTCGGGGACGAAATCCTTTAAGGAGGGGAGAATGTAACAAACCGTATTTTTATAACGTGTAAATACCATAAATCAAGGCAAAATTAATTTTTAATATAAGAATCAAGGGAAACGGGTTACGGCATTGCGTTCGTCTCGAAATTCTGCTTGGAAACGAGTCCGAGTTTTCGAAAATCGGAGTCTGTATGACCAAGTTATGACCATTCAAATTTTTCAGAAATTTTCAAATTCAAAACAGACTCAATTCGAATTCAAAATTCGAATTTCAAACCTCCAAATGGACTGGGCGGGAAAAATCCGGCCCAGGATCAGGTCGACCTGGGGGTCGACTATGTAGTCGACCTACCCAGGGCCAGGTCAACCATAGTGTCGACCTGGGGGTCGGCCTGGTGCCCGAACCCATTTCTGAAGCTAGATTCACTCTGATGTATTTGGCCTCATTTCTGTCCACATTCGTTGACCTGACCTTATAAATACAGCCCCTAACACCAGTCGCTCTACACCAAATTTCTTTCTGACCTTATGCTGCTCTGATTCTAGTTGAAAAGTTTGAGAGAGGGACTGCTTCTACTATGTTGAGGCTGCGTTAAAGGAATTGCTGATTAGGGGACTTCTATTAGGACTTGACTAAGCAACAAACGACTCTCTTTTTCTAATTCTCGAACCACGATCAGTAAGCTCCAGTTATTTTCAGATTTAAACTGTAAATGTATTATGAATATGATGCAAAATTGAAATTGGACCTATGTATGATGACTGTTTACATTCATTCTTATTCATCTTGACTCTTGAATATTACAATGACATCGATTTGGGGCCTATTCATGTTGTAAATCAAAAGGAGAAACCCCTTTTATTATCATGTTGAACCTGTTATTAGCCACATGTTTATGATTATCACCTTATGACAGTCGTACCGTGACTATACTATCATCTTATGACAATCGTTACTATGACTATACTATCACCTTATGACAGTCGTTACCATGACTATACTATCACTTGTGACAACTGTTATTTTGACTAGTACCTTATCTTGCTAGATTTGGAATCTTTATGTTTGAGGCCAATATTTCATATGCCAGTAATGTTTTATTCTTTTATTTCAAGTCATATCACGCTATGCTAGTAATCACTTTAACCACATTATACCCGTTCCTTTTTATGTTATTCCCTATTAGATTCATTTGTATTGATTCGAACTTATGTGCAATGGGAATACGATTTGGGTAGACTAGGTAAAACATAAATTATTTTTAAACTTTAACATGAACGTTACTATGACTTGAACCTGAATATGGACATGAACTTGACACGATTTGACATAAAACATGACTTGAAAACTCGATATGAATCTAAACATGAAAACTTGAACGTGGGCATGACAGTTAGATAAACTTGAAAATGGCCAACTCGAGGTTGGGTTGAGTTTGCAGTGTAAATCTACACGGAACCGCCCGGCAAATCCAGTGGCTGCAAACAATAGGATCCAATGTGGGTAGTTGGTCATATCGCACGTAAAAACCCGAGGTTAGACTATGTTGTGGTGTAAATCTGCTCGGAACCGCCCGGCAAATCCAGTAACCACAACAGTTAGTCTAATGTGAGAGGTTGGCGTGCACTAATGAATTGATGCCACATGACAGGCTTAAGTCATGAACCACTTGAATATACTTAACCAACTTGACACGATGACTTGATAGGGTTTAGTCATGAACTGCTTGAACACACTTAACCAACTTGATACATGATCTTGATAGGGTTAAGTCACAAATTTGAATGACAACACTTAACCCATTAGAAACCCTAGTTACGCGGTCCTTTTCAGCAGTAACCCACTTAGATGTATCACGATACCCTAGGATTTGGCAGGGTGGGGCACGATTACTGGGCTGATTGTAAGCGTCCAGAACGACGGCTGAGTAGGTGTGCCATTGTAGATTCAGGCGGGCTATGGTCGTGCACGTAGTCCAGAGTTGAAAAAGCAGGCATTGGGCAGCCGTAGATTTACACTGTGCGTGCTTGATTCGTGTCGGTGGTTGGCACCATAGGACTTGATACACCCTATGGTGGACCTAGCACAGGTAACTGCATTTCTGGATAGGGTCGTATGACACAGACACATGACGAGCTAGGACTAGTATGGAGCCGATCGATTAGTAGATCGTACCGTAGGACCCCGTAATGGGTCACTTCATGACATTGGGCTAAGGGATCATTTCATGGTTAATACTTGATATGGGTTAGAATACTAGTACAGTTAGTGCAGCGAACCTTGAACATGCGATGCCAGACTTGACTTATCTTGTTATCTTAATTACCCAACTAGTTCTGTCATCATCCTTATGTTTAATTCCAATTTTCACTTATCATGTTACCTTTACTAGTTTTCATATTGAAAGTCACTAGGGCTTACCAGTCTTTATGACTGACCCTTTTTCTTTCGCCCCTTTTTCTTTCGTTCCCCCCCCCCCCCACCCAGGTTCCTAGGGAGGAAACACTAGCTCTTAGCTTGGATTCAACTTGCTTTCTGACAGCTCATGTACGGTTTGATCTTGGGCTATGCTATGGCTGCTTCTGCTATTTATGGGGAATAATATACTTTTGTTTTAAAGTTTATGCTTCTTTACTATGAACTTGATGTAATGGAATAATTTGTATCTTGGATATATAATCTTTTGACTCTTTTCTTGGAAATAATAAAAAGTTGGTTTTTAATTTCTACCGCTGCTTTATTTATGTTCTGCCTCGTGATATCTCTGTGCATGTTTACCTAGATAATACTCCACCAAAACTAGTGCATTCCCTTTGTGAGTGACCCTAGCGGAGGTGGGGTGTTACACCCATAGTGCAAGCGGAAGCTCATCTACCTAACCACCTTTGGATTTCTTTAAGCTCTTCTTGATGGTCAACTTTATGATTTTGTTTACCGCTTCCACTTGCTTGTTTGCCTGTGGATGAACCACTGCTGCGAAGCTTTTCTAAGTTTTATACTTGGCACAGAAGCTCTAGAATCCTCTATTTTCAAACTAGGTTCCATTGTCCGTGATTATCTTCTGCGGCACACCGAACCTGCAAATGATGTTTTCCAAGACAAAGTTGATAACATTCTTTGAGGTTATGATTGCCAATGGTTCTGCTTTAGCCCATTTGGTGAAGTAATCGATGGCGACAATGGCATAATTAAAGTCAGACTTTGTTGTGGGTAGTGCTCCTTTGAGATCGATGCCCCATGAGCTGACCAATTGAGTTATGACCGTTGATGGCGCTCTTGGAATCTTTGCAAGTCCCTGACATCTTTTGCTCTTCCTGGTGTATGCCATGGAGTCTCGATTTACATCTCGCCAGAAGTAACCATATCTCAGAATTTTCTTGGCCAATTTCCGGCCACTGGTATGGCCTCCACATTCACCTTCATGCAATTCCATTATAATTGCCTTTGATTCCTCCTTTGTAGCACATCGAAGCAGAGGCATAAATAATCCGCGCCTGTATACTCGTCCATCCTGAATGAGATACATATGAGCCTTTCGTAGAATCTTCCTCTACTTCTTAGCTTCTGTCGGGAGTGCACCGGTTAGGAGATATTCTTTAATTGGTGTCATCCATGAGTCGGGCTCTTCGGCTGCTTCCATGACCCAATCCATATCAATTTGTTCAGTGCTAGGGCTAGAAAGGACCTCCACTGGAAATAATCCCATCAGTTTTGCATCTCCTATGCTTGCATATTTTCTAGTGAATTCGCCTTGGTGTTCTCTCCTCTAGGGATGTGAGATATGGTGTAATGATCAAAGCTTTTCAGCAGGCTCCCAAGCCTTGGGTGGATAAGCTGGCAAGTTGCCCATTTTGTCCTGGAACTCTTTCCGAACTTAACATACCACCAATTGCGAATCACTGAAAATTTGTAAGGTCTTTAGTTGCAATTCCCTTGCCAGCCTTATTCCTGCAATGAGGGATTCATACTTGACTTCATTATTTATCAATGGAAACTCTAGCCTTAGTGCATAAAAGATATATCTTCCTTTAAGAGTTTCTAGGATCACTCCTGCCCCTGAACAATATTCGTTTGATGCTCCATCAACAAATAACTTCCATTCAATGATGGCTTTAACAGCAGGTTTATCCGTTTCCTTTCCTCAATCCGTGAACTCTACAATAAAATCTACGAGCGCATGTCCATTGATTGCTCTTCGGTGATGGTATGTAACATCATATTGACTAAGCTCAATATTCCATTTCAGCAACCTCACAGAAGTTTCAGGACGGGACATGACTTGTTTCAAAGGATGATCGGTAAGGACTTCGATAGGATGAGCTTGAAAGTACGACCGGAGCTTCTTTGAGGCAATAAGCAAGCAATAGGCGAGCTTTCCAGCTTTGGGCAATTCAGCTCTTCCCCAGTTAACCTCTTACTAATGCAAGGCCTTTGAACTTTCGAGTCCTCCTTAATCAATGCTGCACTTAAAGTATGAGCGGACACTACCACGTATAAGAACAAGTCTTCCCCATCACTAGGCTTAGAAAGCATTGGAGGTGTCACTATATGCTGGATCAGTTCCTCAAAAGCTTTCTGGCATTCTGGAGTCCACTGGATATCTTTCTTCCCTTTCCTGAGGGCATCGAAGAAGGGAAGGAACCTGTCTTTTTCCCTTGATATGAAGCGATTCAAAGCTACAATTTTTCCATTTAAGCATTAGAGTTCCCTCTTGGTCCTTGGAGTGCTCATTTTCCTCAAGGCCGATATCTATGCCGGGTTGGCCTCTATGCCTCTAGAATTATCTATGAACCCCAGGAATTTGCCTGAAGTGACTCTGAAAGAGCACTTTAAATGATTCAACTTCATGCCGTATTGGCGTAGAATATCAAACATCTGGGGTAGAGTTTCCAAATGATCAGCAACTCTTTTTGACTTTACCAGCATATCATCGACATAGACCTCCATTGTTCTATCGATTTGTGTTTTAAACAAAGCGTTCACAAGCCGCTGGTAAGTTACCCCTGCATTCCTTAAGACGAATGGCATTATTTTATAGTAGTATAGGCCAAGATTAGTGATAAAGCTTGTGTCTTCTTGGTCTGGTTCATACTTCTTGATCTGATTATAGCCTGAATACGCTTCCATAAAAGACAGCAACTCATGACCAACCATAGAAACCACTAGCTGATATATCCTGGGAAGAGGGAAGCTATCCTTCAGACAGGCTTTATTAAGATCTGAGTAAACTTTGTAGACTCGCCATTTTCCATTCGCTTTCTTTACGAGCACAGGCTTGGAGACCTAGTTTGGATAAGTAGATTCTCTGATAAAGCCCTTTTTCATCAGTCTATCAACTTCTTTCTTTAGAGCTCTTCATCTTTCCGACTCTTGAGTTCTCCTTTTCTGCTTGACGGATGGAACACGTAGAGAAATATTGAGCTTATGAACTGCAACATTTGGGGATATGCCACACATGTCAGAATGGCTCCACGCGAACACATCCAAGTTAATTTTCAAAAAGACAATCAACTGACTCTTCAATTCTGGGCTCAACTGAGATCCTATATTCAGCACACAATGTGGATGTTTCGGATTTACAACAATAGGAATTGTGATCTCAGCTGGTGCTGCTCTTCCATCATCTGTACTGGCTTTTCTAGGATCCATTTCTTTTTGCGCTCCACTGTGTTCACTAGTATAGGGACCCCGCTCTAATTAGTATAAGGGGAGGTCGCGAATGCGGAGCGAAGCCTCCGCATTCTTTGCCAGAACTTTCTTCCTAGCTTCATGCAACTCTGTCATGTAGCAATCTCTTGCAGCGGCCTGATCACCTTTAATTACACCCTCTCCATTTTCCGTTGGAAACTTCATGGTGAAGCATCATGGAGCTAGTGAAACTTTGAAGCCTGTCAGAGTTGGCCTCCCAAGGAATGCATTATAAGCGGAGAGCTCGTCTACCAAGACAAAAGTTTGCATCATAGATACTTTGCATTCTCCATCTGCCAACTCTTTACGAGCAAGTCAATTATGTCGTTGGGTTGTGTAGGTTGTCCAGTGAATCCATGAATCTTATTCTGACATGCCCGCACATCTGTCATGGAGATCTTCAATTTCTGGAAGGCATTTATGAAAATCACGTTAATGGAGGCCCCCTGTCAACTAGGAGTACTCTTCTCACAATTGCAGGGCCAAGACCGACTGTGATCACCATGGGATCAACAGTTGGCGTAAGTATTCCATCAGAATCTCTATCTTTGAACACCACAACTTCAACTGAAGTTTTTGGCATCTTCATTGGAAGCGTGTTGCTCAAGATTAAGAACCTTTCTTCTTTTGAAGCATCTTTTAGCTCATTCTTGTATTTCTCCATGTCTCCCGAGTTTCTTCCGGTTGGGTAGTGTCCTCCAGAAATCGTGTTGATTACCGGTCTCAAATCAGCAGGAGCTTAAGATTTTCCAGTAGACTCGGGTTGATTGGTAGTATTACTCTGATCCTGGGCAACTGGAGAATTTTGAGGATTCCTCACATATTGTTGAAGCTTGTTCTTTTTGATGAGATTCTCAATCAAGCTCTTCAAGTGCCGGCATTCGTTGGTACTGTGCCCCAGTTGATTATGAAAGCGACATAATTTACCGGAATTAGCTTGCTGCTCTGTAATCTTATGTGGCTTCAACTCAAGGAAAATGCCCGAGTCCTTTGCACCGATGTAAATCTTCTCCGGGGTTTCAGTTATAGGGGTAAACTCTGAATGGTTGAAGAACCGCACTTTCTTATAAGATTTGTTGTCCTTCGCTCGTCCCCTCTTTTCTGCTTAGAGTTGTCCTTTGCTCAGCTTGGATCTCACTACTCTTCTTTTCACCGATAGCACTACTTTCCGCAATCTTTCGAAAAATAGGAGGATCATCCTCTACACTCATGTACTCCTCAGCTTTCTTATATAATTTTTTTAGAGTTTTGGGTTTCTTCATCTTGAGCCACTTCCCAAATTCTGACTTTTTATCAATCGCACCCTTCGGTGCTGCCAACACATACCAAGCATCTGGATCTATAACCTTGGCTACCATAGCATGAAAACTTGTAAGAAAAGCCTTGGGTGTTTCTCCAGGATTTTGTTCCATTTCACTAAGCGACATCACATCCCTTACTTTGGTTGTTTGCAGTCGAAACTGGTCTCGGAACCTTTTCGCCAAATCAACAAATTGATCCACACACTTAGGCGGTACTCTAGTGAGCCATAATGAAGCTATACCTTCCAGGCACATAGGGAAATACAAGCACTTTATCTCATTGGTGGACCTGGCTCTGTTCATGTGTTGATCGTACTTGAACAAGAAGATGTTCGGATCTCCAGTCCCCCCATAGGCTGCTGTCGTTGGAGGTGTGAATTTCTTAGTGAATTTTGCCTTATGAATTCTTTCTTTGAACGGATTCTTGCTTGGAGAAAACTCTCATTCCCTCTCATCATCTTCACGAGCCATGTTCTCTTTCATTATTTGTTCGATCATGTTCGAGATATACTTCTTGTCACCAGTTCGTTCCACGGAGCAAGTAGCAGTTCTCTTACCGGAATGGTCATGGTTCGAGTCGCGGTGCCCTGGACCCCCTTGGGAGGTGGCCCTTTGGTGGGACTAGTGGTGCTCTGAGTTGTACGTTTCTCAACATGCTGCCATGCTTTGACTTTTGAGTCCACAACGTCGGCCTCCCCATTGTCTTCCACTTCAAAGTGGGAACGACTAGGGTCCGAGGCAGAAGAGTCCTCTTTTTTTTCAACATGAACCACAACCTTCGAAGGAGGGGTTTGGCTTGAACATTAAGCAAAGCATCAAGCTTCTCCATCAGCATATTGGTTATAGCATACTTTCTTTCATTCAAGCTAGTTGCTACCGCGTTCAATTCTTCTCGAGTTACGGCTGGTGTCGAGGATTCTCTAACCTCTCAGTTCAAAGTTTGTGGTGTAACTACATCGTTATCAGCATTTTCAACACTTGTAGTAGCCCTAACAGACTTGCTGTTTTTCTTTGAAGCAACCATGATTTCTGAAAACTTTTTAAACTTTGAAGCGAATTCTTCAATGGGCCCACTTTTTAGGCTTTGAGAGCCTATCATAGCAAGCAAGCCTTCGACAAACACTTTAGCGAACCCTCATCAAGGCTCTTAATCTTGTGGTCGTGGATCTGAGCCCCACGGTGGGCACCAAAAAATGATGATATCAAAATTGGTATCAACACCCTAAAAATGCAGTCAATACTTTGAAGTATGAAAAATCACAAAGTTACGGATGAGAATAGCGGGGAAAGATAAAGTGAACATGGCTTGAAAGTGGTTCGGCTCTAAAAGAAGCCTACGTCCACTATGGAGGAAACTTTGATTATCATCATCGCAAATACAAAGTAGATAGCTCTCATATTTGTATACATTCTCTCTCTTTTACAATAGATTCACTTATATCTTCCAAAGGAATATCTTTTCTCTCTAAGTGCACAGTAAAAGGATGATTATCTTCAATACTTGGACAATTGAGTGGTTTGAATGAATTCCATGGATGATTCGGTTTAGATCTTCGTTTGAGGATGATTAACAAAGGTAGAATCACTTATAATGATGGAGAACATAGTTGGACAGCCCTTTGGGGTCTTAGGAATCGATCTCCATTAATGTGGAGTTCATCTCCTATTTATAGAAGTGAAGAGGAGCTAAAATATAGTGCACAGGCCACCGATCGTGTGACGACCCTCCCCGCACTAGTCGACATTTCACCCGAAATGTGTTGTGCCAACGTCCAACTAGCACAAGGATTTGAAACAATGAATCATCAAGAACCTGTAGTATATCTTATAGTGCATGAGATAAAATATAATAATAACATAACTTGATATAAAACAGGCGAGACAGTATATAAGCTGAAAACTAAACCAAATCCATTAGAGTAGAGGAATCCAAAATACAGCTTTTGATCCAAACCATTATTACAACTTCAAAATACTATCTCTAAAAGGAAATGAAAGAGGTACACTACTGCCCAAAGCATTGACCAGCAACAACACAGGGAGAATATATAAAAATAGTACGTGGAAGCCTCCTACTCGTCTCCGGACAGCTACTCATGCATAAACATGTAACCTATCTCTAGTCTTCTCGTTTAGGAGCACCCAGAGTAATAAGAAGAGATATAAAACTCTGGGTCAGACGAAAGTCTGGTGTGAGCGATAGCAAATCTATAGCACTAAATAGAACAATAACAGGTATAAGAAACCATATCTGACCTAAACCTGCAACCAAAGAGTTAGCACAACAAGATGTACGTTACTCCAAGGTAAACACTAACATAGAGTGTAAAATAGGAGTGTGGGTGTCATGGTGATAGCAAACATCAAATATAGCAATCATCCCCACATCTCTCACTCAACTCGTAAATCATACGATATTCACCGCTTTGATCACCAAGTCAATTGGGGCCATGACGGGTCCATGCCTTTCTGGACTCCATACAGCTATTACTATGACCATGCCCTTCTGGTCTATAGTTAATAACCCTCCCTAGTCC
The DNA here is from genome assembly GCA_030737875.1 of Allium sativum. Lineage (NCBI taxonomy): Eukaryota > Viridiplantae > Streptophyta > Magnoliopsida > Asparagales > Amaryllidaceae > Allium > Allium sativum. Next base: position 339,709,152 of record CM060920.1, on the reverse strand, counting down.
AGATTTCCTTGGCTCTGGGGTTTGGCTAACCAATCCATACATCCTCTGGCTCTGGTTCGTCTACATGCCCCGTCTCTCAACAGTGGATCAAAGTTATAGATATCGATAACTCCTTTGCACACGTCTCGTAGCAATGCCTATCTCTAGAAGTTAACTCGTTGGTTCCCATCTGGATCCAGAGTGATAACTTCCCACTTGGTTTTCCTTTGCATCTCGGGTTCTTGTTGAAATGGTGTTCGGTTCAGGTCTCCTCCTTCTATCTGGTTCGGTTCGGTTCTCCTCCACCTTTCCGGTTTGGTTCGGGTCTCCTTCCCCTATCCAGTTCGGTTCGGGTCTCCTATCCAGTTTGGTTCGGGTCTCCTCCTCTCCTTCTCCTATCTGGTTTGGTTCTGGTCTCCTTTTTCTATCCGGTTCGGTTTGGGTCTCCTTCTTCTATCGTATTTGATTCGGATCTCCTTCTCCTATCCGAATCAGTTCGTGTCTCCTTCTATCCGGTTCGGTTCGGGTTTCTCTCCTAACCGGTTTGGATTGGGTTTTCCTCCTAACCGGACCTGAAAATCTGCAATTTTTTTCCTGCAAGCTATTTTCGCCGAACAACGGTGTTTTCAACCATTCTAACTTTCCTATGCAATCATAAAACATCCCAAACAATAGTAACAACATATAGGTTCAATCAAAAGGATCAAAATATCAAGCATATAGGTTATTTTAGATCACATACCCAAAACCCATGATTTTCCCCTTAACCATGTTTAACTATATCTAACGATAGGATTAGCAAACTTAATCCAAATTAACCCAAATTTTTACCAGTGACATAAAATATGATTTTAGAATTTATGCATATTTTCCATATTTTCCTAACTTATAATTTTGTTAATTACCACTAATCACCCTTAATTAGCCATAATTAGTGAATAAACATGTTAATCACTCACTTTAGCCACAAATGAAATCTTAAATCAGAAACTTTACTATTATGGCATGGATCTCTATGTATTGCAGCGCTCCAACCCTGATTTGGTGCTAATTTGGCTTGATTTGGTGTAATTTTGGTTAATTAGTGATTACAAAGCAATTAGGGTAAAATTTAGAAGATGAAGGTCGTTGTTAGGGTTCAAGGGAGGTTAGTGGCGGCCGGAAAAAGAAGGGAATGTTTCTCCAAACCCTTTCAGACCTCCCATAATCCTAATCCCAAAATGAGTTATGGGTCTAACTGCTAATCAACCTATTAAGCCCAATTATGTTGTTTTTCCATCTCCAAATCTTATTTCAGCCGTATCTCCCAAATGGTAAGTCCGTTTGATTAATGTGACCACTCTACGGAAAGGTAAACCATCATCAGAATCCAATGGAAGTGATTTCAGATCAAGACTCCTTACCAATCAATAGTTATAGAGGAAACAAGATTCGCTAGGGGCAAACTGGTCATTTAAAATTCGGCAAAAATCGTGAATGTGAGAAATACCCCAATAGTCGTTTCCCAAAGTTACACGACCATATGATTTCGTATGAAGATAAAACAAATATTCTAACGATCCTTCGATATGTAGAAAGCGGGTCGTTAACTCTCTCCCATTAAGAAATTTCGCCCCCGAAATTCCTTAACCAAGCACACAATGGTGTCCCGCATGCCTATCAGCCATTTACAAACAACCAAACATATATAATATCACAACAAGCCTCTCCTAGCATGCAGTTTACTAACAAGGGAATAACTGTATTGCAATCAAAATTTTACCAGGCAAAGAGTTCGTGATACGACTTCCTTATGCTCTCCTCGGTTTCCCAAGTACAGTCATTCTCATTATCACTCCACTGGACCATAACCAGTTTCACCGTCTTCCTTCGGAGTTGCTTCGTATCGTGTCCGACAATACAAATCATTCTGCGGCTTTTAATTGCCTCGGATTCTATTTCGATATCATCCAACTGATCCTGTAAAATAGTCATATTAGAATCATGCACGAACTTCCTTAACTGAGAAACATGAAATACGTTGTGCACTCCCGCCATCTTGTCAGGTAATCCAACTTTATATACTAAATTCCCCACTTGCTCGAGGAGTGGAAAGGGATCAACAAACCTTGGTATCAACTTACCTCTCCTGCCAAATCGAATCACAATCTTTAACGGAGAAATCTTGACAAATACTAAGTCGCCAACGGAGAACTTCAAATCTCTTCGCCTTTTATCAGCGTAACTCTTCTTCCTATCTTGGGCAGCCTTCATTTGCCGATGAATAACCTTCATCCTATCTGAAGTTTCTCCTATTACATCTAGCCCAGGCACAAACTTCTCACCGGTTTCCAACCAACATGATGATGAGTTGCATGGTCTTCCATACAAAGCTTCAAATGGAGCCGTACCAATACCGGACTGATAACTATTATTATATGCGAACTCAACCAGATGCAAAATGGTCATCTCATGAACCCCCAAAATCCGATATACAAGCTCTTAAGAGATCCTCCAATACACGATTCACCCTCTCTATTTGACCGTCAGTTTGAGGATGGCCGTGGTACCGAGATGTAATTCCGACCTAAAGCCTCTTGCAAGCTCTTCCAAAACCCACTAGCAAATAAGGGATCTCGGTCACTCACAATACCTTTAGGTACTCCATGAAATCTCACTACCCACTTCATATACAGTTCCGCTAACTTAACTGTCATTCTATTCGACTTGACCTGTATAAACCTTGCACTCTTGGTCAATCGATCCACAATCACCGAAGTACTATCATGATCCGATCTAGTCCTTGGGAAACCATCAATGAAATCCATTGAGACCTATTCCCATTTCCATTCAGGTATTTCTAACGATTGTAACAACACTCTAGGCTTCTTTTTCTCAGCTTTAACTAGCTGGCAGTTCATGCATTTGGATATAAACTTTCCAACGTCTCTCTTCATCCCTTCCTAGTAGTAGGTCTGCTTTCATGTCTTGATACATTTTGTTAACACCAAGATGTATAGTCAGTTTCGAGTGATGACACCCTTTAAGCAGTTCATCTCTCAATCCATTAACATTGGGTACAACTAGTCTTACATTCATTCATAGCTATCATTCTCGATCAAGCCAATACTTGTTCATCTCCTCACTGTCGATGCCCATCTTTACTTTGGAGATGATTCCCAGTAGGTTAGGATCGTTCGTCTGACTGGAACCGATCCACTCAATCAAAGTCGGTCTGATCGTCAAACTTGCTAGCATCTCGGGATCTAATTCACAGTAGGTCAGAAATCATATCCCGCGATATACTCCAGCTGCTTTCATTCTAGAAACATAGCCCCCAAATTGACATATCTCCTACTCAATGCATCAGCTACCGCATTTCCTCTCCCGGGTGTGTATGCGACATTGAAATCATATGAAGCCAAGAACTTTAACCATCTCTGCTGACGAAGATTTAAATCCTTAAGATACTTTAATGACTTATGATATGTAAACAACTTGAATCTTTCTCCCAAGAGAAAATGTCTCCACATCTTCAATGCGAACATGATAGCTGCTAATTCCAGATCATGGGTAGGATATCTTTTCTCATGTGGTTTCAGTTGCCGACAGTATATGCTATAACCCTACCTCCTTGCATCAGTACAACACCTAACTCGGTATCACAGGCATCCGTGTATACTGTCATCTCTTCGTTCCCATTAGGAATAACTAACACTGATGCACACATTAACTTCTCTTTTAGGGTTTCAAATGCATTCTCACACCTTTTGTCCCAAACAAAAGCTTGATTCTTTTTGGTCAACTAAGTTAACGGTGCCGCTATTTTGGAGAAGTCTTGGATAAACTTACGATAATATCCATCTAACCCCAAGAAGCTTCTCACGTCCGTTGCATTCTTGGGCGTAGACTAATCTTACCGTAGCCACCTTCATAGGGTGCACAACAATACCATTCTCTAAAGCAACATGGCCCAAGAATCTCACTTCCCTCTTCCAGAAGTGACATTTAGAAAATTTCGCTTTCAATTGGTGTCTCCTCAACACCACCATCACTGTGCTCAAATGTTCCTTGTGTTTTTCCTTTGTCCTCGAGTAAACCAAAATATCGTCCATGAACACAAAATCAAAACATATTTAATTGATCTCTGAAAACCTTATTCATAAGATCCACAAAATATGCGGGTGCGTTGGTCAACCCGAATGGCATGACTAACCACTCATAGAATCCAAACGGCGTCCGAAATGCCGTTTTAGGTATACTCTCAACTGCTACCTGGAGCTAGTGAAAACCTATCCCGAGATCCAACTGGGAGAACACTCTTGCTCCATTTAGTTGATCAATCAAATCATCTATCCACAGAAGGATACTTATTCTTCCTAGTCACCTTGTTCAACTAGCGGTAGTACATACATAAGCGAAGGGAACCATCGGTCTGAGTAGCGAATACAACTGGTGCTCCCCACTCGGAAATACTTCTTCAGATAAATCACTTCTTCAAAAGATCACCTACTTGCATTCCGAGCTCTCGCTGCTCCCTTAGCGCCATATGATGAAGTGGCATCACTATATGTCTGGCATCTTTCACTAAATCAATCTGAAACTCGGTCTCTCGGTGTGGTGGAAGTCCGGCCACTTCCTCGAGGATGTCCGGATACTCGCCAGCAATAGGCACATTTGATAACTCATCATGCGGGATGTCGAGGGAATTTAGAAAACTAGTCATCACTCCATCACTAGGTAGCCAACCCAATACCAACCTCCGCCCATCATTGCTCTAATGGTCACCGAAGACCCCTCACAGTCTACCACCACCCCATATCTTTGGAGCTAATCGACTCCCAAAAGAATGCCAAACCCAGTGATGTCCAAAACAAAGCAATCATAAGCAAAAATACATCCATGTTCGATAAGACCAAATTATGACAAATCATACAAAGGCTAGTTGAACCACTGATCGGGTTCACCAACTAAAGGTCTATCGACAATCTCGGGTTCCAATCCCAACCTACCTACAAGGTCATTAGATATAAAGGAATGGGAAGCCCTAGTATCAAATAATACTCGAATAGGAACATCATAAATGGAAAGTGTAACAACCCGGAAATTCAGAACCATTTAAAAAATTTTATTTTGGCTATTTCAGTGAATTTTGAGTAGTTAAAATAATTTATTTTAAATGATAAGGATTAAAAATTTATTTAAATCAAAGTTAGAACAAATATATTTATTTCAATTTTTAAAGGAATTAAAAGTAGCTTGGTAGTTTGAAAAGTTGAATCTGAACTTAGACTGAATGTACAAGATTCAAAATTTAACGGATTTTTGTGAAACCAAAAATATCTAAATCTATTTAAAAATATCTTTCCAACGAATCCGAAAATCGAAATTTCATAGCGGGAATAAAAAGTAATGGCCAGTTGAATATTCAGAATAGTCGCTATGGAATATAGTATAATTTATAGCCCGTATAAATGGCCATTATACAAACGACCTCCATTTCAGATGAAACCATTTTTGTCGGGTTTGGAATGTCAAATTACTGCTAAGTTTAATTTTCCAGAATTTTTGGAATTAATTTGTGAGCGTAGTAAATTAAACTGTGATTCAATAATTTCTGTTGAATTTAATCGACCGTTAAAAAGGCCATTTTTCAAACGATCTCCAAATTCGACGAAATTAATTTTGTTAGGACCGTATCGTCAAAACATAGCTAGATTTCTTTTTCGGGAATTTTCGGAGTCCGTAGTGGCCCGGTAAATTTAAATGTACGATCGAATAAATTAAGTAAAGGATTTAAATTTTAATTAGAGAAATCAGGTCAAAAACAATCGTTTGGGCTAACGGGACCTAGCCCATTGGTCCCAGAACAGGGGCAATTAGGTAGGAACAACTCCCGTTGGACTGAAATTGGAGATGTTAAGGATTTACGGGTTTATTTGTAAAAATTAGAAATATAATATTATAAAAATCCATTTTGTCTTCATTCCAAACCCCAATATCATGTAAAGCCGCCGCCATCATTTTCATTGGCCAGCATTATTCCTTACTTCCCTCTCCAATAACTCACAAATCGTTCAACGAAATCCACCGATCCTTTGGGGAATTCTGTAGTACTCTTTCTCCTTTATCCATCCATACCTGATTTGCCCCCCTGCCATCAAGTATCTACGAAGTTTCAGCAACCAAAACCCGTCAGGTTTCCAGCGCCGCTGCTGCCTATAGACGCGTGCGAGTTCACCGACGGTGGGTCCTCCAGGCGTGCCTCTTGCCCCTCTCCGACGTGAAACAACCCGATCATCCCCTAGCCACGGATTGAAAGCAAGATCCAACCCTAATATTGAATAAAACCAGAAAACCCACGACCTTTGTCTGTTCAAGGAAGAAGAGGTGGAAATCTATTTTTAATTATTTAATTAATTAATTTATTTTAAAATATTATCAACATAAAACAATTCATAACTTGTTCATATGAACTCGAAACTGAACGATTTCAGATCCGTTACGATCATGAGACCGAGATCTACGTTTCGGGACTGACTAGGACCAATTCTGAGCTGACCAAATTTTGGTCAAATTTTCAGATCTGAAGCATTCAGATTTAAACGACTGTGAGAAAACTAATTTTTTTAAAATAAGTAGAAATAATTCTGATTTTATTGTCACCACTCTGCTTTTAATTCCTGTTTGTTATTATTCATGATTTGTTCTGTACTGAATTTCATATATAGATCTGTTGTGTGGTGATAAAATTGTTAAACATATTGATCTATAGTGATATAATTTGTTAGAAACATATAAATCAATTTGTAGTGATAAATTGAGTAAAACAAAAATATATACTTTTTGTTTAGATAAAATGATCAAATATAAGAAACATCAATTTTATTTATTTGTTGAATTAGAATTTTTAACAAATATGAAAACATCAAATTATGAATATTTGTTGAATTAGAATTTACAACAAATATTAAAACATCAAATTTGAATATTTGTTGAATTAGAATTTTCAACAATTATGAAAACATCAATTTGGTCTATTTGTTGAACTAAAATTTTCAACAATTATGAAAACACCATTTTTATCTATTTGTTGAATTAGAATTTTCAACAATTATGAAAACACCAATTTTTGTCTATTTGTTGAATTATAATTTTCAACAAATATGAAAACATCAAATTTTTGATATTTGTTGAATTAGATTTTTCAGCAAATATGAAAACATCAAATTTTGGATATTTGTTGAATTGGAATTTTCAACGAATATGAAAACATCAATTTTTATCAGTTTGTTGAACTAAGAGTTTTCAACAAAAATGAGGTATCAAATTTACCATTGTGTCGAACAAGAAGATTCACCAAAAATGAAATATCACCTTTTATACATTTTGTTGAATCAAAATTTTTAACAAAAATGAATCATACATTTTTCTTTGGTCATTTTGCTTGAATTAGAATTTCCCATCAAAATGAAATATCACTTTTGCCATTTTGATTGAATTAGAACTTTCAACAAAAATGAAATGTAAATTTCTATCATTTTATGGAATTAATATGTTCGTGTTTTTAAAATAAGAACATGGTTACATAAAAAGGTTAACATTTTTAATGTAATGTTAGAACATAGAAAATATTCCTGTTTTAAAATGAAAACATGTTTTACATTAAAAATTCATTTTTAAGGTATTAATAGAAATATAGAAAAATGTACATGTTTTAAAATGAAAACATGTTTTACATTAAATATTCATTTTTAATGTAATAATAGAAATAAAGAAAAATATTCATGTTTTAAAATGAAAACATGTTATACATTAAAAATTCACTTTTAATGTAATATTAGAAAATTGGACAATGTTGATGTTTTTAAAGTAAAACATGTTTTACATTAAAAACTCACTTTTAATGTAATAATAGAAATATAGAAAAAGATACATGTTTTAAAGTAAAAAATGTTTTGCATTAAAGTTTCACTTTTAATGTAATAATAGAATTTGAAAAAAAAACATGCATGTTTTAAAATAAAACATATATACATTAAAAACTTTGTTTTTAACGAAATGAATAAATCATTAGAAAATGTTCATTTTTGAAACAAAGGCATGTTAACACTGAAAATATCATTTTTATAAAAGAATGATTCATAAAAAAAATGTTCATGTTTAAATAAGAGTGTTGAAACATTAAAATCATAATTTTTAATGTAAGTTTGATTATTGGAAATATTGACTGATCACATTTATATTTACATTGCATATATTAGAATTTATATGCACTGTTAAATTACATTTATACTTACATTGCATATATTAGAATTTATATGCATTGCTAAATTACATATATATTTACATTGCATATATTAGGATTTAAATGCATTGTTAAATTACGTTTATATTTACATTGCATATATTAGAATTTATATGCATTGTCAAAACTACATTTATATTCACATTGCATATGTTAGGATTTATATGCATTGTTAAAATTACATTTATATTTACATTGCATATATTAGAATTTATATGCATTGTTAAAATTACATTTATATTTACATTGCATATATTAGAATTTATATGTATTGTTAAATTACTATTATATTTACATTACATATATTAGAATTTATATGCATTGTCAAAATTACATTTATATTTACATTGCATATAATAGGATTTATATGCATTGTTAAATTGCATTTATATTTACATTGCATATATTAGAATTTATATGCATTGTTAAAATTACATTTATATTTACAATGCATATATTAGAATTTATATGCATTGTTAAATTACATTTTTATTTATATTGCATATATTAGAATTTATATGCATTGTTAAAATCATATTTATATTTACATTGCATATATTAAAATTTATATGCATTGTTAAAATTACATTTATATTTACATTGTGTATATTAGAATTTATATGCATTGTTAAAATTATATTTATATTTACATTGCGTATATCATTGCGTATATTAAAATTTATATGCGTTGTTAAAATTACATTTATATTTACATTGCGTATATTAGAATTTGTATGCGTTGTTAAAATTACATTTATATTTACATTATGTATATTAGAATTTATATGCATTGTCAAAATTACATTTATAATTACATTGCATATATTAGAACTTATATGCATTGTTAAAACCGCATTTTTATTTACAATGCATATATTGGAATTTATATGCATAGTAAAACGACATTTATATTTACATTGCATATATTATGATTTACATGCAAAGTTAACTTGTCATTGGTCCAATTTTCATGTAAATAAAATGTATTTTGTTTGGCAATTCGTAGATATGTTATGCCAACAAAAACATTATTTTATTTGGCATATTAAAAACGTTAGTGGAATCATCGAATGATTTATATATAATTATATATATATATATAAATTAAAATTAAACGAATCACGCGCGGTAGTTCGCTTTTCGGAATTGTAACTTTAAACGATTAAATCAAACGATCCAACCGTCAGATTTTCCCAAAACTGGAACCGTTAGGACCGCTTTGGGAAGATCTTTCCAACGTCTTTCCAACGATATAAACTTTGTTAAAATCCAACGGTTAGATTTCGAGATAAGTGCAAATAAAATTTTGAAAAAAACAGCGCCAGGGCCGCCTTTTGACCCAAAGTGTCATTAAATTAATTTAGCTATTTTTATATAAATAAAAATAGCAATAAATCATTATTAAATACTGTTAACGATATGAAATGTTTTTAAACTATATATATGCGAGAATCATTTGAAAAGACCGAGTTCAATCTCATCTCAAATGATTATACGATGATTTAAATCAAGATATTGAAGACAGCGATTGAAGACCGATGATCTTCACATCGAAAGGATAACTACTGATGCCCGGCATTGGTTATCTCCAAGTAAAGGGTTAAAGTGGTAGTTGTCCGGATGTACTTGTTGATTGTCCGGATATGCGAGCTCCTCTCTTTTGTATTGGACATACGGGATGAGGAATAAGGTGTCTTAGGTTTCGTTCAGACCCAGAATGGACTTGTAAATGGATGTGTGTGTCTGACATTGGATTTCATTCCATGTAAATTGATTTCTATTTAATATATATCTGTTGGTGGCGGAGAATTTGTTCACTTGCTAAACACCCTTCTTTGAGATGCATGAGCTCAGAGGTGATATATTGGTAGTTATCGATCGCATGGCGTGAATTGTCAATGTGACATGCCAAGATACAATTGATCGAGGCTTTTGTTAAAAAGCAGAGCCTTGTGGATGATGATCAAATCATAGCCTATTTTGGCACAGCTTTGTGTATAACGTTACCTCGCGAGCCTCACACCCCGGTAAGAGTCAGAAACGGGACAAGGGAACGCAGGAGTGCACACGTTTCTTTCTACCTAGAAGTGGTATTAGGGTTTTGCAAGCCTTGACATTTTACTTATGTGGTTGATGGAATGAGGCACCTCTGATTCATTGGTCGATTGTGACCATTTTATAGGTTCAATAGGACCGGGAAGCGTGTGTTCAGGAATTGCCAATCCACTAAAGTATTTGTGGATCGGCCCTGCAGTATCTAAGGGTTCGCCAGCATCTGAATCCTAAGACATTGCTAGAGTGTCTCGAATTGGTAAGGAGATCGTCCCTAGCCTTGACACATGATGGAAACCCATCTCCAATATGCCATTATGGTTTTGATTGTAAACCTATGTATGGCGACATAGTATATGGTAGCTATGCCGTCTAGGATTGATACATTTACTTTGAAGTATTTTTGAAACTTATTAGACACTAATAATAATTTTAAAAATATTATTTTCTACGTATCAAGCATGTTTGACCATTATAAGGTAAAACTCTGTCCTTCGGTTTGCGTTGCTTTGTGTGATGGAACTTGAGTCTTATAATGATTTCATTTTCTAAAAAGCATTGCGTTGTTTTATTGAAATAAGATTTATTAAACATATGCACTGGCAATCACATGGAGTAAACCCGTTCCGCATTAGTGGCGTGGTCCTATGATTAGCCATATTGTTAGTTAAGAAAGATTTCTCATACCAGTCCCATGACTGACTCGTAGTTTGTTTCACTTTGCAAATCAGGTGCCCTCTTCCCACACGGGCAACCAAATGACAGTTTTAGGTATGGATACATTCTGGATTAGAGCTTGCTTAAGGAAGAAGATGAAGAACATTTTCCTTTTTATCTTTTTATTGCTACTTGAGACATTTAGACATTATTGATCTTTGATGTATTTGATGGAGTTGAGACTTATTTCTTTCTTTGTTGAGACTTCTATTTGCTAAGTGTATCCTGTAACTGTGTACTCTGATGTCTTTGATGTTGTGATGTTGATGACATTCTTATTTCCGTTGCAATGATTATGTGTTATGATGTTATCTGAGATCTGCTATTGTTGTAATTATGTTATACTTCTATGATTATCCTTAGTTTCGTACCATGGAAGTTTGGGGTCGTCACTGAAAGCATACCTTAAATAACGACACCCTTTTCTTTCTTCGCCGCAGTTGGGGATTCGACGAAGAAGGAAGATCGTTGATAACATATGCTTTCACGATCTGCTTCTCTTTAGGAAGTTGCAGACATTCACTCTTTAAATGTCCAACTTAGTCACAGTTGAAGTACTTCATCTCCCCCTTCTTCGCTCGACAATCTTTGATATAGTGGCCCTTCTTGCCGCAGCCAAAGCACTGGGCCTCTTTCTTATTCTTCTTTTTCTGACCATCCTTGGTTTAGTTCTGTTTCCTCTTATTCTGGGAATTATTATTGCCTCCACCGCTTGCCTGCGGCTTTGGCTCCTCTGCAGATGTAATAGCAACCTCGGTCTTAAACTTTGGGTAAAGGCTCTCAGATCTCAATGCCTTCCCCACAGTAGTTTCGAATGCCTCATCGATATGGTTTATAAGTCTTCCCCCCAAGTACTCATCTAGACCAGTTATGAACTTCTCATTCTTCTTCTCGACAATATCGATAAGGTGTAATCCATATTTCGATAAGGTATTGAATTCTGCAATATATTCCGAGACTGACCTACCATTCTTCTTAAGCTCCAAAATTTCCTAAACAATTATGACTTCTGTGCAGCTAGAATAAACTTGTCACTAAAGCGAGTCTTAAACTGATTCCAAGTAATTTGATCCTCGGGAGTAGCTGCTTTAATGGAATTCCACCAATTCATTGCCCATCCTTGAAGTTGACACGATGCTAACTTTTCTTCATTGCATCATCGGTCCCCAAATCCTTGAAGACGCACTCACAACTACCAAGCCAAACTTGAACCACGGTAGTCGATTCCGTTCCGTGGAATGGCTTCCCACCAAGACTAGTATAATCCTTGTTAAGCTTGGCGAAATCGGCTCTAGGCGCCTGCACTACTACACCACTACCATTGGCAGCATTAGGAACTGCTTCCTAAGCATCGCCCACATGAAGGCAGTAAATGCCGTCCTTATATCAGGGACATTCCCGTTGTTGGCCCCTGAACCCGCTCCCTCTTCAACTCCCGATGCAGGGTTCCTCATCGTACTCCTCGTATCGGCTCATCGTTCAATATGTAAAGAGAAAACGATTAACCATCTATTTAGTGGTGCCAGTGCAGTGCGACTTCATCCATAGATATACTAATTGTATATATATATAGCTTTTGAAAACCAAAATATCTCTAGTACCCGCTCTCATATACAAATATTATCTCTCCCAAATGTCTTCCCCTAGGTTAACCTACACAACCTAGGCTCTGATACCAAGTGTTACGGCCCGCTCCGCACTAGTCGACATGTCCCCCGAAATGCGTTATGCCAACGTCCAACTAGCACGGGACGGTTGTCAAAAGAAAAGGACTTGAAACTATGAATCGTCAAGAATATGTAATATATCACACAGCGCATGGGATAAAATATAATAATAACATAACTTGATATAAAACAGGCGAGACAACGCATAAGCTGAAAACTAAACTATATCCATCAAAGTAGAGGAATTCAAAATACAGCTTATGATCCAAACCATTATTACAACTTCAAAATACTGTCTGTAAAAGGAAATGAAAGAGGTACATTCCTAATGCCCAAAGTAGTGACCAATAACAGCACAGCGAGAATATATGTAAATAGTACGTGGAAGCCTCATGCTCGTCTCCGAACAGCTACTCGTGCATAACCACCTAACATGTCTCTAGTCTGCTCATTTAGGAGAACCCAAAATAATAAGAAGAGACATAAAACTCTGGGTCAGATGAAATTCTGGTGTGAGCGATAGCAAATCTATCACACTAAATAGAACAATAACAGGTATAAGAAATCATACCTGACCTGGACCTGCAACCAAAGAGTTAACACAACAAGATGTATGATACTCTAAAGTAAAAACTAACATAGAGTGTAAAATGGGAGTGTGGGTGTCATGGTGATAGAAAACATCAAACATAGCAATCATCCTCACATCTCTCACACAGTGCGTAAAGCGTACGATATCCACCGCTTTGATCACCAAATCCATTGGGGCCATGACGGGTCCATATCCTTCTGGACTCCGTATAACTTTTGTTATGACCATGCCCTTCTGGTCTATAGTTAATAACCCTCCCTAGTCCAAACTTCCTTAGCTTTGGGGCATGGCTAACTAGTCCATAAATCCTTTGGCTCTGGTTCGTCTACATGCCCCTTCTCTCAATGGTGAACCAAAGTTATAGATATCGATAACTCCTTTGCACACATCCTGCAGCAAAGCCCAACTCTAGAAGTTAACTCGTTGGTTCCCATTTGGAACTTGAGCGATAACTTCCCACTTGGACTTCCTTTGCATCTCGGGTTTTGGTTGAATTGGTGTTCTGTTCGGGTCTCCTCCTTATATCCGGTTCAGTTCGAGTCTCCTCCTCCTTTCCGGTTCGGTTCGGGTCTCCTTCTCATATTCGGTTCAGGTCTCATATCTGGTTCGGTTTGGGTCTCCTCCTCTCCTTCTCCTATCCGGTTCGGTTCGGGTCTCCTTCCCCTATTCGGTTAGGTTTGGGTCTCCTTTTCCTATCTGAATCAGTTCGGGTCTCTTTCTCCTATCCAGTTCGGTTCGGTTTAGGTTTCCCTCCTAACCGGTTTGGATCGGCTCTTCCTCCTAACCAGACCTGAAAATCTTCAATTTTTTTCCAGCAAGCTATTTTCGCAAAACGATGGCGTTTTCTACCATTCTAACTTTCTTACGTAAATATAAAACATCCCCAACAACAGTAACAACATATAAGTTCAATCAAAAAGATCAAAATATCAAGCATATAGGTTATTTTAGATCAAACATACGCAAAACCCATGATTTTCCCCTTAACCATGTTTAACTATATCTAACAATAGGATTAGCAAACTTAGTCCAAATTTTTACCAGTGACATAAAATATGATTTTAGAATTTATGCATATTTTCCATATTTTTCTGACTTATAATTTTGCTAATTATCACTAATCACTCTTAATTAGCCATAATTACTGAATAAACATGATAATCACTCACCTTAGCCACAAATGAAATCTTAGATCTGAAACTTTACTGTCATGGCACGGATCTCTATGTATTGCAGCAGCTCCAACCTTGATTTGGTGCTAATTTGACATGATTTAGTGCAGTTTTGGTTAAATAGTGATTAGAAAGCAATTAAGGTGAGATTTAGAAGATGAAGGTCATTGTTGGGGTTCAAGGGAGGTTAGTGGCAGCTGGAAAAATGAAAGGTAATGTTTCCCCAAACCCTTCCAGCCCTCCCATAACCCTAATCCAGAAATGGGTTATGGACCTAACAGCTAATCACCCCGTTAAGCCTAATTATGTTGTTTTTCCATCTCCAAATCTTATTTCAGCCATATCTCCCAAACGGTAAGTCCGTATGATTAATGTGACCAATTTAGGAAAGGTAAACCATCATCCGAGTCCAATGGAAGTGGTTTCAGGTCAGAACTCCTTACCAATCAAAAGTTATAGATGAAAAAATATTCGTTAGGGGCAAAACGGTCATTTAAAATTTGGAAAAAATTGTGAAAGTGGGAAATGATCCCATTAGTCGTTTCCCAAAGTTACATGACCATATGCCTTTGTATGAAGATAAAATAAATATTCTACGATCCTTCGATACATTGAATGCGGGTCGTTACAGATCGGCCTAAAACTTATTTACGGAAGATGTCATTGGTTAGCTATATACATTTGGCAACAGTTGTAAACATGACCATTCAGTCCAAATCAGAACCGACCGATCGGTATTTTTCTCTTTCTCACAAAGGTAGCCGTTCCTGGACTTCATAACATGACCAATCGGCCTTGTGCCCTCCTGGTCGACCAAGGTGATGATAACTGACTTATGTATGTTGCTTCAGGACTGACTGATCATTCTTTAAGTACCGATTTGCCCATGCTTTGTATACCGATTGGTCAGAGCGATGGATACTGATCTGCTTTCATATATTCCTCTAACTGATCACAATTCTCCAATTTTAGACTGCTCCCTTGCATTTGGCATCAACCGACCATTATGAACTAATATCAAACCAACCCATAGTCCTTCCTTATGCCCAACCAATTGATATATGCACAATTTTATTGAGTAAACATCATAAACCTACATAGTGCATGGGCCTACATACGAGATTGGAATGGATAAACAAAACTGCGATAACCAGAATTGCATCGAGCAAGTACGATGGTTAAGAGTTGAGTGCTATAAGCATGGATGGTCAAATTAGGTTTAATGTAGAACGAAAAAATAGTGCGCAAAGAGGGAAGGAGTTAGGCGATTATTTAGGAAGACACGTTTTGATGCAAACTTATCTTATAGGAAAACATTAAACAAAATTTCATTTGTTAAAATGTCTAAAATATTTATATTTTGAAATGAGAGTTCTATATATTTTGGTGAACTCGTATATATTTCATTCCTTTACCAAATGAAATATCAAAAGTAATTTATTAGGATATAGAATAATACTCGAAATATAACCACACTAAAATCTCTATGGCTTTTAGGCAAAAAGATTTTACTTTGGACTCTTTCAATACTTCGCGTCGCTTGAACCACTTTATCTATTTGTCCAAATTTGAACACATGTGTTATTCATATTTCTGGATTTGGAACTTAGGAGTGAACGAGCCATAGTTTTGATGAGGCTTTCCCTCTTTTCTACTACTTTTCAACAACGAATAGTTAATTAAAGAAACAGACAATAAGAAGAAGAAAACTGATCAAATAACAAATTGCCAAGAATACAGATGGGGACAACAATAGTAATATAAAATAAGTGATCTTGGTTTACTTTGTATTAATTAGATGATACTTGTAAATGTAACAATCTAAGAAAGACCGAGATGTGAACATACACAATTGAACACATCATTAAAGCACAATTGAAGGTGCAACATCAAGTTCAATAGTTCCAAATGTTGCATTGTATACTTTTAAGTTTATGGAACAACAACAATGGATGTTTTTTGCGACGATCTCCCATAACTCATGCACTTAACAAGAGGAATATTGCGCTGAAAGACGTGCCAACCAGCTATGGACGATCATCAGGGTAGAATAATATACGCAGAACCAGTCACATAACTCACAGTGCAAGGATAAACATAATATAACATATACAATAGGTAGTAACAATGAAGCAGAGTTGAGCAGAATCTTAAACTTTTCATACCATCATGAAATATCCATACAACTTTGGAGTACACTAAGACTTCATACAAGATGACTCACTACAGTCACTAAGAAGATACATCAAACAGCGGAAAACATCAAATAGTAGATAGTAAAAACTAATACAGTAGCTTCCCACTCTTCGTCGCTCAGCAGCATCATCCTCATTAGGATATCACATGTCACATGCTACTCAGTCTGCCCATCCAAAACCGGATGAACAACCCAAGATAATAAGAGGAAACATAAAACATTGAGTCAAACAACAGTCTTAATGAGCGATAAAACAACTATCTAACATCATCAATAAATTATATGAGAATAGGTAGATAAATCATACAATCTACCAACATCAACAGAGAGGAAACCTAAGCTCGTCTTCCCTACATCCGACAATGATAACCTTTACAAAAAATCATAATAGGAAAACATAGCAAACTTAACAATTAGTTATCAAGCAAAGACCATTCTAATCGATATTGACATCCCCTAAGCACAAGCCCAAAGGCCAAAACCAACATCAGACAAGCACCCAAGAGATATCTCCTTCAATGTTGAATAATCTACACAAGATGATACAAGCAGAACAACCATCATCCATGACTCTGGATATCACCGCCAATACTTCCTTCAAATCATCGTTAATCGTATGACCGACTCAACATCATGCCATCCGTCGAGGGCTAATGGTATACCCCGATTCTAGCAGAACTCCATACGCCATCATGACTCATATCTCTAGGCCCATCGTGACTTCCCAGGGTACTCGACCAGTCATCTATTCTTTTAGGTGTCCCTATTGCACCCCTGTTTTGAGCCCGTTAGGACCTACGACAAAAATAATTCCTCGGTCTTTGATATCTCTAGTCTTCATCACCAGTGACTATTCATAGCTCAAGCGCCTTCTTGAGCAACCATAATCCACAAACTCATCATCTTTGAGTCGTCTTCACATTTGTTGCATTGTGTGGATCAACGAACACTTCTTAACACTTCAAACATTCCATCTTGAATTCATGTTGAAGCCACAATCACTGCCTACCCAAAAATAAACATCATTTGGTCACTTATGTGATGGATCACTCATGATCCATCCATGGGTCGCTCGAGACACATCATGGATCACTTATGTTCTATCTCCATCCTAGATCACTTGTGATCCATCCATGGGTCGCTCGAGATCCATCATGGATCGCTCGAGATGTATTCTGGATCACTTATGATCCATATTCATCCTGGATCATTTGTGATCAATCCATGGGTCGCCCAAGATTCATCACCGATCGCTCGAGGCCCATCCTGGATCACATGTGATCCATCCATGGGTCGCTCGAGATCCATCATGGATCACTCGAGACCCATCGTGGATAACTTGTAATCCATCCGTGGGTCGCTCAAGATCCAGCATGGATCACTCAAGACCCATCTTGGATCACTTGTCATCCATCTTCATTCTGCATCACTCAAGATCCATCATGGATCGCTCGAGACCCCATCTTGAATCGCTTGTGATCCATCTTCATGGGTCCTCCAAGATACATCCATGAGTCCTTCAAGATCCATCCATGGGTCTTCCAAGATCCATCCTCATACTCGATCAACATACATCTGATTTCAAACAACCTTTCAATAACCACAATCAAGCAAACACTAGCATATCAAATAATCATCAACAATCATATGAAATTCACCAAATTATGGTAAAACAATGAATGAACCAATAAGTAGATATAAACTTACATAAACACATGATTTATCATATGAATTTACTGTTATAATCTTGCTATTTTAGATCCTATGGTGATTCGAGTTCAAAATATACTTACATTGATTAGATCTAGGTAAAAACAACTTGAAAAGATGAAAGTAAGATCAAACAACTCCTATACTCGATTAAATCCGTGCGAGAGATGCTTATAACTATCCAATTCTTCAAACAAGCTTGAAATCACTAATTCCCAATCAGGACAATGAAGAACATTCTTCAAACCTCTTAATTTGATGCGACCTTCCTTGATGTAGATCTTGCTTCCCTTGATGTAGATCTTCAATCTTCCAGCATAGATCTAGAATTTTAATGGAGGAAAGAAGTATTATATTGAGTAAGGAGGTCACGAGCTCAACAAAATGAAAGAATAAAGAAAGTAAACCCCTTTCCATGCCTCTGGCCCCTATTTATAGCCTCTAACCAATCCACTAATGGGCCACACCAATTCAGCCCATTAATGACTAGTCAAACCTGTACAGAAATTGTGCAGCACTAAAACAACGATTTCTCACAAACCGCTGAACCAAATCTTTAATGTGACCATTCTACGGAACTGGCAACACCATTTCCTTTCTAATGAAATCAATCTCAGCACCTGGATCAATTCCAGTCAAAAGTTATTCTCTATACAAGACTGACTAGAGAAAAATGGTCACAAACAAAATTATGGACATGTCCTACATTCTCATAAACAACATATTAAAATATGAGAATGATCCGACCCTCAGGGAATTAAATAAAAATATTTTATAATCCTCCGATACATAAAATGTCGGTCATTACATTATCCCCCCTTAGGAATTTCGCCCTCGAAATTCCAAGCAAACTTAAGCAACCAAAACAATTTTGCATGCGTATCATCCATGAGCAGCTATTCTATCATCCAAACTAACATCCATCAAGACATACATCCATAAACCTATCCCAGCACGCAAAATTCTAACCAAATAGAACAAGTTAAATGGTGTAAGGTGACACGACATTAATGGGTCATACCAACGAAGAGTTCTTGATGGATCATCATCATTCTCTCTTCCGTCTCCCACATACAATCGTTGTCATCCTCACCCTATTGTACCTCGACTAGCTTAACTGTCTTCCTCCTAATCTGTTTCGTGTCATTCCTCACAATGCGAAGTGACTTACGAGGTTTTGTAACTGCGGCCTCAAATTATAGGTCTTCATACTGTTCTGAAGATACCACCACATTCAACTCATGCGCACACTTCTATAGAAATGACACATGGAAAACATTGTGCACACCTAACAACTTCTCGGGTAAATCCAATCAATATGCGAGCTTTTCAATCCGCTCGACTATCGGAAACGGTCCAACGAACCTTGGAGCTAACTTTCCTTTGCTTCTGAACCGAACAACATGCTTTAGGGGTGAAATCTTCTCTAAAACCATGTCACCTACGTCGAACTCCAAATATTTTCGACGTTTATCGTCATAACTCATATGACGCTCTTGGGCTGCATTCATTCGTTGCCAAATGATCTCGATACAGTCTGATGTCTTTCAGACATTCTATGGCCCAAGTATCAACTTATCTCCAGTCTCTAACCAATATGCTGGAGAATTACATGGTCTATCATACAATGCTTCATATGGTGCCATCCCAATGCTCGATTGGTAATTGTTGCTGTATGCAAACTTGACTAGATGGTCTTCCCATTATTCTCCGAAGTCCAATACACAAGCCCTCAGGAGATCTTCCAAAACTCGGTTAACCCTCTCGGTTTGACCATTGGTTTGGTGATGATAACCCGTACTCAAAAACAACTCGGCTCCTAAAGCTTCCTGCAAAATCTTCCAAAACCCCTCATGAACAATGGATCTCGATCACTCACTATTCTTTTGGGGATACCATGGAATCAAACTATGCATTTTATATAAAGCTCAACCAACTTCAATGTTGTCCTAGTCGATCTAATAGGAATAAATCTGGCACTTTTGGTCAAGCGATCCACTATAACCCAAATTCCCTATTTCCTACCCAGGTTCTAGGTAGTCCATTGATCAAATCCATCGATAGTTGATCCCACTTCCATGTAGGAACTTCCAATGGCTGAAGCAATCCAGTTGGCTTTTTCTGTTCAGCTTTCGCCAACTGATGGTGGCAAGGGTTATCTTTGGAATATAACACAGAAACAGATAATAGCAGAACAAAATTAAATAAATACACCAGATAATGAACAATAGAATATACTGGATAAAAGTAATCATCAGAGTTACACAGTATACAGGATCTTACTTAGTACAAATACAGTTCAGCTATACATAAATGTCTACAGCGTAAAACAAACAAAATATGTACAATAGGAGATGAACAGCATAAAAAGAGATAAATGATAGAATCTATCTTCCGCTCCAGCTATCCAGAAAGAACCAGCTAAACCTGAATACAAGGCTGCCCGTGTAGAAAAAGGGGCACCCGAGTTTGAAAGTGGAACAAACTACGAGTCAGTCATGGAACTGGTATGAGAAATCTACTCAACACATATATAATTTGACTAATCATAGGACCACGCCACTTTCGTGGAACGGGTTTACTCCATTGGATTGCCAGTGCTTTAAAACAAATCATTCTTTGAAACACCGCTATGCTTTTTATAAAAATGAAGCCATTATAAGACTCAGTTCCCATCACACAATGCAACGCAAACCGGAGGATAGAGTTTTTACCTTATAACGGCCGAAATATGCTTGATACGAATAAAACAAAGGCATTTGATATTATTGCTAGTGTTTATATGTTTTGAAAACAATTTCAAATCATAATTATCAATCATAGACGACATTAATGCCCCATACCACTATGTCGCCATATATAGGTGTACAATCAAAACCGCACAGTCACGTATTTGGAAATTGGATTTCCGTCCTGAACCAAGGCAAAAGATAGTCCTTACCGAATTCGAGACTGTCTAGCTCGAGTCTCAGGTACAGCCGCAACCGTACCTTGGATCGTCAGGGCCGGTCCACACGAAGTGGATTATAATGCTTGAACAATGCGTTTCTCCGCCCTTTGGGGCGTAAATGAGCCAACGAATGACTCCATAGGACCCGGATCGTCCGATCAAACCGAGGCGCCTCGCAACAGCAACAACCACATAGGTGAAAAGTATATAAATGTCAAGGCTGGTAGGTCACTGACACCACCCTAGCTAGAAAGAAAACGCACGTCCCCCCTGAGGTCCTGCTCCCGTTTCTGGTTCATACCGGGGTGTGAGGCTCGCGATTTCACGTTATACACAAAGCTACGCCACACAGGCGGTGCTTTGGTCATCACCACAAGACTTTGCTTTTCAACAGAAGCCCTGATCACTGCATCTTAGCATGCCACACAGGCAATTCATGCCATGCGACTGACGTCCATCGATATACAACCTCTGAGCTCGTGCGTTTCAGAGAAGGGCGTTAAGCAAAAGAATAAATTCTCCGCCGCCAAACAGATGTATATTTAATAGAGATCAATCAACACAGAATAAAATCCAATGTCAGACACACAGTCCATCTACAAGTCCGTTCTGGGTCTGAACGAAACCGGAGGCACTATATACCTCGCAAACCCATCGATCACCACGTACGTCTGGACGATCACCACTCATTATCCATATTTCGGGATGCCTCCCAATCAGGACCTCGGTTACCACCAAAACGAGGTGAAGATCTCCGGTCTTCGACCACCGTCTTCATCTTCGACTTTCAATCGCCGGTCAATTATTTGAAATGAGAATTAACTCGGCCTTTTCAAATAATTCACGTATATTTAGAATTTCAAATCAATTTATTTCAATGGTTAAATCATTCGACAACACCAATTTCGTTCTTTAATGTAATTTTCACACCAAACGCATTCAACCATCAAATACCACATAAATCGAGCAAATTCAGTTTATTTCAATTCCATATCGTTTATGATATTTTATAACGATTTATCGCTATTTTTTATTTATTTTAAAATAGCCAATTTATTCAAAACGACGCTTCGGGCCATAACGTGGCCGTGGCGCTGTTTTTCTTCAGATTTGATTTACACATATCTGAAAATCTAACCGTTGGATCTTCACAAAATTTACGTCATTAGAAGGGTCTTTTCAAACGAATCCAACGGTTCCAGTTTCGGGAAAATCCGACAGTCGGATCTCTCGGTACAATCGTTTGAAGTTTCGATTTCAAAATACGAACTGCAGCGTCGTTATTCGATTAAATATAATTATATATATATATATATATAATCGTTTCTGGCGCTGTTTTTCTTCAGATTTGAATTAAACATTCCAGACAATCCAACCGTTGGATTTTTACAAAGTTGGTGCCGTTGGAAAGATATTTTCAAGGCGAACCCAACAGTTGCGGTTTTGGGAAAATCCAATGGTCGGATTTCCCGCACTAGTTGTTTGAAATCACAGTTTCAAAACACGAACTGCACGGCCACGTTTTGTTTTAATTTTATTTATATTTATATATTTATATAAATATAGTTCATTCAACAATTTCAATATCGTTTTCACTTCAAATATTTCACTAACGCCTTTAAATTTTGGAAAATTTCGCCATAACCTCCTTTGTACGGGAGGGGCTGGGAAAACTCCCAAATAGCCACATGGGCGTCTCATGTCGAAAAGAAAAAGAAAAAGCCAAGCAGCTAGCCAACAGGCTCATAAAATCATCATCCAAACAAAACAGTAAATGTGTACCTATTTGTCGGGCACAAAATTTTATTCCTCTTCTCTAGCACCTTTGCTATAACCTGTTCAATAAATATGCATGTTCATATATACAGTTCTTATCATTTATCATTTTCCGTTCAACTTCATATTTGATTCCATTGGGTTCAAAAACACCATTCATTCTAATGTTGTATGCATAGGCAAAAATCATATCATTAGTTAATTAATGAATATTTCAACTCATGCATATTTATTTGAACGAGTGGCTATTTTTAACACTTCTCATTTCAACAATTCATGTATATAATAAAAATGTGATTTTTATTGTAAAACAATTCTTTTCAAAACACTATTATTTTATATAGTTTATATAGGTGATAAAAATAGGATTTTTATTATAAAACAATTTCTTTTAAAACGAGATTATTTTACATAGTCCATATAGTCGATAAAAGGTGATTTTTATTATCAAACAATTTATTTCAAAATATGAATACCATTCAACACATGAATTTCAAATCAACGAATGAATATCGATTCAACACATGAAGGTTTTTTATAGTTTCTATATATAGATAAAAATGTGATTTTTATATTTAAAACGCGAATACCATTCAACACATGAATTTCTAGTCAATGAATGAATATTGATTCAACACATGAAGGTTTTCTTTTCAATGAATAAATATAGTTTCAGCAAATGAAAATAATTCAAACACATGAATATTATTCAAAATTTCGGCAGCATAACGGCAGGGTAGTTAAAACCGGGACCGTCCCTAGTATGGCTCCTCGCTCTACCTTAAAACCTCGCGGTTTTTGACAATGGGGATCATGCATCTAGTTCGCACGCAGGCGGCATGTATATATTTATTTCATTTCCACAAACTAATCCTATGTGGTTTTTACCAAATATTTTTCAACCACAAACGGGTATTTTTCAACCACAATCAATCAATATCAACCACAAACAATCCCAAACAACCATTCGCTATCAATCAATTTTCACACCAATCACAATCAATAAATATCGTCCATGGTTTGTGGACGAGGGGCGTATATATATATATATATATATATATATATATATATATATATATATATATATATATATATATATATATATATATATAGCAATTCAGTTCTATTTCAACACATATATAATTTTTACAACGCCTATATAACTTATACATCGAACGTACAACTTATACAACGCTTATACATGAGGTGTACAATGCTTATATAACTCATACATCGACTATATAATTTATACATCGTCGTTTTCCATATCATCTATAAATTAGAAATCTCACATTGGGTTCCACTCCACCAAAAATAGCAGAAGGCTCAGAAAAATATGCGGTCTATTCTAAAATGTAGAAGACGTCCACCCGAGTCCACTGTCTCTTGTTTCACTGAATTTCGTCAACAAACAAAAAAGATATGATTTTCCAGTGAAATCAAAAACCGTAGCGCTTTAAAGCGCTATAATATAGTTGAAATTATAATAGGTCGTTACCTCCACGAAATCTTCAAAACTAGGTCGGATCTTTTCTCGCAATCCGCGCAGCTTGGTGATGATCGGCCCCTGCCACCTTGTAGTGCTCCGAGAGGCGCACAGATCGACGGGGGTTTGGTGGCACTCGGCGGCAGATCTGGCGAGGTACGGCGGCGCGAAGTCCGCGACTTCGAGGGCGTGAATTTCGAGGTACATCTGACGAGGGGTGGCGTGGGAGGTATAGATTTGAAGCCCTCGACGAGTACTACAAAAGCTTCAACTGGGTCGGGGTCTATTACTGCGTGGATTGGTCGGAAAATGAAGGGGAAGCGGAGAACCCCTTTCCGTTGTCGATCGTGTTACGGGGAGAGAGAAAATGATTTTTTTTTATATAAAAAATCTGATTGGTCTGTGGGTTTTAAATTGGGTTTTCTGACACGGCCACCAATCCAAACCCAACGACTATCGTCCCTAGCGTTTCACCCCCATTCCGAACACAATGGGATATGTTTTGAAGGCCCATTCGAATGTTTCAGTCAGTTTTCCTTCAAATTAAAATATAAAACATTCAATATTTAATTTGAACTTGCATTTCAATTTGCCAGGGCCACAAACTGATTCGAAAAATTTCGGAAAAATAAATCTAGCTATGTTTTGACGATACGGTCCCAACAAAACTAGTTTCGCCGAATTCTGAGACCTTTTGCAAAAAGGCCCATTTTTCATCGATCCAATTTAACTGTAATTGACCAAAACACCTTTTCCTCTGACACGCTCACATACTAGCTTCAAAAATTATGAAATTTGAAACCTAGCAATAACTACACATCCCGGGTCCAAAAAAAGTGGTTTCGTCGAATTCCGAGGTCGTATGCAAAATGGCCAATTTCACGGGCTATATATAAATTCCATAGCGACCTTTCTGAATATTCATTTGGTCATAACTTTTGCTTTCCGCTATGAAAATTCGATTTTTCATATTCGTTAGAAAGGTATTCACTAACAGATTTAAATATTTTTTGTTTCGCTAAAATCCGTTTTGTTTTGCACCCGGCACAGTCCGACAAAGTTTGAATTCAATTTTTGAAACTGCAGCGCCATTTCAGGCCTTGTTTATAATTAAAATTAATTATATTCGTTTTCAATTGTCGATTCAAACTCACTTTTCATTGCCATTATTTAAAATATTTATTTTAAATATTTAAAATCCATTATTTTAGCCAATTTAAAAATTTTAAATTGGTTTAGATTTTCTGGGTCGTTGCAATCTCCCCCACTTAAAACTTTTCATCCCCGAAAAGGAACAAAGTCGAAAGTGGTTTGATAAATCTACAATCACACAACACAACAACCAATCCAATTGTTTTCAACCTTTCAAAACCATAAAAATTAATTTCTATGCTCTTTTAAAAATCATTCAGACCATAGAATTTAAAAGTTCACATCCATGGAAAGAAAATAACAGCAGAGTAGAGAATTAAATGGTAATGCAAAGTAGGGTAAATGTACCTTGCACCGGAGTCAATCAGAGATATCTACTCGGCATCTAGGATAGGCTTTCTGAATGCTCTCCTCAGTTTCCCAAGTACAATCTCGCAGATCTCCACTCCATTGCACTTTGACTAAGTGAACCTTCTTATTCCTCAGCTCTTTTGTTTCTTTGCCGATGATCTTTAGCGGCTCTCTTCTCATAGCTAATTCTGGAGTAATTTCAATATCCTGTTGAGCTGCTTCTTCCACGATCAAGTCTTGATCATGAACGTGCTTTCGAAGTTGAGATATGTGAAATACATCATGAACTCCAGCCAATTTGACCCTATAAGCGAGAGTCCCGATCCGTTCCAGAATAGGAAACGGATCAATAAATTTGGGCGCCAACTTTCCAGTTTTACCGAATCGGATAACTCCTCTCATCGGCGATACTTTCAAATATACATAGTCGCCAACAGCAAAGGACATATCTCTCCTTCTCCTATCGGCATAGCTCTTTTGTCGGCTTTGAGCGGCGAGTAATCGCTTCTTAATGAAATCGACTTTGTCGGCGGCTTCTCGGATCATATCTGGCCCTAACACAAGTCTATTTCCAGGTTCGACCCAACAAGCAGGAGATCGGCACGGTCTACCATACAATGCTTCGAATGGCGACATTGTCAGGCTCGCATGGTAGCTGTTGTTATATGAGAATTCAGCCAAATGCAGATGGTCTTCCCATGATCCGCCGAAATCTAGAACACAAGCCCGCAATAGATCTTCTAAAATACGATTCACCCTCTCGGTCTGGTCGTCTGTTTGAGGATGATAAGCGGTGCTTAAGTTCAACTTCGTTCCCAGCTCGACTTGAAATGCTTCCCAGAATTTACTAGTGAATATTGTATCTCTATCACTGACAATACTGAGCAGCACTCCATGCAGTCTAACTATTTCCCTGAAGTATATCTGCGCCAGACTCTGAGCAGTTATGTTTGATCTGACAGGTAAGAAATGGGCGGTCTTCGTGAAGCAATCTACGATCACCCAAATACTGTCATTCCCTTTTCTGGTTCTAGGCAGGCCATCAATGAAGTCCATTGAAATATGTTCCCACTTCCAACCAGGAACTTCTAGTGGTTGTAACAATCCAACCAATTTTTGTTGGTCGCTTTTGACTAGCTGGCAAGTAGGGCATCGACTAAATATATCAAGATGTCTCTTTTTAACGACATCCACCAGAATGTGCGCTTGATATCGTTATACATTTTACTCACACCCGGATGGATACTGAGCTTAGATTTGTGGCATTCATCAAGTACATCTCTTCTGAGTTCAGGAATTTCTGGAACACAAATTCTTCCTTCTAACCTCAGAATCCCTTCACTGTCTAGCTGGAAATCCGAAGCATTGCCTTCACAAATTCGCTGACTCGTTCCTTTGATAAATTGGTCGTCTTCTTAGAGAGTCGATATCTTGTCAATTAACGAAGTCGTGATAATAAAGCTAACGATCATTACATTCTTTCGGCTCAGCGCATCAACCACGACATTGGCTTTTCCTGGAGTGTATATAATTTCAAAGTCATATGCTGCAAGAAACTCCAGCCAACGTTGCTGCCTCAGATTCAGGTCCTTCTGAGTGAATAGATACTTTAACGACTGATGATCTGTAAACAGTTCAAATCTCTCGCCCAAAAGATAGTGTCTCCATATTTTCAAGGCGAATACTATAGCCAATAACTAAAGATCATGAGTTTCGTAGTTCTTCTCGTGTGGCTTCTGTTGACGGCTAGCATAACCAATCACTTGGCCCCTTTGCATTAACACTGCGCCAAGGCCTTCTCTAAAAGCATCAGTCCAGACTTTCAAATCCTGGTTGCCATCGATGATGGTTAACACTGGAGCGGTTGTTAATCTCAACTTTAGCTCTTCGAAAGCCTCCTCACTTTCTGGAGTCCATTTGATTTTAGAATGCTTCTTCGTAAGATTCGTTAAGTAGCCAGATATCTTTGAAAAGTTTTTAACGAACTTCCGGTAATAGCTAGCCAATCCGAGAAAACTGCGGACTTCAGTAGGGGTACTGGGTTGTTTCCAATTTTGAATAGCTGTGATTTTGCTTGGATCCACAGCGATTCCTTCTTTCGATACGACGTGGCCCAGAAATTTCACTTCATCTTGCCAGAATATACATTTGGAAAACTTTGCTTTCAATACATTCCTTCTGAGGATTTCTAGAACCTGTTCCAAATGCTTTTCGTGTTTGGCCTTTGATTTAGAGAAGATTAGAATATCGTCAATAAAAACTAGAACAAATTTATTCAAAACCCCTCTGAACACTCTATTCATCAGATCGACAAAGTAAGCTGGAGCGTTACATAAGCCGAACGACATTACTAACCACTCGTAGAATAAGTCGGGACCTCTGAATGTTGTCATTGGAACACACTCTTCGGCAAATCGAAGTTGACGGAAGCCTGTAGCTAGGTCCATTCGTGAAAATACTTGTGCTCCATTAAATCGATCTAACAAATCATCAATCCGCGGCAATGGATATTTGTTCTTTATTGTCTGTTTGTTCAGATCTCGATAATCCACACATAGACGTAGAGTACCGTCAGATTTTGGGACAAAAACCACTGCTTCTCCCCAATCAGAGAAACTAGGCCTGATCAGACCTTTCCATACTATTTGTCGTGTTTGATTGTCTAATTCCTCTTTCTCTTTCAAGGACATTCTTCGAATAGCATGAACTACCGGCCTTGCATTGGGAATCAAAGCAATCATGAAATCTATTTCTCTCTGCGGAGGTAAGCGAACAACTTCTTCGAACACATCCGCATAGTTCTTGACGACAGGAATATCTTTGATGAGGTCAGGAATATTCTCTGCGACTTCAGGGATATTTTCTATTTGGGCTGGAGAAACAGTCAAAGCTTCCCAGAAGTCTTTTCTATTAGCATTTTGACCTTCACAGGGAATGGTTATATAATCACCTGATTTAATCTTCGCCTTTACGACTGTGTCGGCGCATTTAACTTTAGCTTCATATTTGGTCAACCAGTCTAACCCCAAGATAAGATCAAACTCTTTAAAATTCATGACGACGGCGATGGTAGGAAACCGATAACGAGAGAAAGAAACCGGCACTCCACAAACCCAATTGAGATCAATGGAACCCCCAACCGGATTCTGGACAGTCATTGGTTCTTTGAGTTTTTTCAAATTCAAATCCAGTTTCTTAGCTGCATCTTTGGCAATGAAACTTCGTGACGCGCCTGTGTCAAACAGTACTTTGACTGGAATGTTTTTGACAGTAAGCGTGCCTTCTAAAACATCGGCCCTTTCTTGACTAGCTGAGGGCACAGAAGTTTCTGCTACTTCATTTACCTGAGCTTCTTTGGTCGTTTTTAACAGCCGGCAATCTTGCTTTACATGACCAAACCGATGGCATTGATTGCATCTTTTGCTTTCCCGGAGCTTCTTGCCAGATTTAAACCCATCCTCCTTTCGTTTCTTCGAGGATTTACACTTCCTGGTCAGATGCCCCTGTTTATTGCAGTTAGAGCATGTGGCAGTTGTTACGGGTTCCTTCTTAGCTCTAGCCCTTTTTCTCTTGGCACTGGGCTTCTCACTGACCTCCGACCTCGTACTGGCTTCAGGAATATCAGTTTCCGACTCTTCTTTGTCGCTTGAAAAGACTTCTTCTTTGTCGCGCAACATGCCTTTATTATGGAGATCTTCATACTGATAAGCCATATAAATCATTTCTGAAAAAGGAAGCTTCACATTCCTCAGCACACTATTCTGATATCTCCTTTGCATGCCATGAATAAATCTCAGATTTTTCCTCTTTGGATCTTGAATCAGATGAGGAGCAAAGTGAGCAAGTTTGTTGAATTTCTTATGATATTCTGGAATGGTCATATCCCTTGTATTAGATAAGAAAATTCATCACATAATCGCTCCGTTGCTTCGGGAGGAGTAAATCTTCCTAGGAAAATCTCTTTGAATCTATCCCAGGTGATATCACCTTTTGGATTATCTTTTATGATTGTTTCCCACCATATTAAAGCTTCTCCATTGAGCGCCCAAGATGCTACTAATCTTTTCTGGTGGTCTCTCAGCTGGAAACGCTCAAATATTCTTTCTGCAGAGCTCACCCAAGCTTGAGTCTGAATTATAGATTCATTGCCCGAGAACTGTGCTCCGTTCAGATTTTGATATCTCTTTAATAGAGCCTCTAGACCGGGTTCTGCATTTCTCCTGTTTCTGGCACTCATTTTTCTAGTACTTCTGCAAATAGCAGATCAAGTGTCAGGTCACAGAAAGGGTATTTTAAAACATAGGAACATATACTTCAAATGTAGATGTGTCTATCGAGGTGTAATTTCATTCTGCTTTACTCATACTAGGATATTGCTGATCCAATCTGTATAGTGTTACCCGTCCTAGAACACTACTGGTTCTATTTCTGACGAGTTCGTTAAAATGTTATATTCCAGAACTAAGCTTAACCAAAGCTCTGATACCAAATGAGACGACCCCAAACACCGTACTGACGGTGGCAAGGGTTATCTTTGGAATATAACACAGAAATAGATAATAGCAGAACAAAATTAAATAAATACACCAGATAATGAACAATAGAATATACTGGATAAAAGTAATCATCAGAGTTACACAGTATACAGGATCTTACTTAGTACAAATACAGTTCCGCTATACATAAATGTCTACAGCGTAAAACAAACAAAATATGTACAATAGGAGCTGAACATCATAAAAAGAGATAAATGATAGAATCTATCTTCAGCTCCAGCTATCCAGAAAGAACCAGCTAAACCTGAATACAAGGCTGCCCGTGTAGAAAAAGGGGCACCCAAGTTTGAAAGTGGAACAAACTACGAGTCAGTCATGGGAATGGTATGAGAAATCTATTCAACACATATATAATTTGGCTAATCACAGGACCACGCCACTTTCGTGGAACGGGTTTACTCCATTGGATTGCTAGTGCTTTAAAACAAATCATTCTTTGAAACACCGCTATGCTTTTTATAAAAATGAAGCCATTATAAGACTCAGTTCCCATCACAGAATGCAACGCAAACCGGAGGATAGAGTTTTTACCTTATAACGGCCAAAATATGCTTGATACGAATAAAACAAAGGCATTTGATATTATTGCTAGTGTTTATATGTTTTGCAAACAATTTCAAATCATAACTATCAATCATAGACGACATTAATGCCCCATACCACTATGTCGCCATATATAGGTATACAATCAAAACCGCACAGTCACGTATTTGGAAATTGGATTTCCGTCCTGAACCAAGGCAAAAGATAGTCCTTACCGAATTCGAGACTGTCTAGCCCGAGTCTCAGGTACAGCCGCAACCGTACCTTAGATCGTCAGGGCCGGTCCACACGAAGTGGATTATAATGCCTGAACAATGCGTTTCTCCACCCTTTGGGGCGTAAATGAGCCAACGAATGACTCCATCGGACCTGGATCGTCCGATCAAACGGAGGCGCCTCGCAACAGCAACAACCACATAGGTGAAAAGTATATAAATGTCAGGGCTGGTAGGTCACTGACACCACCCTAGCTAGAAAGAAAACGCACATCCCCCTGAGGTCCTGCTCCCGTTTCTGGTTCATACCGGGGTGTGAGGCTCGCGATTTCACGTTATACACAAAGCTACGCAACACAGGCGGTGCTTTGGTCATCACCACAAGACTTTGCTTTTCAACAGAAGCCCCGATCACTACATCATAGCATGCCACATAGGCAATTCATGCCTTGCGACTGATGTCCATCGATATACAACCTCCGAGCTCGTGCATTTCAGAGAAGGGCGTTAAGCAAAAGAATAAATTCTCCGCCGCCAAACAGATGTATATTTAATAGAGATCAATCAACACAGAATAAAATCCAATGTCAGACACACAGTCCATCTACAAGTCCGTTCTGGGTCTGAACGAAACCGGAGGCACTATATACCTCGCAAACCCATCGATCACCACGTACGTCTGGACGATCACCACTCATTATCCATATTTCGGGATGCCTCCCAATCAGGACCTCGGTTACCACCCAAACGAGGTGAAGATCTCCGGTCTTCGACCACCGTCTTCATCTTCGACTTTCAATCACCGGTCAATTATTTGAAATGAGAATTAACTCGGCCTTTTCAAATAATTCACGTATATTTAGAATTTCAAATCAATTTATTTCAATGGTTAAATCATTCGACAACACCAATTTCATTCTTTAATGTAATTTTCACACCAAACGCATTCAACCATCAAATACCACATAAATCGAGCAAATTAAGTTTATTTCCATTCCATATCATTTATGATATTTTATAACGATTTATCGCTATTTTTATTTATTTTAAAATAGCCAATTTATTCAAAACGACGCTTCGGGTCATAACGCGGCCGTGGCGCTGTTTTTCTTCAGATTTGATTTACACATATCTGAAAATCTGACCGTTGGATCTTCACCAAATTTATGTCATTACAAGGGTCTTTTCAAAACGAATCCAACGGTTCCAGTTTCGAGAAAATCCGACTGTCGGATCTCCCGGTACAATCATTTGAAGTTTCGATTTCAAAATACGAACTGCAGCGTCGTTATTCGATTAAATATAATTATAATTATATATATATATATAATCGTTTCTGGCGCTGTTTTTCTTCAGATTTTAATTAAACATTCCAGACAATCCAACCGTTGGATTTTTACAATGTTGGTGCCGTTGGAAAGATATTTCCAAGGCGAACCCAACGGTTGCGGTTTCGGGAAAATCCAATGGTCGGATTTCCCGCACTAGTTGTTTGAAATCACGGTTTCAAAACATGAACTGCATGGCCACGTTTCGTTTTAATTTTATTTATATTTATATAAATATAGTTCATTCAACAATTTCAATATCGTTTTCACTTCAAATATTTCACTAACGCCTTTAAATTTTGGAAAAATTCGCCATAACCTCCTTTGTACGGGAGGGGCTGGGAAAATTCCCAAATAGCCACATGGGCGTCTCATGTCGAAAAGAAAAAGAAAAAGCCAAGCGGCTAGCCAACAGGCTCATAAAATCATCACCCAAACAAAACAGTAAATGTGTACCTATTTGTCGGGCACAAAATTTTATTCCTCTTCTCTAGCCCCTTTGCTATAACCTGTTCAATAAATATGCATGTACATATATACAATCCTTATCATTTATCATTTTCCGTTCAACTTCATATTTGATTCCATTTGGTTCAAAAACACCATTCATTCTAGTGTTGTATACATAGGAAAAAATCATATCATTATTTAATTAATGAATATTTCAACTCATGCATATTTATTTGAACGAGTGGTTATTTTTAACACTTCGCATTTCAACAATTCATGTATATAATAAAAATGTGATTTTTATTGTAAAACAATTCTTTTCAAAACACTATTATTTTATATAGTTTATATAGGTGATAAAAATAGAATTTTTATTATAAAACAATTTCTTTTAAAATGAGATTATTTTACATAGTCCATATAGTCGATAAAAGGTGATTTTCATTATCAAACAATTTATTTCAAAATATGAATACCATTCAACACATGAATTTCAAATCAACGAATGAATATCGATTCAACACATGAAGGTTTTCTATAGTTTCTATATATAGATAAAAATGTGATTTTTATATTTAAAACGCGAATACCATTCAACACATGAATTTCTAATCAACGAATGAATATCGATTCAACACATGAAGGTTTTCTATTCAATGAATAAATATAGTTTCAGCAAATGAAAATAATTCAAACACATGAATATTATTCAAAATTTCGGCAGCATAATGGCAGGGTAGTTAAAACCGGGACCGTCCCTAGTACGGCTCCTCGCTTTACCTTAAAACCTCACGGTTTTTCACAATGGGGATCATGCATCTAGTTCGCATGCAGGCGGCATGTATATATTTATTTCATTTCCACAAACTAATCCTATGTGGTTTCAACCAAATATTTTTCA
Organism: Allium sativum; assembly: GCA_030737875.1. NCBI lineage: Eukaryota > Viridiplantae > Streptophyta > Magnoliopsida > Asparagales > Amaryllidaceae > Allium > Allium sativum. The sequence goes on along the minus strand of CM060920.1, from coordinate 339,675,071 downwards.
ACCACAAACGGGTATTTTTCAACCACAATCAATCAATATCAACCACAAACAATCCCAAACAACCATTCGCTATCAATCAATTTTCACACCAATCACAATCAATAAATATCGTCCATGGTTTGTGGACGAGGGGCGTGTGTGTGTGTATATATATATATATATATATATATATATAGCAATTCACTTCTATTTCAACAAATATATAATTTTAACAACACCTATATAACTTATACATCGAACGTACAACTTATACAACGCTTATACAAGAGGTGTACAACGCTTATATAACTCATACATCGATTATATAATTTATACATCGTCGTTTTCCATATCGTCTATAAATTAGAAATCTCACATTGGGTTCCACACCACCAAAAATAGCAGAAGGCTCAGAAAAATATGCGGTCTCTTCTAAAATGTAGAAGACGTCCACCCGAGTCCACTGTCTCTTGTTTCACTGAATTTCGTCAACAAACAAAAAAGATATGATTTTTAGAGTGAAATCAAAAACCGTAGCGCTTTAAAGCGCTATAATATAGTTGAAATTATAATAGGCCGTTACCTCCACGAAATCTTCAAAACTAGGTTGGATCTTTTCTCGCAATCCGCGCAGCTTGGTGATGATCGGCCCATGCCACCTTGTAGTGCTCCGAGAGGCGCACAGATCGACGGGGGTTTGGTGGCACTCGGCGGCGGATCTGGCGAGGTACGGCGGCGCAAAGTCGGCGACTTCGAGGGCGTGAATCTCGAGGTACAACTGATGAGGGGTGGTGTGGGAGGTATAGATTTGAAGCCCTCGACGAGTACTACAAAAGCTTCAACTGGGTCGGGGTCTATTACTGCGTGGATTGGTCGGAAAATGAAGGGGAAGCGGACAACCACTTTCCGTCGTCGATCGTGTTACGGGGAGAGAGAAAACGATTTTTTTTATATAAAAAATCTGATTGGTCGGTGGGTTTTAAAGGGGGTTTTCTGAGACGGCCACCAATCCAAACCCAACGACTGTATATAAATTCCATAGCGACCTTTCTGAAAATTCATTCGGTCATAAGTTTTGCTTTCCGCTATGAAAATTCGATTTTTCAGATTCGTTAGAAAGGTATTCACTAACAGATTTAAATATTTTTGGTTTCGCTAAAATCCGTTTTGTTTTGCACCCGGTACAGTCCGACAAAGTTTGAATTCAATTTTTGAAACTACAGCGCCTTTTCAGGCCTTGTTTATAATTAAAATTAATTATATTCGTTTTCAATTGTCGATTCAAACTCACTTTTCATTGCCATTATTTAAAATATTTATTTTAAATATTTAAAATCCATTATTTTAGCCAATTTAAAATTTTTTAATTGGTTTAGATTTTCTGGGTCGTTACATTCATACACTTGGAAATAAACTTTCCAACACCCATCTTCATACCCTCCTAGTACTAAGCTTGCTTCATGTCCTGATACATCTTATTACCACCAGGTGAATTGTCAACCTCGAGCAATGACACTCCCTCAGAACCTCATCTCTTAGTCCATCAATATCATGAACAACCAGTCGTCCTTGTTTCCAAAGCCAACCTTCTCGATCGATCTAGAGCTCTTTATTCTTTGGTTCTGACTTTTGGATAATCTCGACAAGCTTTGCATCATGCTTTTGGCTCTCGCCAACCCTTTCGATGAGAATAGGTTTTATCGATAAGTTTGCCAGCATTTCAGGTTCTGACTCACATCGAGGCCGGAAGTCAAATACAACCAAGTACTTGAGGTGTTTCCATTCTGAAAACATCGCTCTCAAACCTGCGGGTCTTCGACTCAATGCTTCTACCACTGTGTTACCTTTACCAGGAGTATAGGTTATACCAAAATCATTCCAGAAACTCTAACCATCATCCCTGCTGAAGATTCAAATCATTTTGGGGGAACGATACTTCAATGACTTGTGATCCATAAACAACTGGAATTGAACTCCCAACAGGTAATGTCTCCACATATTCAGAGCAAACACGATCGCTGCAACTCCAAATTATGAGTCGGATAATTCCTTTCATGCGGCTTCAGCTATCGACTCGCGTAGGCCACAACTCTATCTTTTTGCACTATCACTGCTCCAAGTTCAGCGCCACATGCATTAGTGTATACCACTATTTCTTCATTCCTGCTTAGAATCATCAAAACAGGAGCACTCGTCAGTCTCGATTTCAAGATTCCGAAAGCTTGCTCACACTTCACATCCCATGTGAACACTTGATTCTTCTTCATCAATCCTGTTAATAGTGCAGCTACCTTAGAGAAATCCTTGATAAACCGACATTAATAATTTGCCAACCCAAGGAAACTCCAAATATCCGTCACAGTCTTAGGTCTATCCCAGTCTTTTATTGCCGCCACCTTTACGGGGTGAACCCCTATTTCATTTTTGGAAACAACATGGCCTAAGAACCTCACTTCACTCTTACAAAAGTGACACTTCGAAAACTTATCTCTCAACTTCGAAAACTTCTCTCAACTGATGCTTTCGCAAGATTTCCAAAACAACTCGCAAGTGCGTGTTATGCTCTTCCTCATTCAGGGAGAAAACCAAAATGCCGTCCACGAACACAAGCACGCACTTGCTCAACCGATCTCTGGGAATAATATTCATAAGTTCCTCGAAATACGCTGGCGCGTTAGCCAACCCAAATGGCATCACCAACCATTCGAAGAAACCAGATGGTGTCCTAAAAGAAATCTTCAGCTCACTATCCTTTGTCACCCTCAACTGGCGGTATCTCGTTGCCAAATCCATCTGAGAAAACACCTTGGCCTCATGAAGCTGATCGAACAAGTCGTGTATCCTCGGCAATGGATACTTGTTCTTCTTGGTCACCTTGTTCAGCTCCCAATAGTCCACACACAATCTCAAAGGTCCATCAGGCTTGGTTGCAAACTCAATCAGTGCACCTCATTTGGACTTGCTCCGCCTAATGAATCGTTTTCCCCAAAAGGTCATATACTTTTACCTCTAACTCTCGCTGCTACTTAGGCAGCATCCTCCTAAGGGCATAACGATGGGTCTAACACCATCGACCAAATCGATCCTGAACTCAATCCCGCGATGCGACGACAATGCTTTGACCTTGTCAAAGGCATTATCGAACTCACTAGCGATCGACACTGATGACAACTCTTCACGTGGAATCACAAGCGAATATAAATAGCTTATGATGACACCTTCTTCGGGCTTACATTGAATCACAACCATTCGCCCCTTCCACACTCCCAACTATCACCTCGAGCTTCTCGCAATCTACTTTTGCCGCATACCTTTTGAACCAGTCCTTACCTAAAATAATCCCAAACCTAGCGAAGTTAAAAACAAAGAAATCACACACAAAAAACCAAACTCGATAACACTAGACCATGACAAATCATACACCAACTGGGCGAACCCCTACCGGATTAGTCACAACCGAAGGTCTATCACAAATCTCTGGTTCCAAACCCAAGCAGCCCGCAAGCTCATGACGAACTTCTCGATCTTCTGATAAGGAGTCCTGACATATGAATGAGCATATTTGGACAAATCTTCCAAATCAGAAACATATTCCAACAATGGTCGATCGTTTTGCTTAAGCTCAACAAACTTATTAAATAGAATAAACGTCTGAACGATAGAGATAAACTTCGTCTCAAACTTGACTTGGAACTGCTCCCATGAAATATCATCTTCTGAAGTCTCAAGAGTGACAAAGTTCCATCAATCCATAGCTCTGCCATGTAGTTGTCTCAATGCAAGCTTCCTCTTTGTTTCATCATCAATTCCTAAGTCTCTAAAGATCTGAATCCAAGTATCAAGCCACCATTGAATCTCTTCAATCGGTTTTGTCCCCTTAAACTGCTTACCTCCTAGATTAGTAAAGTCTTTGCATAGCTTTGCAAAGTCCACGGCCCAAGGCACTTGCACTTGAACTCTTACATCTACCGCGGCTGTTTCTTGAGCGGATACCCTCCTCATGATCGCTGTCATCATGGCCTCGAACATAGTTGGGTAGTCTAGTATACCGCCATTACCTCATACATGAACAATCTCCTCCCTAAGCAGTGCTTCTTGTCGTTTGACGACTCATTCTAAATTTGAAAAATAGAATGATTAGTCCATATTCAAGAAAAACTGCAAATGGAGTTCAAATGCTACTATACTATACACTAATATATAGTATGCATCCATCACAAATATAAAAATACGTCTCTCATTCTTCATTACGTCTTCGAACTTTGGCTAAAATCGATTAACAAGAACTCTAATACCAAATGTGATGACTGTCGATAACTTGTGCACTTAACAAGGGGAATATTGCACTGAAAGACGTGCCAGTAAGCTATGGACGATCATCGAGGTAGAATAATATACGCAAACCTGTCACATAACTCACAGTGTAAGGATAAAATATAACATAACACATACAATATGTAGTAAAAGTGAAGCCGAGTTGAGCAAAATCATAAACATTTCATATCATCCTGAAATATTTATACAACTTTGGATTACACTAAGAGTCTGTACAAGGTGCCCCACCATAGTCACTCAGAAGATACATCAAACAACGGAAAACATCAAATAATAGATAGTAAAAACTAATACGAAAGCCTACTATTCGTCGTTGCTCAGCAGCATCGTCCTCAACAAGATATCACCTGTCACCTGCTACTCACTCTGTCCATCCAAAACCGAATGAACAACCCAAGGTAATAAGAGGAAACATAAAACCTTGACTCAGATAAGTATTAGTGAGCAATAAAATAGCTATCTACCATCATAAATAAAGTATATGAGAATAGGTAGATAAATCATCCAATCTACCCAACATCAACAGAGAAGAAACTCAAACTCGTCTTCTCCAAATACGACAGTGATAGTCTTTACAAACAATCATAATATGAAACCAAATAACACTTAGCAATTGCTTATCAAGCGCATACCATTCTAATCGATATCGACATCCCCTAAGCACAAGCCCAGAAGGCCTAAACCAACAACAGACAAGCTCCCAAGAGATGTCTTCTTCAATGTTGAATAATCTACACAAGATGATACATGCAGAACAATGATCATTCATCACTATAGCTATCACCGTCATTCCCGCCTTGAAACCATCAATAATCATATGACCGACTCAACATCATGTCTCCCGTCAAGGGCTAATGGTAAACCCTGGTTCTAGCAGAACCCCATATACCATCGTGGCTCATATCTCTAGGACCATCGTGACTACCCAGGGTACTCGACTAATCATCTAGTCTTTAGGCATCCCTATTTTACCCCAACTTTAAGCCCACTGGGACCTACTACAACAATAATTCCTCGGTCTTCAATATCCCTAGTCATCATCACCGACGACTATCCATAGCTCAAGAGCCTTCTCGAGAAACCATTATCCACAAACTTATCATCTTTGAGTCATCTTCACACTCGTTACATTGCATCGATCAATGAACACTTCATAACACTTTGAACATTCTGTCTTGAATTCATGTCGAAGCCACAATCACTGTCAATCCAAAAATAAACATCATTTGGTCACTAATGTGATGGATCACTCATAATCCATCCATGGGTCGCTCGGGACCCATCATAGGTCCCTTAAGACCCATCCTGGATCACTTATGATCCATCTCTATCCTAGATCACTTATGATCCATCCATGGGTCACTCGAAATCCATCATGGATCGCTTGAGACCCATCCTGTGATCCATCTTCATCTGGACACTTGTGATCGATCCAGGGCCGCTCGAGATTCATCATAGATCGCTCGAGGCCCATCCTGGATCACTTGTGATCCATCCATAGGTCGCTCGAGACCCATCTTGGATCACTTATTGACACACCCCACATGCGTTAATGTCACTCATAAGAGAATGTATTAAGTTCCATGAAGCACAATAGGTAAACAGTACAGAAATTCATAGCTCAGATATAAAATAAGCAATGGAAACTTTTCAACTTCATTATAAAAATAAAACGTAGTTCTCAATACCAGTTTCATCAAACCACTTACAAAGCATCTCAAATATGTCTTTCAAAAAAATAACATAATGCCATGAATTAAAACCATATCCTCGCCACAAGCCATGATAGAATAAAGTCAAAATGGTACATCTCAAGAAATCTGAGTCCAAGCTGCTAGAGAAAGTCCTAGTCACTGTTTCCACTCTAAGGACCTGGGGAGGAAGGAAGAAAGAAGCAAAAGAAAAATGGTTAGACATAAAGTCTGGTGAGTTCCGGTTATTTTCAAATGTGCATAAAATAGAAATCCCAAGATAGGTAAATAAGACTAGATAAGAAAGGTACAGTGTCATGTAAGGTAAAGTAAACTAAACAGAATAGCATGATAGACAGGAATAACAGGAATAAACTATGATCGAATAATGCTTCACATTAATATCTTAAATAGATATGACTGCACCAATACTAGTATAACAAGATTAAGTATTTAACCTAATTACACAACAACAGGAATAACAGCAGAATTAACAGTAGGATCAGGTGTACCCTAATTACTCAACAAAAATAACAGCAGGATTAGGTGTACTCTAATTACATAACAGGATTAGGTGTTACCCTAATTACAACTCATGCGATCGGCTCCCTACTACGTAAATACCCTGTGTCAACCCCGCCTGTAGGGTGTATCACTTTCCAACCCAACAACTATATAACACAGACCTATTTACTGGTGTTACAGCCGCTTACCTTCCCTAGTCGGACCCATGCACACTCATGACCCCGCCGGAATGCGCCCGTACCCACCTTCCCCATGTGAACATCTTACTATCCAGTTTAGTAAATCATGCCCTGGCCTCTACCTAGTGCGAGGCACCCTCTAACAAAATACAATAGGGATACTGACTAATATAGGTTCCAAACAACAGATTGACACAAGCCAAACCCCTAAGCTTGTGCCCCCAAAACTAGGAATTGAGTCCCCAAAACCTGATGCGATAGCAAGAATAAAGGACCCCTTAACTTATTAATACTCATGTTTAATCTAGCAGGTTTAGGTTTACTAATAAGCATGGTTGTCAAATTACATGTCATTATGTTTGTACAACCCTTCCCCAAAACATTTTCCCAGATGTATATTTTTTTTACAGCATGTCAATTTATTAACCTGCATATGCTACTTTCAATATTCTAACATGTTATTTACTTAATGTCTGTATTAAGTCAAAACTAATATGTTATTACATATGCATATTCCATTCTGTTATGTCCCAAAATTACAGCATGTACAAGTTATGCATGTTTCCATTAATTTTCAGCAAGTATATACACATTAACCTTTTTATCAATTTACATCAAGTCTAAACATGTGTATATTATCCCTTTTCCCAAGTATAGTTAAACAACCCTAGGTTAATAACACGCCTATATTCCTCTTTTTATGTCATTCATCATTGCCTCAATTATACGCACACTTATAAATGGATATAGCCTAAGCTTCCAAAGGCATAGGCATAGCGTAAAACAAAAAGGCAAAACAGAGGAAGAAGAAAGAGAATCAAAACACATTGGCATATAGGTAAGACTGAAAATAAACTAAACTAGTAGAAAGGGAAAAGTAAGATAGATACATATAACATATTAATTATCTAATAACAAAGGCATATATTTTTCTTAACGTAACGACATTGGCGATTAACAGTGAAAATCATACATAATATTTATCTTATATACACTTTAAATCCTAACCCAATTTTATTTAACTGTCATGTTATAGTCTAAGAAATCAAATCTGAAAATGATAGGGAACTCACAATGAGTCTTAGCGAAGAAGAGAATAAATCTCTTATATATATATATATATATAACTATGCCATAGAAAAGTCCAATCCAATCCCTTCTAGTTGTATGTATGCAAGTCTTGAATGTTGTCTCTGTGGATTTTGACATCAACGACATTCTTCCATTTTTATTTTTATTTCAGAATAGATTCTCAAAGGAAGAAGTTACGAATAAGTTGTGTGGATTGGAAATGGGAGAAGCCATCTATTTATAGATTCATAGAGTCAACCTCAGCCTTTAGATCTTAGAGTTTTAATCTTAACCGTAAACATAGCGCCGAGTCAATCTGGTCACAAAACAATCCAGGAACGTCACTTAGAATCTGACCAGATCTGGAGTGGGTCATCCCACAACAGTCTGGTTTTCCGCCTCTTTTCCCTTATCATTCTTTTGAAAAATGTGGAACTAATTCAATGTTATATTCATATATAAGCTCCTTGTATGTGCACAAACTTCTAATGCCCATAATTTCTTTATACGTTGTCCATTTTATTCAAACTTGGGGTCTATCTAAACCAGAATTCCAATACGAATGCAATGGTTATATCAGTTTCACTTAATGTTGAATATTTAATTATGTCATTACCAATTTATTATCATTAAGTATGGTTATAGTGTATTAAATTTTGGGGTGTTACATTCTCCCTTACTTAAAGGATTTCGTCCCCGAAATCTCCCAGTTAAGAAGAATGTTACTATCCTAACAACCACCTACAACCATTTACTCATCCATCATCCACAAGCATCCACTATCCTTAAGAAACAATAATGCTTATATAAACATGTGCAAAGGTGTGTGTATATGTCCTTATACTAATGCGAAAATCAGGTGGTCGACTGATTCAGTTGACCTCCTTAATGCAATATATGTTTGTGCCATGTATCCAAAATGTATGAAACTAATCCTAGTATAACATATAAACTCTATATGTGTGTGCAATCATTCATCAAAGTGCAACATCCATATGATCATCCATTCATTTCCATCCATAGAAAATTAAAAATGCACACATATCTATATGCAATATGTTAGTGATTGAGCTGATCTATAGCTAGTGCCTAGTGTGTATGTGTATATGCATCCATGAGCAACCACTAGAAAACACTTGCATCAAGTTGTAGCCATTAACCATAACATGTTTCGAACACATGTTTCCAACCATTGGATTCTACCTAAGGATCAAAAGTTTCGAACGATATGATAAACTTGAATGATAGAAGCAAATGCAAAGTAAAACTTGGAAAAGAAGTCAATACCATACTTTCGAAAAGAAAGGGATAAGAAGCATGAATCCTATCTTCAGGTTCCCACGTCGCATCTTCGCAGTCTTCTCCCCATTGTACTTTCACTAATCTAATCTCCTTGTTTCGTAGCTTCTTGATTTCTGATCCAAGGATAGGAGTAGGAACTCTTCTCACTGATGCTTCCTTCTTAACTCCCACATCTTGAAGTGTGCTCGGCTATACTATCTCTTCCATATCATTGAGAGATCTCCTCAAATGGGAAACATGAAACACATCGTGCACGCCTGCTAGTCTGTCCGGTAGCTTGATCCTATAGGCCATCTGACCTATCCTCTCCACTAGAGGGAATGACCCTACGAATCTCGGCGCCAACTTCCCTACTGAGCCTAAGCAAACTACATTCCTTAGCGGTGACACTTTAACGAAGACCATATCTCCCACTTCAAATTCCAAATCGGCCCTAATTTTGTTTGCATAAGATTTCTGTCTGTCTTGAGCGACTTTCATTCATCAGTGGACAAGATCAATCTTCTCGGAAGTGTTACGAATCATTTCCAAGCCAAGTAGAAATATGTTTGTAGACTCCCGCCAACAAGTCGGCGATCTACAAGGTCATCCGTATAATGCTTTGAAGAGTACCATTCCTATGCTCAATTGGTATCTGTTGTTGTACACGAACTCCACCAATAGGAGATGCTTCTCCCAAGTCCCTCCAAAGTCTAAGGTACACAGTCTTAGAAGATCCTCAAGAACTCTATTCACCCTCTCAGTTTGTCCATCTGTCTGAGGGTGGTACGTCATGCTCAAACATAGTTGTGTACCTAATGCCTCTTGTAAGCTCTTCCAAAATTTACTAGTATATATGGATCCACGGTCGCTTACTTTGCTGGCAGGTACCCCATGCAATTAAACTATTTCTCAAACATATACTGACGCTAGCCAAGCCGCCGTCCTTTTACTCTTAACAAGAATAAAATGGGCGCTCTTTGTTAGTCTATCTACTATCACCCAAATGCTTGTATTGCCCTTCCCTGATCAAGGAAACCCATTGATGAAATCCATAGAGACCCTCTCCCACTTTCATTGTGGGACATCCAAGGGATGAAGCAATCCGCCAGGTTTCCTTTGTTCATCCTTTACTTGCTGACAAGTTAAGCACCAGGCTACGAACTCCGGCACATCTTTTTTCATGCTAGTCCAAAAGAAAACTCTCTTCATATTTCGATTCATCTCGCTGCCGCCCGGATGGATAGTCATCCGAGAATGACGATCTTCCTAGAGAATTGCCTTAAGAAACTTCCCAATCATAGGGACACATAGCCTTCCATATCATATTAGCCACCCTTTCTCAACAACGGTGTATCTAGCAAGATGACTAGAAGTATCTCCTCTACCAAGCTTGTCCAAGATGTCTGAAATCTGTGGGTCCTCCTACTGTGTAGATCCAACTTGCTCCAAAAAGAATTGGTCATACCTCCAATAATGCTAACAATCCAATGCAAAATCTGTACTTTGCTTAAAATTAAAGGTCAAGATGTACTCCAAGCTTCACCTTTCTACGAATAGAGAAGTCAAGGTCATCCTCTGCCTACTTAATGCATCTGCCTCTGCATTACCCTTTCCCAGGGTATAAGCTATCTCGAAGTCGTAGGATGCTAGGAACTCCATCCATCGTTACTGCCTTAGTTTGAGATTCTTCTATGAAAACAAGTATTTGAGAGACTTATGATCTGTATAAAGCTCAAATATCTCTCCAAGTAGATAGTGCCGCCAAGAATTCAATGCGAACATTATTGCAACTAACTCTAGGTCATGTGTTGGGTAGTACTTCTCATGGACCCTCAACTATCTGCTTCCATAGCATACTACCCTTCCCTCTTGCATCAGAACAACACCAAGCCTTGTGCCACAAGCACCTTTGTTAACCGTGAACATCTTGCTTTCATCGGGGAGAGTCAGAAATGGGGTTGTTGTCAGATCCCTTTTTAGTCACTGAAAGACATCCTCACATTCAATGCTTCAAGAAAAAGCCAAGTTCTTCTTCGTCAATTGGGTAAGCGGGGCTGATACCCTTGCAAAGTTCTTGATAAACTTTCTATAGTAGCCCGCCAATCCTATAAAACTTCTAATCTCCATCGCATTCTTTGGAGCACTCCAATCTTGAACCGCAACGACTTTAGCGGGATCCATCGCTATCTCGTCCTTGGAGACTATATGCCCTTGGAACCTAACTTCATTTATTCAAAAGTGATACTTAGAAAATTTTGCCTTGAGATGATGTGATCTGAGAGTGCTTAGAACCTCTCTTAAGTGTTGGTCATGTTCCTCCTCATTTTTTGAGAAGATCAGAATGTCATCCACGAAGACTACCATAAACTTGTTTAGAAAATCCCTAAACAGCATACTCATCAAGTCCATGAAATAGGCAGGTGCATTGGTTAGCCCAAAGACATAACCAGCCACTCAAAGAAACCATTTGGAGCTCTAAATGCAGTCTTATCAATGTTGTCCTCTTCCACCCTTAGCTGATGAAATCCCATGGCCAAATCCATTTGCAAGAAAACTGATGCGCCTACTCGCTGATTGAACAGGTTGATAATTCTCGGTAGTGGGTGCCTATTCTTTTTAGTGAGCTTATTCAGCTCCCTATAATCAACATATAGACGAAGTGAGATGCCTTCCTTTGTTGAAAGACAACCGGTGCTCTCCACTCTAATATGCTTCGCCTAATAAAACCTTTCTCAAATAGCTCCCCTATTTGCTAAGCTCCTTCCTCTCCCTATAAGCCATGTGCCACACTGGTAGAGCAACTGGCTTTGCATTCTCTACCAAGTAAATCCGTAAGTCAATCTCATGTCTTGGAGTTAGCCCCTTAACTTCCTCAAACACGTCCGGATAATCTCTAACTATGGGGCAAAGATCACAAATCGTCAACAGAAGTATCAAGTGATTCTAGGAAACTGAGCATCACTGACCCCCGTGGGTCATAGGAAAATTTGAGAGTTCTACCATGACAAGTAAGAAGTCTAACTACTCTCTTTTCACAATCAAGGATGACACCATACATGGCTAGCCAATCCATACCTAGAATTAAACCATAGCCCGTAAAGCCCAACACATATGCATCGCATTCAAAATCGACGCCCAAAATAGAAATTCTCAAACCCCTACACATCATGGATAATTGAGTCGATCCTCCTATGGGGTTTGAGATTACTACGGGATCAGAAATTATACTAGTATTAAGGTGTAGACTATCAACTAAAGAACAAATATAAATGAATGTGAAGCTCCAGAATCAAACAGGGTTCGAACAGGATAGTCAAAAAGAAAAATCAAACCTTCAACTGTGACTTTCCTACCTCGATCGTGTCCACTAATCTCTAAAGCATGCACTCATCCAGAAGTTCTTGCACCTTGTCCTTGCTTGCTAGGACATTGCTTCGAAAAGTGTCATATTTGTCCACAATTGAAGCAAGCTTTCTTACTTTTTCTGCAATCCTTCACAAAATGACCCATAGCACCGCAACCATGACACTTGATATCCTTCTTGATTTGAGCCTTGCCAGTCTTTCCACCTTTCTTTTGTTGCTTTCCTTTCTTGGGCCACCATTTTTGTTTCTCTCCTTGGCCTGTGTCTCTTCAGTCATATTTTCTTTTTTCTCCTCCATGCCATCTTAATGCATAAGAGCCATGTCAACTAGTCTTTCAAACATTTCCCCCATCGGTATATGAGACAAAAAAATCCCTTAAAGAGGTTGATTCAATCCTCTCACAAATCTAAGCGCCTTCTTATGGAGCGTATTCACCAAGTCCAGTCCAAACCTCGCTAGTTGATTAAACTTGTTCACATACTCCTTAACGGGCATGTTCTCTTGTTTAAAAGCCAAGAATCATTCCATTTGAGTCCCTCTTCTGCCTGATATAAGAATTTCATCTCAATTCTCTTCCTGAAGTCATCCCATGTAGCAAGGGTTGTCATGCCTGTGTTACTACTCACCAGTAGGAAGCTTCATCCTTTAGCTGCCATGTTACTAATTGTATCTTCCTTTGGTATCAATCTCGAAGAGACCAAACACGTTCTCCGTCTCTCGTAGCCAATTCCTTGCTTTGGCAAAGCTTTCAGTATCACAGAATGGTGTTCCTCCCACATCACAGAAGTCTTTACATAACTTAGAAAATTTATCTACTCATGGAGGTGGAGCTACAAAGGCTACAGCTGCGGGTGGGGCATCTCCTTGATCTCCAACAGGTGCCGTAGCCTCAAGGTACCTACGGAACCATGTCGGTAGTGGAATGCCATCAGGAAGATAGGGTGCCCTAGACATGTTGAAAAGATAAGAAAAAGGAATTCAATGAGAGATCGAGAGAATACTGAATATGGATTGAGGGGATATGTTTTTCAAAAATAGATTTTTATTTGAAAATACTTTGATTTTGAAAACAAATTTTGAAATTTTTTCTCTGATCTTGTAACCTTCATCTCTGATACCAAATGTCATACCCTACGTCCATTAATGTCACTCATAAGAGAATGCACTGAGTTCTGTGAAGTGCAATAGGTAAACAGTACAGAAATTTACAGAGCAGATATAAAATAAGCAGCGGAAAATTTTCAACTTCATTATAAAAACAAAGCGTAGTTCTCAAAACCAGTTACATCAAACCACGTACGAAGCATCTCAAATCTATGTTTCGAAACAAAATAACATTATGTCATGAAACAAAACCATATCCATGCCACTGGCCATGATAGAGAAAAGTCAAAATGGTACATCTCAGGAAATCCGAGTCCAAGCTGCTAGAGAAAGTCCTAGTCACTGTTGAGTGCTTCCACTCTGAGGACCAGAGGGGGAGGAAGAAAGAAGCGAAAGAAAAAGGGTCAGACATAAAGTCTAGTGAGTTCCAGTTATTTTCAAATATGCATAAAATAGAAATGCCAAGACAGGTAAATAAGACTAGATAAGAAAGGTACTGTGTCATGTAAGGTAAAATAAACTAAACATAACATCAGGATAGACAGGAATAGCAGGAATAAACTATGATCAAGTAATGCTTCACATTTATATCTTAAACAGGTATGTCTGCACCAACACTAGTATAACAAGATTAGGTATATAACCTAATTACACAATAACATGAATAAAAGAAGAATTAACAGAAGGATTAACAATAGGATTAGGCTTACCCTAATTACTCAACAAGAATAACATCAAGATTTGGTATACCCTAATTACATAGTAGGATTAGGTGTTACCCTATTTACTACCCATGCGATTGGATCCCTACTACGTAAATACCCTGCGTCAGCCCCGATAGTAGGGTGTAGCACTCCTAACCCATCAATTATATAACACTGACCTATTTAAGGTGTTAAAGAGGCTTATCTTCCCTATTCGAACACATGCACGCTAATGACCCCGCCGAAATGCGCCCGTACCCACCTTCCGCATGTGAACCTCTTACTATCCAATTCAGTAAAGCATGATGTGGCCCCTACCTAGTGCTAGGCCCCCTCCAATAAAATACCAACAGTGATACTGACTGATATGGGTTCCAAACAGCAGATTGACACAAGCCAAACACCCTAAGATGATGTTCCCAAAGTTAGGATTTAAGAGTCCCCAAAACCTGATACAACAGCAAGAACGAGGGATCTTTTTGCTTATTAATACTCATGTTTAACCTAGAAGGTTTAGGTTTACTAATAAGCTTGGTTGTCAAATTAGATGTCATTATGTTTGTACAACCCTTCCCCAAAACACCTGCCTAGATGTATACAATTTCTACAGCATATCAATTTATTTTTCTACATCTGCTACTTTCAATATTCTAACATGTTATTTACTTAATGTCCGTATTAAGTCAAACCTAACTTGTTATTACATATGCATATTCTATTCAGTTATGTCCCAAAATTACAGCATGTACAAGTTTTGCATATTTTTATTAATTTTCGGCAAGTATATACACATTAACCTTTTTTTTTATCAATTTACAACAAGTCTAAACATGTGTATATTATCCCTTTTCCCAAATATAGTCAAACAGTCCTAGTTTAACAACATGCCTATATTTCTCTTTTTATGTAATTCATTATTACCCCAATTATATGCACACTTATAAACGGTTATAGCCTAGGCATCCAAAGGCCAAGGCTTAGCATAAAACTAAAAGGGAAAACGGAGGAAGAAGAAATAGAATCAAAACACATAAGCATATAAGCAACACTGAAAATAAACTAAGGTAGTAGAAAAGGGAAAAGAAGACAGATACATATAACTTGTTAATTATCCAACAATAATGGCATATGTTTTTCTTAATATAATGGCATAGGTGATTAACAGTTAAAATCATACGTAACATATCTTATATACACTGTAATTCCTAACCCAATTTTATTTAACTGTCATGTTATAGTCCAAGAAATTAAATCTAAAAATGACAGGGAACTCATAATGGGTCTTGGTGAAAAAGGGAATAAATCTCTTACATATATATAACTATGCCGTAGAAAAGTCCAATCCAATCCCTTATACTTGTATATATGAAAGTCTTGAAAGTTGTCTCTGTGGATCATGAATTTAGCAGCATTCCCCTATTTTTATTTTTAATTCAGAATAGATTCTTACAGAAAGAAGATATGAAGAAGTTCTGTGGATTGGAAATGAGAGAAGCCATCTATTTATAGATTCACAAAGTCAACCTTAGCCTTTAGATCTTTGGGTTTTAATCTTAACCGTACACAAAATGTTGATTCAGCAATGAATCTGGTCATAAAACAATCCAGGAACGTCACTCAAAATCCGCCTAGATCTGGATTGTGTCGACCTACTTACCCATCGGGTCGACCCTCGACTTTGGGGGATCCGTGGGTCGACCGAGGCTAGTTGTAGGTCGTCCCACAACAGTCTGGCTTTCCACCTATTTTCCCATTTTGTTCATTTGAAATTATGGAATTAATTTAATATTATATTCATATACAAGCTCGTTATTTGTTTACAAACTTCTAATGCCCATAACTTCTTCATACATCGCAAACTTGAGGTCTATCCGAACCAATATTCCGAGACAGACGCAAGGGTTATGTCGGTTTCACTTAATTCTGAATATTTAACTATGTTATTCCCAATTTATTATCTTTAAGTATGATTAAAGTGCATTCAATTTTGGGGTGTTACACTTGTGATCCATCTTCATCCTGGATCACTTGTGATCCATCCATGGATCGCTCGAGATCCATCACGGATCGGTCGAGACCCATCTTGGATCACTGTGATCCATCTTCATAGGCCCTCGAAGATCCATCCATGAGTCCTCGTAGATCCATCCATGGGTTCTCCAAGATCTATTCTCATACTAGATCAACATACATCTGATTTCAAATAACCTTTCAACAACACGATCAAGCGATCATTAAGCAAACACTAACACATCAAATAATCATCAACAATAACATGAAATTCACCAAATTAGGATAAAACAATGAACGAAACAATAAGTGTATATAAAATTGCGTAAACACATGATTTAGCATATGAATTTACCGTTATAATCTTGCAGTTTAGATCCTGTGGTGATTCGAGTTCAAAATATACATACATTGATTAGATCTAGGTGAAAACAACTTGAAATAATGAAAATAAGATCAAACAAACCATATACTAAATTGAATCCATGCGAGAGATGCATATCACTCACTTATTCTTCTAACAAGCTTGAAATCACTAAATTATCAATCCGGACAACGAAGAACTCTCTTCAAACCTCTCAATTTGATGATCTTCCTTCACTTGATGTAGATCTTGCTTCCCTTGATGAAGATCTTCAATCTTCTAGCGTAGGTATAGAATTTTAATGGAGGAAAGATGTATTTGATTGAGGAAGGAAGTCACGAGCTCAACCAAATGAGAATGAAGAAAGTAAACCCCTCTTCATGCCTCTAACACCCCATTTATTGCCTCTAACCAGTCCACTAATGGGCCACTAATGACTAGTCAAACCTATACATAAATTGTGCAGTACTAAAACAATGATTTCCCCCAAACCTCTAAACCAAATCTTTAAAGTTATGCCCTATACAAGACTGATATCGGCAAAATGGCCACAAACAAAATCGGTAAAAATTATGGACATGCCCCATATCCCCATAAATAACATATTAAAATATGAGAATGATCCGACCCTCAGAGAATTAAATAAAAATATTTTACGATCCTCCAATACGTAAAATGCGGGTCGTTGCAATCTTTTACTAAAACATATTTAATTTGTGTAGATAAACCAAGTCAAGCATGCATGTCAACCTCATGAATGCATCACTAGTTAGAAAATGAGTATCCAAAGAAGCCTTGTTAGCATGGCGGTACCTTAGTAATTGTATGTCAAGTGTCATGATAAAAGTGCTATGCTGAACAACATAGTAGGTGACTAGTGCAATATAAGCATAAAATGTGTGAACCGTTGAATGAAAGGAAACAAATTTGGAGAAAGGCTTGCACCGTAAATATGAAGGCATTAGAGACGACAGTAAGCAAAGTGGCAACGAGTAATAGATCAATGCTCAACTTCATAGGTGTAATAATTGGGAACTGTGTGCGGCATACTAGTGTCTTGTTGGTTGGAAATAACAAGTAATACAACTGAAACAAAACATGAAATGGTGTTGTGACATGGGAATGGTATAAAAATTGAACGTCTTTATTATCGATCTGTTTCGGTAGAGTGACAACGAAAACATGTCCATCTATAATGATAGCTGGTACAAAAGAAGTACAAGGAGTACCAGGCATTCAGGATGGTTTGCTTACTACGTGTAATTTGTTGTACATAGAAAATTATTCCATCCAACAATATAGATGGTCAAACAGATGACAAAAAAATCATTTTTTTCCTAGTTGAAAAATATAGACTACTAAAAAATAGTCATGCGCATGCGTATTTTAACAGGATTATAGTTAATGAGCATTGTAGAGTAGACCATAAGAAAAGATGTTAATAATAATGGTCAGAACAGAAAGTTAGTAAAAACATAAAAGTTGTTTTCCAAACATATGACCAACCAATGACAGAAATATGTTCATAATTAGGGACAATCATGGTTCATTCTGGATGAAAAAATACATTAAAAATGATAATTTATACAGAGTTGTATACATATATACAAGCGACCAATTAGTGTCTTAAGCATATAAACAATGTTAGAAATTCCCCAAAAGTATAGTACAACGAGAAACAGAACACATGGAAATTGTCACACATATAAACAAGCATGAATCTTGACGAACTATCAATTTCGAGGCTGGATTTCGGCAACCAAATCAAGTCGGAATTAAATGAAAACTAGTATACAATAACTAGAGAACATTATGGACATACAACAATAGAAATCTCTCCATTCAGTGTAGTACATCCGTCTCTTCAACTCGAGCACAATATCTGGAAAATAATTAAAAACATTTTGTAGCAAAAATGCATTATATTTGGAATTCTGAAAAGCCTAAGTAGATTAATGGATGTGATCTGTTTAAACGCTGGTGAAATATGCATCTTTAAGAATGATGTAAACAAGTATGGAAACCCTAGCTTGTAATCGTAAAAATAATTTTCAATTAACATACATAAAATTTCAAATTAGAAACTAATAAAACCAAAACAATAAAACCCAAAAACCAAACCAAATAGCAGAACTTGGAGTAGATGAACTCAATGTCTTGTGTTTCACCCTACTGAAAATTTACAAAGCCTCGGTTCAAAACCTAATTATGAATCATAATTTATATGAAGAGG
This sequence comes from Allium sativum, assembly GCA_030737875.1. Classification (NCBI taxonomy): domain Eukaryota; kingdom Viridiplantae; phylum Streptophyta; class Magnoliopsida; order Asparagales; family Amaryllidaceae; genus Allium; species Allium sativum. The sequence goes on along the minus strand of CM060920.1, from coordinate 339,656,227 downwards.
ATCATACTTAATCATAGAAATCAATTGTGAATACCTGTTTAATTCGGCGAGTAGCAACCAAAGTGAGTAGCAATGTATACGAATAGCAACGTAGGCTAGCAAATGGCGTAGAGTAGGAGATTACGGTTCACAAGAGAATTTCTTTAATTTTATTGATTTCGATTTAATTTTGGAAGTGGCAGACAACAACGGGATAGGGCTAGGGTTAGATTTAGGAAATTTTGCAGCCATTTTATTTTTCTTCAATATGTATGGCAGGCGAAAGAAAAAAGGGAGGAACTTTCTATTTTTATTCGGAGAAAGCAAACATAGGTTGATGACTGTTAAAACAGTGGTTATAGATAGGTGTTAATAATTGACCTAAACAACCAGTTGTTACAATATATATATTAAAACTGCAATGCAAAATAAGTTGTTAAAGGTACATCTACTACAACTGCTAAAATTAAATGGTTGTTATAAAATATTTATTACAACTGTCAATTTGTGCAAATTGTAAATGAAAGGTTGTAATATGTATGTTTTGTTGTAGTGAGTTATATAATTTTACCTATAAACAATATATATTTCTTTAATAGGGTGAAACTTTAACTTTATGTCTAACTTTAGTTCAAAAGAGTGGATTAAAAGTCCATACAGAAACTGTGAAGAATATAAGTAAGGCATTCGAAACTTCATCAGTTTTGTGAAGAATCACTCATCCTCCGATACCAAAATTTGCACTTTCCCTTGTACCAAGTGTAGGAGCTCTAAAAAGCTCTGAACAGAAAATGCTGAGAAACACTTGATTATTCATGATATGATTAAAACATACAATATGTGAATTTTTCATGGGAGACCAGCAAGAATATAGCAGGGTACACAAAATGTTATTCCAGATCCTCATACCTAAGATTAAATTCAAACTAGCCATTTTGTAGAGGAGCTCTTAGAGATCTCATAGATTATTCTTTTGGAGTGCATAATATGCGATAGTTACCCGTGAAGAGGAAGTTCAACTTACAAATATAGATACTTCTCATTCTTTCCATGGAGAAAAGAACCAAAAATATGCCAAAAAAAAAAAAGGAACTGAGAAAATCCATTCTTCTTGTGAAGACGGGCTTACAACATAAGGTGTAATTATTGAGCTTCATAAATTTAAAAAAGAGTATAATTGGTTAGGAAATAGTATGATAGAGTTGTTGAAGCGATTAAAACATTGACTTCCAAAAGAAAATAACTTACTGGACAAGTATCCTGTAACAACCCACTTTTTCCATACAGTTTAAGCCAACATTTAAATAACCCATGTCAACCCAAATTGCACAGAAAAGCAGATAGTTATTAGAAAGAAATTAGAGGGTAAGGTAAGAAAGAAATATTAGAATAGAAGAACCAATACAACAAGGAGTCTCACATTGCAGCAGAACAAGATATAATATAGAAATAAATCTTTACTGAGAGCTTGAAAAAAATACTTACAATCATTAGAGTACATCACATATGGACAATTATAACAATATGTCCTCTTATACAATCACAAACCGGAATAATACTATACAATATCATACGTTTGAACTCTTCCATCCTGTCTCTTCGCAGTATCTGATAACCTGAACCTGTAAAAGTAAGTCTAACCCGAGCATTACAAACGCCGGATCAATTCGGTGAACCAGAGTGAGAAACCCACTAAGTTTATAAACAATATCCAACTTGATTATAAAGTTATCAAATCTTTTCCGAACGAAAAGGAAAACCATAAGACCAAATCCACACATAAATATGGACGGTTTTTACCTTACGATAACACAAAACATTTTGATTTTTTTTATATTATAATAATGTCTAAATACAAATAAATAACCATCTAGCAGACGTTGGCATCTGATGCTCTACATATATAGTATACAATCAAAACTGTGGCTCTTACTGGAGATTGGATTCCAACTGGCAAGGTATGGGTTTACCTTTTGACTGTGTAACTCTAGAAAGGAATACACCAGGTTCAACAAGAACATCTTGTAACCCAGGCTAAACATGACCGACCATTCACTTCGCTTGAATGTTCTGAATATATTATCACATACGGTTGGATCCAACATAATCGTTCCCGGGAGATACAGAAGCGAAAAGAAGAACAAATATGAATATTCTCTAAATTGGTGATAATACACCTTAATGGGAGCGACCCATATAGTCATGTGACCTACCCGATTTTATACCATTTCTCGATCGATGAGGCTTGAGGTTTAAATCTTCTTTTCAGAACATCTTGCCACTATTCACTTTAAATGCCACATAGTCAGATCCACCAAAAAATCACTAATTGACGTCCACAAAAATAATCTAGTTATTTGCTTAAGAGAAAGGACTTTTCTCCACCGTCAACTATGGTATGTTTAAAGAAATCAATGTACGTAATCCCTTTGGAAATACTCCGTCAAACATCCCTCCATACAAGTTACCCTGGAACAGGATGAACCGAAGGAAACCTCCTACTACATCCTAGGTATCACTCTCAGGACACTACAAGGCACACAGTAAATTACGACGGAAAAGAACTATTGGCGGTCGTTGCTAGCCGTCGCAATTTAAGTCATCACCAACAGAAAAAGCAATGGGAAAAGCGACAGCTCCATCACTCATTTAGCAACGGTTTGCAATGACAACTTGCCACGTGGGATCTTACGTGGTATGCAGTTTGTTTTACCGGGGATCCATTACAACCCGTTGCAAATCGTGGCAACGATTCCATTGCTAGCCAATGCAAAAAAGTACCAATACGCCGTCGCTAGTCGTCGCAAATCTGGAACATAATTTGTGCACTACACAGTTGTTCCTTCCCCTCAAACCACACGATAATAAAATCAATCCAGTATCAGGTCAGTACAGCTACTACCATCAATTCACCAATAATCATTCCATCGATTCACCATTAATCATCAACAATCAATTCAATAAGTCATAATGTATGGAAAAAAAACTAATTTAAACACCATCATAACATACAATCATCATACATCCAAGACACAATACCACCGTCACATGTCGTCATTATATATATATATCCAAAAACACCCTGCCATCGTCACATATCATCGTACTAGCATATGAAAAAACCAAGTATATGTACATACCCAAGTATATGAACAACCAAACTAATCTTCCTCCTCGTCGTCATCGTTGCTTTCTTCTTCTTCGCCTCCTGAAGCAGCATCTCCCTCCTTAGGTATAAACCCATGCTCTTGATAATAAGTTGCAAATGCCCTCATCTATTTTCTTGGACAACTGGGTTATTCGCCAGTCATTTATCTCATTCATCTGCTATTGCATCCGAGTAATAGTCACCTCCTCTATCGACCTCCTATAACCACGCTAAATATCCTATGAAATAGTTAAGTTCACATTAAAGTTATTTAAACATGTTTTTTTCTAGTTAGTGTTGAATATGTATATAGTTAGCAATAACATTTGTTTTTCTTAAGTAGAATTGTCAAATATAATATCAATACACACACATCTATATCACATATCCAAATGTCAACACCTTCATATAGCAATTTTATCTGTACACTCTTCTTATTAATAACGTGTGTATTTTGCATAAATAAGTTTATTTAATATATTTGTAAACCAAACTTAATAATAAATAGCATGAGAACACATTTTCTTCTAACGAGTTAGAAAATATACAATTTTTCTAACATTTTAAATAGGATCTAAAATCGATTAAGACTTTTTAAACCCGAAAATGATACAAAATGGAAATACATTTAAATTCACCCATATAACTCGCTTTCGATTGGTACGGTTTCTTTGGATTATTTGGTATTACATATTGCTATTATGGTATGAGTTTTAAATCTTATAGTTAGAGAATCAAAGGGTTGAAAAAGGTGGATTGTTACATAAATATTTATCAATATTTTCAAGCTATATTTGCCAGTAATTACAAAAACAAATATGTGCTAGCCACTATATTGGAAAATATTTACTAGTAAGAGCATCTCTAGCAGTACTCGGAGAATTGAAGGATGAACAAGCATATAAAAAGCGTTTAAGCATTTAAGTGTACTATATTGGAAAAACCGTAATTTATATCTAGAAAGGTTTTACCTCATGATTCCCGAAACCATATCGCCTATTAGATTAGGCGGATCAATGATAGATCCTATATATGATCCGACTGGGCAACCTTAATCTCCTGTCCACTAGCTGGCATCACTCTAGCAGACTCTGCGTTATGCCTTTCCTAATATACTAATATAATTTTAACACAAATGCTATATAATTTACTTATATATTGTGATATGAACAAATATGAAACATTTTAATTTATATGGATAAGCATATTTACCATTATACCAGCACTCTTCGTGAAATACCCCACCTCCGTTAAGGTCACTCACAAAGGGAATGCCATAACTTTGGTGGAGGGTTATAAGTACAAAACATAGAAAAAATTACAAGATAGATAAATTTAAGCAGCGGAAATTCAAATCATTTATTGCATACGTAGTTTAATACAAAAGCATTACATCAAATTGTCTAAAAATAATTTCCAAAACATTACAACATAATCTCTGTCTTGATTATTAAATAAAGAAGCATAAAAAAAAGTAAAAGTGCATAAATCCCTAAGGATAATGTCCAAGAGCCATAGCCAAGGTGAGAGAGAGTCCAAATCATACATCTACTTTCTTGAAGCTTACAAAGAGTCTGACTAAGCTGGAGTACTACCTCCTTGAGGACCTGAGGGGGGGGGGAACGGAAGAAAAGAAGATGAGATAAAATAGGTCAGACAATAAGTCTGGTAAGTTCAGTGATTACTAGTATTTAAACAAGAAAAGGGATCGTGACAGTGATAATAGAACATAGGACAATACCCTAGTATATGATAAGAGGAACACGTGATCGCACCCATTACTATAGTCTCTGCACCTACTTAACTATTGGTTCAACTAGCCCACGTGTTTATAACAAACGATCCCCTTAATGATCGGCTCCTACTCGTACGCATTCATGTCCTGTGTCATTCGGCCGCGCTTGACTGTAGCTACCTGTGCTGGTCCCACCATGGGGTGTATCAGTCCCTATGGTGGCAACCAGACACGATTCAAGATGCACAGCGTACACTACTAATACCCAATGCCTAATTTTTCCACTTCGGAGTACGTGCACACTCATACTCCATCAGAACCTACACTTGCCCACCAACCGCCGACGTTTTGACCGCTTATATTCAGCCCAGTAATCGTGCCCCACCCTGCCTAGTTTCAGGGTACCATGATACATCTATGTGGGTTACAGCTGAAATGGGTCCCCATTACTAGGGTTTTCTAATCAACATGTTTATTTGGTTAAGTGTCCAAGTTTACCTAACCCCGCCCATTCGTTTAGTTAACATGTTGAATTGGTTAAGTGTTTTCCTAATGTACTTAACCCTACCAATCCTGGCTTAGCTTAAATTTATTAAAGCACCAACCATTCACATTAGACAGGACTTGTTGTAGTCACTGGATGTGCCTGTCGGTTCTGGGTAGATTTACACCACAACTCAGTCTAACCTCGGATTCTTTTTGGGCTTGATGCACTAACCACCAACATTAGACAGGTCTTGTTGTTGTCACTGGATATGCCGGACGGTTCCTGGCAGATTTACACCACAACTCGGTCTAACCTCGGGTTAGGCATGTTCGTCTTTTCTAAATTCATATTTTCCTATACATGTCAAATTTCTTTATGTAAATTGATTTTAGTTTACTCATGCCATAATTATCTTTACAAATATTGCTTACAATAAATGGTATATCAAATATACCATTTTATGAACAAACCTATGCCATGAATTTTCATGTTTTCCTATCGTTACCCCCGCAGAACGTACGTATGAATTACATAAAATATTGGGCTAGAAAATTAGCCCAAACCCATAAACAAAAATGGGTAATAAATAAGGAACATGAAATAAACATAAAATAGCATACATTTAACTTGTCACATGTAACTTGGCATAGATGTATCATTATCTTAACTAAACAGGAAAATGTGAACTAGTTGGATCTAATTTTCATGTAAATTTGATATGGGTCTAACATGGAGGTTTAACATATAAACAAAAATTTTAAACCACAATTTAGCATACTAACTTATGTATGTCAAAACAAAAGAAAGCCACTATGAACATATTTAAATCACAACTTGGCGTGATAACTTATGTGTTAAAACATAAGAGGACTACAAATCCAATCTTACAACATAAATAGATTCAACTTGACATAGTTCTAAGTGTTCATAAATGTTAATCTAACATGTAAGCATGTGATTTAGATCCTAAACTTGCAAATAACCACCAATTTACAACATGACATGTTTTACCATTTAATTGGCAAAATAAATCCATTACCCAAATCATACAATATTGTTCATCAAGACAAGCATATAGACATGATTAATATACAACATGTTCATTGCCACAAGCATATAGACATGATTAATTACAATAATACTTTAAGATAAACGAGAATCAAATCTTATACATAAGCATCATTCCATATCCCAATTACAGCATGTCATGATTCAATTGAAAAGATGTTTAAATCTGCGTAATAACTAACTTACAAACTAAAAAGAATTCTTGCGTTCTGAAATCTGAATTCTAAAATTGGAGATGTGCGCCTTTGAAGAAGATCGTTGAATTAGACTTAGTTTTTAATTTTAATTTTAGATGTCAGCTTTAAACTTGTCTTTGAATTGAAAAAGGGTGACGGCTACTCCAAGTTCTCTACTGACGGCATTTCAGTTCTAGGATTATTTTTCTGTGCGTGTTTAGGTTGAGAATTGAGTTGTTAATATAGAATTCCAGTTTAATTATAGCCGTTAGATGAACCTAGGGTTAATCACAACCACTTAGACCTGATCAGGACCATCCAGAAACCCTAGTGACTCAGCAGCATGTCATCAATCGTTCAAATTTCAGATCTGGCCGGGGGCCAGGTCGACCCCCAGGTTGACCCCTAGGGGGGAGGTCGACACTATGGTCAACCCCCTGGTCGACCTGCCTGGGCGGGAATTTTCCCGTCCAGCCCGCTTCTGACTTCTGTTTGAATTTGAACTTGTTTCTCTTCGAGCTGTTTGAATTTATTTGAATTTCTGAAACTTTTGACAGCCATAACTTCTTCATACGAAGTCCAATTTAGCAAACTCGGACTCTATCTCAACCAGAATTCCGAGACGAACACAATGGCGTAACCCGTTTCCCTTAATTCTCAAATTTTAGATTAAGTATTCTAGGATTCATTTTTATAACGTTAATAGAAAATACGGGGTGTTACATTCTCCCCTCCTTTTAGGATTTCGTCCCCGAAATCTCTAAGTCGAGAAGAACTTATATCCTACCATCCAAACACCCATCTACTCAACCATCAAACACAGGCATCCATTGTCCTTAAAAGATTTCTAATGCTTCATGATCATATGCATTGTGTGTATATGTCCTTATCTAATGCAAAATTAGGCGGTCTACTGATTCAGTTGACCTCCTTAATGCAAATTATGTCAGTGCCATGAGTCCATTATGTATGCAATTTTTCCTACTCAAAATTTCCTACATGAGTGCACAACTATTCATACAAATGCAACGTCCATATGCTAACACATCAAGTTTCAATCCATATACAAATACATATATGCATATGCAATATGAAAGTGAGTGAGTCGATCTAATACCTAATGTGTGTGCATACGCATCCACGAGCAACCACTAGCAACCACTTGCAACCATCAATCATAACATGTTTCAATTACATGTTTACAACCAAAAGGGTTCCTACCTAAGGATAAAGGATTGGGTCGATGAGATATAACTAAAAAGATAGATATGAGCATAAACATGAGGAAAAAGAGATTAAAGACGTACCCTCAAAAAGAAAAGGGTAGGTTGCGCGTATTCTGTCCTAAGTTTTCCAAGTCGCGTCTTCCTCGGTGTCTCTCCATTGAACATTGACGAGCTTAACTTCACAGTTGCGTAGCTTTTTGACCTCTGTTCCCAAGATACGGGTAGGAACTATCCTCGTAGTTGCTTCTCATTCAACTTTAACTTCTTCTAGCGTACTTGGTTCTACCACTTCCGCAGATTCGTGTAAGCATTTCCGCAGGTGAGAGACATGAAAGACATTATATGAATCCTGGCCAATATTTCAGGGAGCTGTACCCTATAAGCCATCTTCCCAATCTTCTCGATAATAGGGAACGACCCTACAAATCTTGGTGCTAACTTCCCTGCGGATCCAAAGCAAACGATGTTCCTTAAAGGAGATATTTTAAGGAACACCTTGTCTCCACTTCGAACTCAAGGTCAGTTCTTCTTTTATTTGCGTAGGACTTCTGTCTGTCTTGGGCAGTCTTCATTCATCTTCGTATTAAGTCTACTTTCTTTGAAGTTTCCCTAATCATGTCAGGTCCAAGTATGAGCTTATCTGTGGACTCCCACCAGCAAGTTGGTGACCTTCACGGTCTTTCATATAGAGCTTCGAAAGGCGCCATGCCTATGGTAGCTTGGTAGCTATTGTGGTAAGAAAATTCCACCAAAGGTAGGTGATCCTCCCATGTACCTCCGAAGTCAAGAATGCATAGACTCAAGAGGTCTTCTAATATTCTGTTGACTCTTTCCATCTGGCCATCGGTTTGAAGGTGATTGGTCGTGCTTAAGCATAACTATGTGCTTACAGCCTCTTGTAAACTCTTCCAAAACTCGCTCATGAAGATAGGGTCTCGATCACTAACTATGCTGGAGGCTATCCCATGGAGTCGAACTATCTCTTTAAGATATATGGATGCTAGAGATGAGGCAGTCCTTCTGTTCTTGATGGGTATAAAGTGGGCGCTTTTTGTGAGCCTGTCCACTATTACCCAAATGCTGGTATTGCCCCTTCTTGACCTAGACAACCCATCTATAAAGTCCATCGAGATGTTATCCCATTTCCACTGTGGGACTTCTAGAGGATGGTGCAGACCACCAGGCTTCTTCTGCTCCTCCTTGACTTGTTGGCATATTAAACACTTAGAAACAAATTCAGCTACATCTTGCTTCATTCCATTCCAAAAGAAAACTCTTTTGATGTCTTTATACATTTTGCCTCCGCCTGGGTGTATGGTCAGTTTGGAATGGTGTGCCTCTTCTAGAACAGCCTTTACCAAGCCCCTTGCTTGTGAGACACATAGTCTTCCATCTCGTCTCAACCAGCTTTGGCATCAATGGAGTATCTATTGAGGTGACTAGAAGTCTCATCCCTAATTAACTTGTCCATAACTTCGGCTAGCTAAGGGTCTTCTCTTTGCGCGGCTCCGATTGAGTCTAGTAGAGTTGGCCGCACTTCTAACGTTGCTAGCAAGCTAGGTACAAAGTCAGTGGAGGGTCTGAAGTTGAAGCTTGCTATGAACTCCAAGCTTTGCCTTTCCACAAAGAGAGGGCTTAAGGTCATCTTCTTTCTACTTAAGGCATCTGCTACTGTATTGCCCTTACCAGGAGTGTAGGAAATCTCAAAATCATACGAGGCATGAAACTGCATCTATCTTTGTTGCCTCAAGTTGAGATCTTTCTGCGAGAATAAGTATTTCAGCGATTTATGGTCAGTATATAGTTCAAATTTCTCACCTAGGAGATAATGGCGCCAAGACTTAAGCGCAAAAACGATGGTTGCCAACTCTAGGTGGTGGGTTGGGTAGTTTTTCTCGTGTACTTTCAACTGCCTTCCACCATAAGCTACTACCTTCCCTTCTTGCATCAGAACAGTGCCTAGTCCGGTTCCGCAAGCTTCTGTGTATAATATAAACATCTTGCATCCATCAGGCAATGTCAGAACTGGGGCTGTTGTTAGAGCCCTTTTCAAACGTTGGAAAGCAATATCACAATCCAAATCCCAATTGAAAGCTAGGTTCTTCTTTGTCAATTTTGTTAGTGGAGCTGAGATTTTTGCAAAATCCTTGATGAATTTTCGATAAAAGCCTGCTAGCCCGAGAAAGCTTCGGACTTCGGTTGCGTTTCGAGGAACCTTCCAATATTGCACAGCAACCACTTTTGCGGGGTCCATAGCTATCCCCTCTTTGGACACCACATGTCCAAGGAACCTAATCTCTTCTCTCCAGAAATGGCATTTGGAGAATTTCGCCTTCAACTGATGTGCACGGAGAGTATCCATGACTTCCTTTAGATGCTGAGCATGCTCTTCCTCATTCTTTGAGAGGATCAAAATATCGTGTATGAAGACCACCACAAAACTCTCGGAACACCCCGCTCATTAAATCAACGAAGTAAGCGGGTGAATTTGTCAAGCTGAAGGGCATGACAAGCCACTCGAAGAAACCATCAGAAGTTCTGAACGCGGTCTTATCAATCTGTCTTCAGCCACCCTGTAACACCCCGAATTTTTAGTTAATACTAGAATTCACTAATTATAGGATAAATAATCTCAGATGTGGGAATTGGGGGTAACGGGCTGCGTTATTGCATTCGTCTCGGAAAAATACGCGAAATAGAGTCCGAGTTTTCGAAAATCGGAGTCCGTATGGCCCAGTTATGGCCCAATGAAGTTTGCAGAAAATTCAAAACTAAAACAGATTTAAAAATTTAAAATATTCAGATTTGGAATGGGCCAGGCGGGGTCAGGCGGGAAGCTTCCCGCCCAACCCATGTCGACAGGGCTGTCGACAGGCCTGTCGACAGGGGTGTCGACATGCCTGTCGACTTGCCTGTCGACAGGGTGGCGCCGTTCTGTGAACCTGGGTGCACCAGGTTGCACCAGGTTGGGTTTTAGGCTGGCTAGGAGGGCTGGTTCTAGAGATTTCCTAAATCTAAGGGTCCTAATCTAATCTAGGGTTAATCTAAGGGCCTAAAACACTCACCTAATCCTATAAATAAGACCATAACCCTACCCTAATTCATTCATAATTAAGTCTTGTAACTAAACTATGGCAAATTGAAATTTGAGCATGGCCTCCACTAGTTCATGAAGGAAGTTGCAAGCTAATCCCTCTCAAATCATTCTCTAATCATTATTATCTTCATAGTTGCAACTAATTCTACTTCATAAGGTTGCTAATCTTAAGTTTGGTGAGTTTCTATCACTTTAACATCAATTGTTAAAGTGAGTAGATTGGGTGTAATGAGATCTATGGTTTTAAATGCGGATTAGTGAGTATGAATCATGTATAATGATATGTTACTCTATGTTGTTCTATGTTTATGCATATTTGATAAGTTGGTTTATGCATGCTTAATAAGTTGATTTATGCATGTTTAACAAGTTGATATATGCATGTTTAATAAGTGGATTTATGCATATTTAATAAGTGGAATTATGCATGTTTAGTAAAGTGAGATATGCAAGTTAAGTGTATGTTTAAATGCAAGTTGAAAGTGATATGCAAGTTATGCATGCTTATGCAAGTGTATGGATGCTTATGCAAGTCATATATATGTTTAATGCAAGATTTATGTGATATGCAAATTATGCATGCTTATGCGAGTATATGAATACTTATGCAAGATATGTATATGCTTAAATGACATGATATGCAAGTTATGCAAGTATGTGAATGCCTATGCAAGTATGTGGATGCCTATGCAAGTATGTGAATGCTTATGCAAGTTATGTGTATGCTTAAAAGCATGTTTAACATGTTATGCAAGATTGAGAATGCCTATATGCAAGTTTAACATGTTATGCAAGATATGTGTATGATAATATGCAAGCTCATATGCAACATGTTATGCAAATCATATGTATGATAATATGCAAGTTTGGGTTATATGTAGTTGGATTAATATATGCTCATATATTCAAGTTGACATCCTCTTAACCCATGACAAAGTTGTATGTTAAACCCATGATATTTGTGATGATCTTCCCCTTATTATGTCATGTAACGAGAACGATTTACGTGGGGAACGATGGGGTTGGTAAATATGTTAATAAATGAATGTTTGGGTATGATTAAGCATACCATAAAAAAATAAATTACCATAAGTGGGAATTTACCTATTGAGTTAGGTCTACCCCATGGGAATTTACCTATTGAGTTAGGTCTACCCATGTTATGGAAAACTTGATATTAATTAGGGATAATTAATATGGGGGTGATTAATTAGGTGTAATTAATCGACTAAGACACGAGGTTGGACTCATTTGTAGTGTAAAACTGCCCGGACCCGACCGGCTTAACCAGTTGCTACAAATGTCAGCCCAATGTGAGAGGTCTTAGCCATAAATTAAATACGTGATTAAGGTAAAGACACGAGGTTAGACTCTGTTGTGACGTAAGACTGCCCGGATTCTACCGGCTTAACCAGGCGGTCATAACAGCCAGTCTAATGTGGGAGGTCTTTACGGGAGATCACGGTCTTAATTAATTAAGAAACACTTAACCATAATAGCATGTAGTGGGACATGAGGTGTTAAGTGGGTGCCTTGGGTGGCATGAGAAAATTTGGTGGTTGCCTTGGGGGGGGGGGGGGCATGTGGAATCTAGTGGGTTGCCTTGGGTGGCAATAGAAAATACGATTAGAATACTTAACCAAGTGGAAACATGTAATTAAACATGATTAAAGGGTTAAGTGGGATACACTAGATATTTGACAAGCTAAAGTGGGTACCTTGTGGGGGCCCATTTCAACCAATATCCCAAACGTATCTTTGTGGGCTCGACCCATGTCGAGTGACGGGACACGCATATTGGGCTTGATTATAAGAGGCCAAAACGGGTTAGCGGTGGCAACGCAAGTCCAACGGGCTTCATATGCGTGTGTGGGCCCGGGCTGGTAGATAAGCCGTTGTTGCATCGTGTAGATATAAAGCCGTGCACCGTTAGTATTGGGTTGCCACTTTAGGGGAGTGATACACCCCACTGTGGGACCAGCACGGGTATCTACGGTAGGGAGCCGATCGCTTGGGGAGTAGTGGGTACACCTAGTGGAAATAGGGGCAGACGGCACCTATGTAGGGGTACACGAAACTACTGGGTAAGAATTACTAGGTACACCTAGTGGAGATAGGGGCAGACGGCACCTATGTAGTGGGCTAGGGGTACATGAAACTACTGGGGAAATTTTCTAAGTCCTTGGAAGGGATCAACCTTTAAGTAGGAATGACTGGGGTGGTGCAGTTAGTAATTATCCTTGGGTGGGTAGATGCGTCCTGACGATTATCTTAGTTTATCCTAAGTCTTCCAGGCTGCTTAGTGTAGCCATTCATCCCCAGATATTACCGTAGGTCAAGTTTATGTCTTCTCTGGTTACTTTAATGATTGTATTGTTAAAGTTATAGGACTCACTCAGACTTATGTCTGACCCCGTTGTTTTATCTTTTTCCCAACCCTCAGGTCCTACGGCGGATCCTAGCAGTAGTAGATCTTGATCGGATTGCTGTTCCAGTCTTTCGGAGCTTGGGTAGATGTAAAGCTCCAGTTATCCAGTTATCTTTTCTTTTGTTATGGCTATTGTATGAGAGAGTGGGATTATGTACTTCTTTATTTTGACAGATATTGTACTTGACTTTTATCATGGTTTTATGATGTAACCAGACATGTTTATTTCCGCTGATATGAGATGATGTTTTAAAATTTCAAATACTGTTTATATCTGTCTTGGTGTAATTTTTCTGTTCTATATTCACTAAAATACTCCACCGATGCTATGGCATTCCCTTAGTGAGTGACTATAGCGGGCGTGGGGTGTTACACGTGGTATCAGAGCCAGGTTACCGGAACAGATAAAATTTTTAGAAAACTATTTTTCTAAAACATTTTTGGAAAAGATATTTTCAAAAACATGTCTTTTAAGAGAAAAGTTTTTGAAAGAAAAGCATAATCCCCAATAGCCATAGCTATATCCTTCGAATTCTCCGTTTTGAATCTTTCCTTTTTCATTTCAACATGGCCGAGAATATTAATCTTCCGGAGGGTGTGACGGTACCAGTATGGTATAGGAGATTGATGGAGGCTAGGGCCACCACTGCGGGTCCAGCAAATATTCCTCCACCAACCGTAGCACCCGATCTTCCTCCTCCCCCTCCTCCTCGCACGGATACTTTTGCTAAGACTTGCAAGGAATTTAAAGCTATGGGAGGGAAACCTTTTCAAGGATCTGAAACTTTTGTGGAGGCTAGAGATTGGCTTAAGGAGGTGGAAGAGTTGATAGATATCTTTGAGATGGAAGAAGGGAAGAAAGTCAAGTTGGCTGCTTGGTTAATGAAGGGGGAGGCCTCATTCTGGTGGGAGGTCACTAATGGAGAACACCCCGTTGATTCTTGGGCGGATTTTAGGCAAAGATTTGTGGCAAAGTTTCTCTCAAGGGCGGAGGAAAACTTGTATATGGAAAGATTCTTGACTCTTAAGCAAGGAAATCTTTCGGTGAAGGAATATGTTAACAAGTTTAATCAATTGGCAAGGTTTGGCCTAGATATGGTGAATACACCGGAGAAGAAGGCTTTGCGATTCGTGAAAGGCTAGAATGAACCTATGCATGGGTTGGCTATGACTCATATCCCTATGGGGGCCACCTTTGAGAAGCTAGTTGACATGGCACTCATGTATGAGGAAGAGAAGGGTACTAATGCTAATAAGGCACCCGAGAAAAAGGGAGATCAAAAGAGACCTCAACAACAACAAAGCAAAGGTGGGAAAGGCAACGGTGGCAAGGGCAAGAAGAAGAAGTGTTTCAATTGTGGGACACCTGGCCACCTAAGCAAGGATTGTCGCAAGAAGAAGAAGACCGGATGCTTCCACTGTGGCGAAGCAGGGCATTTAGTGAAGGATTGCCCTAAGAAAGGGCAAAGGACGGGATCTACCTCAGGAGGACAGGTGCAAGCTCTTATGGCACCGAGTCAGGCTAGGGGGCAAGTACAGGCTCTCGCGGTTCCACCGATTCAGGAGAGAGGTAGAACTATTTCCGTTGAAAGTCTGGTTTTTCTATTTGACCATCCGGTCCGTACATTGTTTGATTCAGGCGCATCGCATTCGTTTATTTCATCATCATTAGTTGAGTCACTGCACCTAGACACCAGTCTGGTAGATGATCCCTTGGTTGTTTCAAACCCAATTGGGGGCTCCACTTATTTGTCCATGATATGTTTGGGTTTGAAGATTTCTATACTTAGCATTGAGTTTAGATGTGATGCTTTTGTATTGGGCTTCACGGGCTATGGGTTGATTTTGGGCATGGACTGGTTATCCAGTAATGGTGCCGTTCTTGATTGCGAAAGGAGAGTTGTTAAGCTCATGACCCGTTTGGGTAACACTCTCGAGATTTCTTGTAATCCCATGGATTCTGTTATGCTAAGTTATCTTGAATCGCTTGACGCTTCGGTCGAGAGTTTGAAATCTGTTAGAGTAGTCTGGGAATATCCGGATGTGTTTGAGGAGGTGAAGGGCTTACCTCCGAAGCGGGAGATTGACTTCCGAATATATTTGGTGGATAATGCTAAACCGGTATCTTTACCAGTGCGCCACATGGCTCCTCGTGAGAGGAGGGAACTCCATAAGCAAGTAGGGGAGTTGCTTGAGAAGGGGTTCATAAGACGGAGCATATCGGAGTGGGGTGCTCCAGTAGTATTTGCTACGAAGGCGGATGGGTCCCTCAGACTTTGTGTAGACTATAGAGAACTCAACAAGCTCACAAAGAAGAATAGACACCCATTGCCGAGGATTGATGATCTTTTCGATCAGTTGGTTGGCGCTTCAGTATTTTCTCAGTTGGACTTAGCCACGGGGTTTCATCAGTTGAGGGTGGCTGAGGATAGCATAGACAAGACTGCCTTTAGAACTCCGGATGGCTTCTATGAGTGGCTAGTGATGCCATTTGGGTTGACGAACGCCCCCGCATACTTTGTTGATTTGATGAGTAGGGTGTTCAGGGAGTTCCTTAATAAATTCGTGGTGGTCTTTGTGGATGATATCTTAGTGTTTTCTAAGAGTGAAGAAGAGCATGCCCTACATCTTGGGGAAGTGTTGAAGACTCTTCGAGCACATAGCCTTAAGGCTAAATTCTCTAAGTGTCACTTCTGGAGGAGGGAAGTGCGGTTCTTGGGGCACGTGGTCTCCAAGGAAGGGATAGCTGTGGATCCCGCGAAGGTAGTATCAATTCAGGATTGGAAGGTTCCGAAGAATGCTACCGAAGTAAGAAGTTTCTTGGGGTTGGCGGGTTATTATAGGAAGTTTATCAAAGACTTCGCGAAGATATCAGCCCCATTAACCCGCTTAACAAAGAAGAATCTTGTTTTCACATGGGACGTAGATTGTGATGATGCGTTCCGACGGTTAAAGAGAGCTTTAACCACTGCTCCAGTTTTAGTGTTGCCAGATGGGAGCAAGCCATTTGTTGTCTATACCGATGCCTGTTGGACAGGCCTTGGCGCAGTCTTAATGCAAGAGGGAAGGGTAATAGCCTACGGTGGAAGGCAGTTGAGGGCACATGAGAAAAATTACCCTACCCATGATTTAGAGTTGGCCGCTATTGTTTTTGCGCTTAAGATTTGGCGCCATTATCTTCTTGGTGAGAGATTCGAGTTGTTCACTGACCATAAATCATTGAAGTACTTATTCTCTCAGGAAGATTTAAACTTAAGACAGCAAAGGTGGATGGAGTTCTTAGCATCCTATGACTTTGAGATATTGTATACCCCTGGCAAGGTTAACGTGGTGGCGGACGCCTTGAGCAGGAAGAGGTTGTCCTTGAGTCCATTGTTCGTAGAACGACAAAGCTTGGAATTTATCTCGATGTTTGATTTCAGACCTTCTGTTGACTATGTACCCGGTTTGCTAGCTTCTTTGGAAGTTAGACCTACTCTCTTGGGGCGGATTGGAGAAGCACAGAGGGGCGACCCACAGTTGGTTGAGTTAGTAGAGAAGCTCATAAGGGGGGAGTCGTCCAGCCATTTGAGTAGGTACACCCTAGATGATAGAGGGTGCTTGCGCAGAGACGGTAGACTTTGTGTACCGCAAGACGAGGGTTTGAGGAAGGCTATTCTTGATGACGCACACCGTTCTAGGATGACCATTCATCCCGGTGGGGATAAGATGTACCAAGACATGAAAAGGGTTTTCTTCTGGGCCGATATGAAGAAAGATGTGGCCAATTATGTCGCTCGATGTTTGGTGTGCCAGCAAGTGAAGGCGGAGCAAAGGAAACCAGGTGGGTTGCTTCACCCATTGGAGGTTCCGAAATGGAAGTGGGATAGCGTCTCGATGGATTTTATTGACGGGTTACCCAGGTCGAGGAAGGGTAATACAGGAATTTGGGTGGTGGTAGACAGACTTACTAAGAGCGCCCATTTCATACCTGTGAAGAGCAAGAGAACCGCTCCATGGCTAGCTTCAGTATATCTTCGAGAGATAGTTCGATTACATGGGGTACCCTCTAGCATAGTTAGTGATCGAGATCCTATCTTCACTAGCGAGTTCTGGAGAAGTTTGCAAGAAGCAGTGGGGACTCAATTGTGTCTGAGCACCGCATATCATCCTCAGACAGACGGCCAGACTGAGAGGGTGAATCGTGTTCTAGAAGACCTTTTGAGGCTTTGTATCTTAGATTTTGGAGGTACATGGGAAGAGCATCTTCCACTGGTGGAGTTCGCATATAATAACAGCTTTCAGTCCAGTATTGGTATGGCTCCTTTCGAAGCTCTCTATGGAAGGCCTTGTCGATCACCTACATGTTGGTGGGAATCTACGGATAAGATCTTGCTTGGGCCTGATATGGTTAGGGAGACTTCAGAGAAGATTGACTTGATTCGAAGAAGGATGAAAGCAGCGCAGGATAGGCAAAAATCTTATGCGGACAAGAGAAGGACGGATCTTGAGTTTGAGGTTGGGGATATGGTTTTTGTCAAAGTATCTCCGTTGAGAAATGTTGTTCGCTTCGGATCCGTTGGGAAGTTAGCACCAAGGTTTGTTGGGCCATTTCCTATCAAGGAAAGGATTGGATGGATGGCATATAGAGTGGAGTTGCCTGACAGACTTAGTGGTGTCCATGATGTATTCCATGTGTCCCATTTGAGGAAATACTTACATGAGACCGCAGAGGTGGTAGAGCCGAGCTTGCTTAGGGATATGGAGGTTGAGCGTGATGCGACGATTCGACGAGCTCCTACTCGCATCCTTGGGTCAGAGACTAGGAAATTGAGGAATCGAGAGGTTCAGCTAGTCAAAGTGCAATGGGGAGAAGATGAGAGCAACGCAACTTGGGAGACGGAAGCGAAGATGCGTTCATTGTACCCATTTCTTTTTGAGGGTATGCCTTTACTTTCTCCTTTATCGCTTGTCTAGTACTTATCTTATCTTTAGTATGTCCTCTCGTTAGTACCTTTGACCTTTAGATAGGGTTAATCTATGGTTGAAACATGTGTTTGAGACATGTTATGGTTGATGGATGCAAGTGGATGCAAGTGTTTGCTAGTGGTTGCTCGTGGATGCATATACACACACTCTAGGCACTAGATCGGCTCAGTCACTTCATATTGCATATTGCATAAAATTGTGTGTAGGAAAATATATTTATGGATGTATAATGGTTGTGTTATCACATGGATGATGCATTTTGGTGAATGATTGTGCACTCATGTAGATATTGTATGTGTCGATAGGGTTTCTCGCATACATAATGGATGCATGGCACTATCATGGTTTGCATATGTTCATACATTAGATAGGGAACATATACACACACTTTTTGCATATGCTCATACATCATTAGAAATTGTTTTAAGGACAATGGATGCCCGTGGTCGATGATTTGAGTAGATGGTTGTTTGGTTGGTAGGATATGCATTCTCCTTAGCTTAGAGATTTCGGGGACGAAATCCTTTAAGGAGAGGAGAATGTGACACCCCGAATTTTTAGTTAATACGAGAATTCACTAATTATAGGATAAATAATCTCAGATGTGGGAATTGGGGGTAACGGGCTGCGTTATTGCGTTCGTCTCGGAAAAATACGCGAAATAGAGTCCGAGTTTTCGAAAATCGGAGTCCGTATGGCCCAGTTATGGCCCAATGAAGTTTGCAGAAAATTCAAAACTAAAACAGATTTAAAAATTTAAAATATTCAGATTTGGAATGGGCCAGGCGGGGTCAGGCGGGAAGCTTCCCGCCCAACCCATGTCGACAGGGCTATCGACAGGCCTGTCGACAGGGGTGTCGACATGCCTGTCGACTTGCCTGTCGACAGGGTGGCGCCGTTCTGTGAACCTGGGTGCACCAGGTTGCACCAGGTTGGGTTTCAGGCTGGCTAGGAGGGCTGGTTCTAGAGATTTCCTAAATCTAAGGGTCCTAATCTAATCTAGGGTTAATCTAAGGGCCTAAAACACTCACCTAATCCTATAAATAAGACCATAACCCTACCCTAATTCATTCATAATTAAGTCTTGTAACTAAACTATGGCAAATTGAAATTTGAGCATGGCCTCCACTAGTTCATGAAGGAAGTTGCAAGCTAATCCCTCTCAAATCATTCTCTAATCATTATTATCTTCATAGTTGCAACTAATTCTACTTCATAAGGTTGCTAATCTTAAGTTTGGTGAGTTTCTATCACTTTAACATCAATTGTTAAAGTAAGTAGATTGGGTGTAATGAGATCTATGGTTTTAAATGCGGATTAGTGAGTATGAATCATGTATAATGATATGTTACTCTATGTTGTTCTATGTTTATGCATATTTGATAAGTTGGTTTATGCATGCTTAATAAGTTGATTTATGCATGTTTAACAAGTTGATATATGCATGTTTAATAAGTGGATTTATGCATATTTAATAAGTGGAATTATGCATGTTTAGTAAAGTGAGATATGCAAGTTAAGTGTATGTTTAAATGCAAGTTGAAAGTGATATGCAAGTTATGCATGCTTATGCAAGTGTATGGATGCTTATGCAAGTCATATATATGTTTAATGCAAGATTTATGTGATATGCAAGTTATGCATGCTTATGCGAGTATATGAATACTTATGCAAGATATGTATATGCTTAAATGACATGATATGCAAGTTATGCAAGTATGTGAATGCCTATGCAAGTATGTGGATGCCTATGCAAGTATGTGAATGCTTATGCAAGTTATGTGTATGCTTAAAAGCATGTTTAACATGTTATGCAAGATTGAGAATGCCTATATGCAAGTTTAACATGTTATGCAAGATATGTGTATGATAATATGCAAGCTCATATGCAACATGTTATGCAAATCATATGTATGATAATATGCAAGTTTGGGTTATATGTAGTTGGGTTAATATATGCTCATATATGCAAGTTGACATCCTCTTAACCCATGACAAAGTTGTATGTTAAACCCATGATATTTGTGATGATCTTCCCCTTATTATGTCATGTAACGAGAACGATTTACGTGGGGAACGATGGGGTTGGTAAATATGTTAATAAATGAATGTTTGGGTATGATTAAGCATACCATAAAAAAATAAATTACCATAAGTGGGAATTTACCTATTGAGTTAGGTCTACCCCATGGGAATTTACCTATTGAGTTAGGTCTACCCATGTTATGGAAAACTTGATATTAATTAGGGATAATTAATATGGGGGTGATTAATTAGGTGTAATTAATCGACTAAGACACGAGGTTGGACTCATTTGTAGTGTAAAACTGCCCGGACCCGACCGGCTTAACCAGTTGCTACAAATGTCAGCCCAATGTGAGAGGTCTTAGCCATAAATTAAATACGTGATTAAGGTAAAGACACGAGGTCAGACTCTGTTGTGACGTAAGACTGCCCGGATTCTACCGGCTTAACCAGGCGGTCATAATAGCCAGTCTAATGTGGGAGGTCTTTACGGGATATCACGGTCTTAATTAATTAAGAAACACTTAACCATAATAGCATGTAGTGGGACATGAGGGGTTAAGTGGGTGCCTTGGGTGGCATGAGGAAATTTGGTGGTTGCCTTTGGGGGGGGGGGGGGCATGTGGAATCTAGTGGGTTGCCTTGGGTGGCAATAGAAAATACGATTAGAATACTTAACCAAGTGGAAACATGTAATTAAACATGATTAAAGGGTTAAGTGGGATACACTAGATATTTGACAAGCTTAAGTGGGTAGCTTGTGGGGGCCCATTTCAACCAATATCCCAAACGTATCTTTGTGGGCTCGACCCATGTCGAGTGACGGGACACGCATATTGGGCTTGATTATAAGAGGCCAAAACGGGTTAGCGGTGGCAACGCAAGTCCAACGGGCTTCATATGCGTGTGTGGGCCCGGGCTGGTAGATAAGCCGTTGTTGCATCGTGTAGATATAAAGCCGTGCACCGTTAGTATTGGGTTGCCACTTTAGGGGAGTGATACACCCCACTGTGGGACCAGCACGGGTATCTACGGTAGGGAGCCGATCGCTTGGGGAGTAGTGGGTACACCTAGTGGAAATAGGGGCAGACGGCACCTATGTAGGGGTACAAGAAACTACTGGGTAAGAATTACTAGGTACACCTAGTGGAGATAGGGGCAGACGACACCTATGTAGTGGGCTAGGGGTACATGAAACTACTGGGGAAATTTTCTAAGTCCTTGGAAGGGATCAACCTTTAAGTAGGAATGACTGGGGTGGTGCAGTTAGTAATTATCCTTGGGTGGGTAGATGCGTCCTGACGATTATCTTAGTTTATCCTAAGTCTTCCAGGCTGCTTAGTGTAGCCATTCATCCCCAGATATTACCGTAGGTCAAGTTTATGTCTTCTCTGGTTACTTTAATGATTGTATTGTTAAAGTTATAGGACTCACTCAGACTTATGTCTGACCCCGTTGTTTTATCTTTTTCCCAACCCTCAGGTCCTACGGCGGATCCTAGCAGTAGTAGATCTTGATCGGATTGCTGTTCCAGTCTTTCGGAGCTTGGGTAGATGTAAAGCTCCAGTTATCCAGTTATCTTTTCTTTTGTTATGGCTATTGTATGAGAGAGTGGGATTATGTACTTCTTTATTTTGACAGATATTGTACTTGACTTTTATCATGGTTTTATGATGTAACCAGACATGTTTATTTCCGCTGATATGAGATGATGTTTTAAAATTTCAAATACTGTTTATATCTGTCTTGGTGTAATTTTTCTGTTCTATATTCACTAAAATACTCCACCGATGCTATGGCATTCCCTTAGTGAGTGACTATAGCGGGCGTGGGGTGTTACACACCCTTAGCTGATGAAACCTGGTAGCTAAATCTACTTGGGAGAAAACCAACGCACCTACAAGCTGATCGAACAAATCATCTATTCTTGAGAGTGGGTGTCTATTCTTCTTAGTCAGCTTGTTTAGCTCCATATAATCAATGCACAGGCGAAGCGAACCATCAGCTTTGGTCGCGAACACTACCGAAGCACACCATTCGGAAATACTCCATCTTATGAACCCCTTTTCAAGTAGCTCTTTGATTTGTTTGCTGAGTTCCATTCTCTCCCTTGGGGCCATGTGCCTAACGGGAAAAGCAACGGGCTTTACATTATCAACGAGGTATATGCGGAAGTCTATCTCCCGCTTCGGAGGCAAGCCCTTTACCTCTTTAAACACATCCGAGTATTCACGGACTATCCTTATAGACTGCAGGTTCACTACAGACGCATCAAGAGATTCTAGATAACTAAGCATGACGGAGTTCATGGGATTACCAGAAATTTCGAGAGTATTACCGAGGCGAGTCATGAGTCTAACCACTCTCTTTTCACAATCAAGGACGGCACCATTACTGGATAGCCAGTCCATGCCTAGAATCAGCCCATAGCCCGTGAAGCCCAAAACAAAGGCATTAGATTTAAACCCAACGCTTAGTATAGATAATTTCAAATCCAAACAAACCATTGACAAATAATCTGAGCCCCCAATTGGATTTGAAACAACCAAGGGATCCTCTACTATACTGGTGTCTAGATGCAGAGATTCCACTAAAGCTGTAGATATAAAAGAGTGCGATGCGCCAAAATCAAATAGTGTACGTACAGGAAGATCAAAAAGATAGAATAAACTTTCGACAGAAATATCTCTACCACGTTCTTGCGGAGGTGCCGTGAGAGCGTACACTTGTCCTCCAGAAGAAGGTCCAGCTCCTTGCCCTTGCTTCTTTGGGCATGCCCTAGCCATGTGTCATATCTCACCATAGTGGAAACAGCCACCCATCTTCCTCTTCTTCTTCTTGCAGTCTGTGATCAGATGCCCAAGAATGCCACAGAAATTACACTTTCTCTTTTCACAGGTTTTGTTGTTCTTCCCGCCTTTCTTTGAATCAGTCTTCTTGTTCTGCGACCCTTCTCCCTTCTTATCTTGAGGCACTTCCGCTTTTGCCTCATTCTTGCCCTTGTCTTCCTCATGTAAGAGAGCCATGTCCACTAACCTCTCGTAAGTAGCCCCTATAGGTATATGGGTCATAGCCAAGCTGTGAAGTGGCTCATTCCACCCCTTGACAAAACGGAGAGCCTTCTTATGAGGAGTATTCACCAAGTCCAGTCCAAATCAGGCCAGCTGATTGAATTGATTGACGTACTCCTTGACCGTCATACTTCCTTGCTTAAGAGATAAGAACTTTTCCAGCTGTAAACTTCGTTCAGCTTGTGAGAGGAATTTCATCTCAAACCTTATCCTGAAATCCATCCATGTGTCAACTGGTCTTTCAGCGTTAGTGACTTCCCACCAATAGGAAGCTTCGTCTTTGAGCAACCATACTACCAACTGTATCTTCTGCCTATCGTCCACCTTGAAGATAACGAACAGATCCTCAGTTTCTTTAAGCCAGTTCCTTGCTTCTACGAATGATCCAGTTCCCTTGAAATCCTTTCCACCTATGGCCCTAAAGTCTCTACAAATCTTTGAGAAAGCATTTGCACGAGCAAGAGGAGGAGGGACTGCTGCAGCTGGAGGAGGAATATCTGTTGGGCCTGCGTCGTTGGCCCTAGCCTCTAAGTACCTCCTAAAATAGCCAGGTATCGGTACCCCCTCTAGAAGGTTAAGATTCCTAGACGTGCTGAAACGAAAAAGAAAAGATTCAAAATGAAGGATAGAAAGATAGTGCATATGGCTTTGGTGATTATGCCTTTTTAAATTTAAAACAATACTTTTCCTTGTAAAATGCTTCTTTATATTTCTTTTGAAAACAGTTTTTCAAAAATTCTTATCTGATCTCGTAAACCTTTGCTCTGATACCAAGTGAAACACCCCACCTCCGTTAAGGTCACCCACAAAGGGAATGCCTTAACTTTGGTGGAGGGTTATAGGTACAAGACATAGAAAAATTTACAAGACCTATAAATTTAAGCAGCGGAAATTCAAATCATTTATTGCATACGTAGTTTTAATACAAAAGAATTGCATCAAATTGTCTCAAAATAACTTCTAAAACATTACAACATAATCTCTGTCTTGATTATTAAATAAAGAAGCATAAATCGAAAGTAAAAGTGCATAAATCTCCTATAGGATAATGTCCAAGAGCCATAGCTAAGGTGAGAGAGAGTCCAAATCATACATCTACTTTCTTGAAGCTTACAAAGAGTCTGACTAAGCTGGAGTATTCCCTCCTTGAGGACCTGAGGGGGAGGGAAATGGAAGAAAAGAAGATGAGAGAAAATGGGTCAGACAATAAGTCTGGTAAGTTCAGTGATTAATAGTATTTAAACAAGAAAAGGGATCATGACAGTGATAACAGAACATAGGACAATACCCTAGTATAAGATAAGAGGAACATGTGATTGCACCCATTACTATAGTCTCTGCACCTACTTAACCACTGGTTCAACCAGCCCACGTGTTTATAACAAACGATCCCCTTAACGATCGGCTCCTACTTGTACGCATTCATGTCCTGTGTCATTCGGCCCCGCTTGACTGTTGCTACCTGTGTTGGTCCCACCATGGGGTGTATCAGTCCCTCTGGTGGCAACCCGACATGATTAAAGATGCATAGTGTACACTACTAATGCCCAGTACCTGATTTTTCCACTCCGGAGTACGTGCATGCCCATACTTCGTCGGAACCTACACTAGCCCACCAACCGCCGACTTTTTGATTGCTTATAATTCAGCCCAGTAATCATGCCCTACCCTGCCTAGTTTCAGGGTACCATGATACATCTACGTGAGTTACTGCTGAAATGGGTCCCCGTTACTAGGGTTTTCTAATCAACATGTTTATTTGGTTAAGTGTCCAAGTTTACCTAACCCCGCCCATTCGTTTAGTTAACATGTTGAATCAGTTAAGTGTTTTCCTAATTTACTTAACCCTACCAATCCTAACTTAGCTTTAATTTATTAAAGCACCAACCATTCACATTAGACAGGTCTTGTTGTGTTCACTGGATGTGCTAGTCGGTTCCGGGCAGATTTACACCATAACTCAGTCTAACCTCAGGTTCTTTTTGGGCTTGATGCATTAACCACCCACATTAGACAGGTCTTGTTGTGGTCACTGGATATGCCGGTCGGTTCCTGGCAGATTAACACCACAACTCAGTCTAACCTCGGGTTAGGTATGTTCGTCTTTTCTAAATTCATATTTTCCTATATATGTCATATTTCTTTATGTAAATTATTTTTAATTTACTCATTCCATAATTATCTTTTCAAATATTGCTCACAATGAATGGTATATCAAACATACCATTTTATGAACAAACCTGTGCCATGAATTTTCATGTTTTCCCGTCGTTATCCCCGCAGAACGTACGTATGAATTGCATAAAATGTTGGGCTAGCAAATTAGCCTAAACCCATAAACAAAAACAGGTAATAAACAAGGAACATGAAATAAACATAAAATAGCATACATTTAACTTATCACATGTAACTTGGCATATACGTTTCATTATCTTAACTAAACAGGTAAAGGTGAACTAGTTGGATCTAATTTTCATATAAACTTGATATGGGTATAACATGGATGTTTAACATATAAACAAAATTTTTAAAGCACAATTTAGCATACTAACTTATGTATGTCAAAACATAAGAAAGCCACTATGAACATATTTGAATCACAACTTGGCATGATAACTTATGTATTAAAACATAAGAGGACTACAAATCCAATCTTATAACATAAATAGATTCAACTTGACATAGTTCTAAATATTCATAAATGTTAATCTAACATGTAAGCATGTGATTTAGATCCTAAACTTGCAAATAACCACCAACTTACAACATGACATGTTTTACAATTTAATTGGCAAAATAAATCCATTACCCAAATCATACAATATTGTTCATCACCATAAGTATATAGACATGATTAATATACAACATGTTCATCGCCACAAGCATATAGACATGATTAATTGCAATGATACTTTAAGATAAACGAGAATCAAATCTTATACATAAGCATCATTCCATATCCCAATTACAACATGTCATGATTCAATTGAAAGGATGTTTAAATCTGCGAAATAACTAACTTACAAACAAAAAAGAATTCTTGCGTTCTAAAATCTGAATTCTTAAATTGGAGATGCGTGCCTTTGAAGAAGATCTTGAATTAGACTAGTTTTTAATTTTGATTTTAGATGTAAGCTTTCGACTTGTCTTTGAATTGAAAAAGGGTGACGGCTACTCCAAGTTCTCTACTGACGGCATTTCAGTTCTAGGATTATTTTTCTGTGTGTGTTTAGGTTGAGAATTGAGTTGTTTATATAGAATTCCAATTTAATTATAGCCGTCAGATGAACCTATGGTTAATCACAGCCACTCAGACCTGATCAGGACCATCTAGAAACCCTAGTGACTCACCAGCATGTCATCAGTCGTTTAAATTTCAAATTTGGCTGAGGGCCTGGTCGACCCCCAGGTCGACCCCTGGGGGGGAGGTCGACACTAGGGTCGACCTGCCTGGGCGGGAATTTTCCCACCCAGCCCGCTTCTGACTTCTGTTTGAATTTGAACCTGTTTTTCTTCGAGCTGTTTGAATTTATTTGAATTTCTAAAACTTCTGACAGCCATAACTTCTTCGTACGAAGTCCAATTTACGCAAACTCGGACTCTATCTCAACCAGAATTCCGAGACGAACATAATGGCATAACCCGTTTCCCTTAATTCTCATTTTTAAATTAAGTAATTTAGGATTCATTATTATAACATTAATAGAAAATACGGGGTGTTACACTTCGGATCCACCCAATCATACATAACATTCCCCTTTTCATCGGTATGCTCCACCGCATGTGTGTTTGAAAACCTCTGCCAGCAAAGGCTCTCTTCCTAACTTTGCGAACTGAGTATATATACAGTAATAAAATTATTGAAAATAAGAATAAATGATATACAATACATTTTTATGTGAACATATGCTAAAAATATTTAGAATTTACACCATTTCTCTCCTATTCTATTGGAATGACTTAGAGTCACCGTGGTGTAAAGCAGGATTCTTAACTCTATTTGCCTTATTTCTAGCTCCTACTTTCTATTAAATTTGACACACGATTAATTAAAATAAAGCAATCAATATAAATGTGAATATTTTCATTAAAACTTACTTTAGCTGCTTCTGTATCCCAGTATGCTAGAAATGCTGCCCAAACATCGTCACTCATCCACGGAGGTTTTTTTACCATATGTCTTCACCCTTGAAATTGCCTCTTGATAACTTTTACGCATCTTCATATTCCAGTGCATCAAAAAAGTTGGCATGTCCTGCTCCTCAACACGTACAATAGCCTTCTTTCCAATGTGCATGACGTTAATATTATGTTGAAGTAGTAGATTTTTCCAGTAAGGTAACTCCTAAAATATATTTTGCTTGCACCAATTATGAATGTCCGATTTACCTGGAATTTCAACATGCTTCGTGGTTTCATGTATCTTTGGGTAGTCACTTACGATTTCGTATATCTCTTCACTTGTCCAAACTTTAGGTGGTAACATAGTTTCTACTCTGTTAGCTTTGAATTTTTTTTATCCATTCTAAATTTATGATTAATATGCAGAAAGCACCGATGACAGTCAAACCAAGAAATTTTTTCCTATAATTTAATGAAAATGCTCGTGTCTCCTCCATACAATGAGGACAAGATAGACGTCTAGATGTGCTCCAACCTGAAAGCATGCCATATGCAGGAAGATCACTAATGGTCCATAACAAAGAAGCAAACATACGAAAATTCCTTTTTATTGAAATGTTGTATTTCTTAACTCCTTCATTCCATAGTGTTCTCAACTCTTCAGTCAACGGTTGTAGATAAACATCAATTCCTTATGTCGGAACATAGGGACCGGGGACGACAATCGTTAGAAACATATATGGATTTTTCACATACATCCATGGAGGTAAGTTCCAAGGAGTAACAATGATAGGCCATGAATTTTCATAGACATCCATGGAGAAAATCCATCTGTACATAAACCAAGCCTAACATTACAGCTCTCTACAACAAATTCAGGATAAGTCCTATCGAAGTTTTTCCATGGTTCACCATCAGACAGATGTATCAATGTTCCTTCTTCTGGTGTTCTCACGCTATGCCATCACATATGACATGCTATAGTAGAAGATGCATATAGCCGTTGAAGTCTAGGAGTTATGGGTAGATAATGCATTCTTTTTTATGAACCTTCTTTTCCTTTCTTTTTTCTTGGTTTATATCTATCTTCATTGCAAAATTTGCATTTTCTAAGGTTAGCGTCTTCTTTCCCATGCAACATGCAACCTTTAACACATATATATATCTTCTGATTTGGTAGTCCAAAAGCTGACACAAGTTTTTCACTTTATAATGATTATCGCACATCACTTTATTGCGCGACATGTGTCGTTTTGCAGTTTGTACAACTGTTGTAATGCAACTTCTGTAAGATTGAAAACCCTTCCCACAACGACCTCATAGTAGAATTCAATAAATCATAAAAAAAAATTAGCTTCCTCCGTTGGTTCATCAACATTTTCGTTCTCATCGCCACCTTAATCAATGGTAGGATTCTTTGATCGTTCTGCATCTTGCCCTATATTTTCTATCGGATTCGTCATTGTATTATCGTTCATCTTGTATTATCGTCCTATACCACTATAGGATTGGACGTAAGTTGAACTAGTTCTCCATGATGATCCCATAAGTAATAATTTGGTAAAAACCATATTTATACAAATGTACTTCTACTTCATATGGCTTCCAATGCTTTAGAAGTCTGCACTTACTACACGGACAACGAACATCAACGTTACTTCTTTTATTAGATTTATCAAATCTAATAAATTCTTGGAAACCATTATATAAATGCTCCTTTATCGACCATTTCCTACCGGTTTGGGATTCATACATCCAACTGCGGTCAAGAAAATAATCGAATATTTTCCTGATTTGCAACAAATAAGTTAGAAAATTCGATCAAACTCTTTATATTAATTGAAGTCTTCTAAAATTTCATTTATAACTACGTCATGTTTTCTGTTTATTACTTAATTTCTTTTTACTTTGACGACCGATCAACCTACTTCCCATTAAAAATATAATAACGTAAGCATACTTTATAAATCATTTCAGGTTAAATGGTTAAACAAAATTTTGGCAGCACTTCCCTTTGGTTTCGATATCGTACATAAATGCATGTACACATGAAAAAAAAGGAAAGTGCCATCGAAATTTTGTTAACTATTTAAACTGAAACAATTTAGAAAATATGCTTACATTATTATATTTGTAACTTGTCCAACACTGGGACAAATCCAATGAATATTGTATCAGATGAAATAGATTCCCGTTCTGTGCAAAATAACGAATATCCATATAACAATCATATACAACACTTGTCGGACGGAGCCAAAATTATTTAAGGGGTTCACATAAGTAAGACGTTATATAATTTGTAAACTAATTACATATACAAAATATTTTTTCATACTTTCAATTTGTAAACTAATATTAATAACCAACTAGTATCCCAATTTCAGTTAATTTTTGTTTAAATTATGAAGTATAAATTTGTTTTAGTTAAATTTAGTGTAAAGTATAAATTATGAAGTTAATCTTAGTTAGTTTAAATTTTCGAAAGATAAATTAAGCATTCAAGTTAACTAATTAATTTCATTTAAAATTTGAAGAGTTAAGTTACAAATATGATTTTCATTTTAAATTTTAGTTCATTAAAATGTATTTTGAATTATTAACTTTAGTGAAATTGTAATATTTTGATTTCACTTAATAAAGCAGTTAAATACAAGTGAATATTAGGCACATATCCCTAAAACCATATTTAATTAGAACGGCCTCCCTCGCTAAGTTTCCATGCAAACCCGATCCCTATTTTTGGCTTTACGTGTTTTCTTAAAAAAATGTGCCACTTAATAAAAAAAACTAAAATCTGCAAAGGTTAAGAGAAGTTTACGGAAATTAAAAAAAGTTGCATACATGTATGCAAATACCAACAATAGTGTCATACATGTATGCAACTTTTGCATAAGCTGTTTTTATTGAAAATTTGGACCAAAACTTACATACATGTGTGTCGCTATTTGAAATACTTACACACATGTATCCATGTATTGCATGTAGTAAAACTATACTGAATTTTTCCTGTAGATTGTTGCATACATGCGTGCAACTTTTATGTTTTTATTGCACACCTGAATGCAAATAAATGTGAACTACTTTGCATGCATGTGAATTTTTGCACACTTGTGTGCAAGAATTCTGTTTTACTTGCATGCATGTATGCATGAAAACCAACACAAACGCATGACTGGAATACTTGCACAAAAGTATGCAAGAAAATTCAAATATTTGCATACTATTATGCATTTAACTGCAGTTTTCCTATTTTTTTTTCGGTGTGCTTTCTGATGGTTTTTTCGGCTGAATTTTTTTGATGTTTAATTGTTTTATTTTATTATTAATTTACGTGATTTTTTTTAAATTTTTTTAGTGAATTTTTGAAAAATAGGGACCTAATTGACAATAAGTTTAGGACCGGATGTGAGCCTAATTTTGAAACTTAATAGGGACCAGGGCCGGTCCTGGCCTAGTGCGAGCCGTGCGACCGCACAGGGCCCATTAGGTCAGGGGGCCAAAAAAAAACTGTATTACCTTTACTAGAGTTGTTTTTCTTGTCAGTATGTGTGTACTTGATAGTAATTTATCTATGCAAAAGTAGATATGATTGTATGCTTTGTTGACATCAATCAATATATTAAAATGGAGATGTGGCTTGTGTCAACCTCTAGTTGACAGATTGAAAATGTGGGTAAAAACTTTATGAATTTGCTGAAACACGCAATTTTCTCAATGGAGATGCACAGTAGAAAAAGCACATTTTCACTTAAGTTCAACTTCATAAAAAAAAAAATTTAAGGACCCAAAATTTTGGGTCCGCACTAGGCCCATAAATACTCAGGGCCGGCCCTGATAGGGACCTGTGTCAGATGGGCCCTAAACACAATATGTGAATAGTTAAAAATTGTATAAAATATGACTAAATTTAATTTTTAGTATATATAACAGTTTAATAAAATATCAAAATAGTTAAATCAATGATAAAATATAATTTAATTTAATATTTAGTTAGTAAAGTAGTTTATTAAAATATTTAGTTAGTAAAGAATAAAAATTAAAATTAGAATTATAGTAAATACAATAGTTTACTAACTTTATATATATCACTACAAATAAAATGTTTATCAACACAAAATTCATCAATTTAAAGTAGTAATTTATTTTCAGTTTCTTTTCCATCAAAAATCCCCATACTCGTATGAATTGGAGCTTAAACAATCCATGTTTAAAGACTTTTTCCTTAACTACTTTACATTTACTACCATTGAACAATTACATTTATTAATTATTCTCAAATCAACCAACAACATAATCAACATACAATACAATCATCGTAATCCCAATTCCACATGTGATATTCAACGTTTTTAACCTTCCTAAATCAATTACATATGTGATAATTAACCTTCTAATCAATTACATTTATTCCCAAATCAATCTACAACACAATCATCATCATAAGCATGAAAATTAACCCATATAAACATGACAACCGATTTCATATCTATAAACAATCAATTTACAAACCATATAAACATGAAAATTAACTCTAATTAACCCTGATTAAACATAAAATAGGGTTAGAAGACATACCAACACAAAATCGAAAGCTTGGAAGCGAGATTTGGGCGGTGAAATCGCAGCAGCGATGGGGGGCGACGGGGTAAGTTTTTTTTTTAAGTTGTGAAGAAAATTGGAGAAGAAAGGTTACGGTCTGCTGATTGTATCAGTAGACCGTGCAACTGTTTGCAACTGCCGCTTTTTTAGCCATCGCAAGCCGTTGTACCCTCTCGTCGCATTTTGAGATGCACCTTGTAGTGGGATCAGTAGCGAGTATACCTTGCACTCCATAGATTTCAACCACGACAGAATTACAATTTATCTCTAGAAGTTAACTAGAGATTATAAGTAATTCTATCGTTTTATGAAAATTATGGTCTTCAGTTTGCTCCGTCTCGATCAACATCTGATATCTTCAACATTCCGTATTTGCTAGTCAAAATGGTTTTCGAATATAATTTCGATACCGGTCTCTCCGTACCAACAATCGCATGGGTCAGGTTTGATAGTCGGTTATTTTACTATCAAATAAACAACCATTCAATCATAAAAATAAAAATAGATCTACTGGTTCAGTATTCAGCATCGCTTGGCTTTTTTGATTAAAAATAAATAATGAATGTTTAATTTAAAAACTTCTAAATCTTTCAATAATTCGAACATAGTTTTTACTTCTTATTTTAATATACGAATATATTAAAAATCATTTCCTTTTTATATACTTAGAAAAATATCTTATAATCGTATCAAGTTTCCCATCATTCAATCATTTACAAAACATTTGCTACCTCATTATCTATAACTGGGAAACAAGTTTAACTTATTTTTCATAAAATTATGTTACGAAATCTCTTTTATTTCTTTTCTTGAAAATAATAACTAACCCTTGTTCCTTTAGAATAATCCCATCCTAAAACTCCACTTTTCGTTTCCTTTTTCCCTCAAAACATTGTTATATTTTCGCACAATTTTCTTTTATTTCCTTTTTATTGGAGATATCTGTATATATATATATATATATATATATATATACACATACACACATTCTCAAGTCTTTTCATTTACATTACTTTGGAAATTCCATATATATTCTCGAGTCCTTTTTATTTCCTTTTTCTTTAGAAATCATATTATACATTCTCAATTCTTTTATTTCATAACATTCCTATTATTTATTCATGCATTTCTAAAATTCAACATTTATTAGTCCCTGACCGTAAACTGGTAAGCGAATAATTCTCTAAGTATCAACCCCGGCAACCGAAATATCAACACCGATGACCAAAATCAACATCAGATTAACACTTAGAAAATCATTGAACTCAGCCAATCTCCAGTTAGGTTCCAATTCTTATCTTAACTCGTTATCATCCCATTATATTCCACTTGTAATTCATTCAACCATTTTCCATTTGAAAATATCATTTCAATTCCATTTCTTTCACTTAATTCATTATGAAGTATCGCCAACTCAAAATCAACACTTCGACTTCACATCTCCTTTATAAACCATGTTTATAAATCTCAGGTTTTAATATAAACCCCTTCTTATCTCAACTTCTTAAACTTAATTCAAACTTTCAGTAAATATTTATTTTAAGCTATCATGTTTGCTTAAAATCCCTTTTATAACTTAACTCATAAAACTCGGGTTTTATATAAAGCCCGTTTATAACCTCCTTTAACAATTTAACTATATTTCATTTCAAACTTGATTTCATAAATAAATTTCACTTAAAAAGTGATCTATTACATTATTATTAATTAAAATAATAATTTATTCATCATTAACTACTGTAGAAGTAGTTAAATTCTTTATTAACTAAACTAAATAGTAAACTCCATTTTGAAATTTTATTAAAATAAAACAAATATCCATTACACCATTACATTTGGTTAATGATGACAAACCAATTTTATAATCAATTCCAGTTGAAACGGTCGACTTAGTCAACTCAAAACACAATTATTTCTTTAACCAATTCCAAGTAATCCCTCTTTTAAATTAATTGATAATATAATTAATTTAAATAACTTTTTTTAATTGTTTATTAGAACAATAAATCTAATTCTTAACTATTACTTTAATTTCTACTCAACTACTTACAAATCTTATTAACATAAGAATTTGATATTAAAAAAATTTAATAACTATTTCTGAACTTAAATAATAAATATAAATTTCCTTTTTAGTAAACTTCTATTCAAATTAATAGATTCCAAATTCTATCTTATAAAACAAATTTATAATTTCATTTATGTCGATTCACCTGATGGTAAATCCATATTTAAAAACGATTGATTTTTAAGCCATCTACCTCCAATTACTCAACAAATATTACCCATTGGTTAATACCATAATAAATGTTGAATTACGATTCAACAATTAATCATAATTAGGTCGGTCATACAGTTCATATAATGGTAATATGAAAATAAATAATAAATTTGAGGAATCCAGTTGGATACCTCAAACCTATTTTTACCTGCATCCAAATACGTTATCTCAAATAAAATCATTCAGAAAGAATTATCAAATTTAAACTAATACTTTTGAAATAGTAAATATCGACTATTTAACATCAACCAATTTATATTGACAAATAATTCAAACAACTAAATTAAACAAGTTTATATTATTATAAACTTGACCAATAAGGTAAGTTACCTCAATTGGTTCCAATTATTAGAATAACGATTTGGTGTTTCATTGAAATTAAACAACGTTTAATTTCATCGGTTCAATCAATATATGAATATATAATTAATAAACAATCAACCATTAGCAACCATAGCACACAATTATAAAAACCCAACCTATATAAAATATAAATGGGAAGAACTAAGTGAGTTTAACCCACCTCACTACTACAAAAGTGGGCATATTCGACACTATTTTTCTGTGGCCGTAGATCAGAAAATTGTTGCCGTAGGCCATTTTTTCAAATAGGCAACACCAAGGGGGCGTGGCATCCACGGCCGTTGCATTAGCCATCTAAGGCAACGCTTTTATCCATCTACAGCCACGGAAAGAAAGTGTTGAATTATAACCCTATTGGAACAGTATATGCATGTAATGCAACAACATACAGCGTTGCCTTAAGCAGAAGCCGGAGCCTGGCTTCCAGGTCATGCTAGTGGGGTCCACATGGACTTTCTACGTCAGCTGCCAATGTGTCATATGCCACGTCAGCTCTCCACATTAGCTGCGCATGTGTCACATGCCATGCCAGTTATCCATATGGCACCACATAAGCCGTGGGGCCCACGTGTCGTACCATTGTGAAATTAATAATATTACACTTAATGCAACACCACAACATAGTCTAATGCAACACCATAGCATAGTCTAATGCAACACCACAATACCATCTAATGCGACACCACAATACTGTACTACAACACCAGAGAATATCAACTGCAATGGTAAAAAAGTCAAATGCAGCAGTAATACAACCCTGTAATTACAAATTCTGTAGTACATATATTCAACCCAAAACTTTGTACCACATTCATACATATATACCAAAATATTCATAAAATAAATCCTCCCAAAACATTCATCACCACAGTCAGACCAACCAATTATATATACCAACTCACAAGTGTCATCACCAACACATACCACAAGTGTGATCACCAAAACATACCACAGGTGCCATAACGAACACATACCACAGGTTCCATAATTTAAAAGAACAATTCGAATATATACCAAGTGCTAACACATACCATCCAAATACTTCAGTCAGTTACCGGGGTTACAATGCTAACAATGTCATCTTCATCACTTGTTGTGGTGACACAAGTCTCCGATATCTACATTAAGATCTGGATTGGCTTCACCTAGCTTTTTTAACACCCATGACATGTTCTCTTTCACTTTTTTGTTCACCTTTTCTTCCAAATTCACCTCAAGCTCTTGCCTTATTTTTTCGATAAGCTCTTGCGCATAACTGTTCGAAGAACCTGGAGTTGTTGGAGACTTTTCGACCATTTTACCTCGCCTTCCTACAAGCCAATTCCGTGTGTGGCTCTTCCCACCAGATTCAAGTGCATCTACCTCAGCAATGTTTCCTACATCCACCATTGCTTGAACCTTCGCCTACAAAATGAAAATCAGGCAAGCGTATATACAAATAGGCAGTTGGCAGAAATGAATTTATTAACAGAACTAGTTTTCTTTCAAACTAACTATGTGTTGGATTTAACAAACAGCTCCAACAAACGTACAATGTGTCAATTATACTGACACAAGTATTGCTATTTCGGTATCTAATGTAGTCATGTATTTGGCCTTTAATTCATCCGTGTTAGTCTTGTAATTTCTCCACGATTCTCGTTTATACGTTTCCAAATAAACCAAGGTATCGGATGAGGAGGCTTTTTGTGGGTCCTTCTTTCTCTGTCAAGTATTAGGATTACCAAAAACTTTAACATTCAATGTTAAGAATTTACAGATCTAGCTACTGCCCATGAACATTGTGACAATGATATAAAATATAATTCAATGATATAACAAATTAGAATTATCATGTGGCCAATTCAACTCAATCACAAAAAAGAATAACTTAAGTAAAAAAACACATACTATATGTTCTTTGGCTGCTGCATGAGTTTTTGGACCTTTGGTATGTGTCATTTAATGAATTACGATGTGCAGAATTAGTATCAGCTAGGGCCTGGA
Organism: Allium sativum; assembly: GCA_030737875.1. NCBI lineage: Eukaryota > Viridiplantae > Streptophyta > Magnoliopsida > Asparagales > Amaryllidaceae > Allium > Allium sativum. The sequence continues at coordinate 339,619,468 of CM060920.1, read as the reverse complement.
AATCCAAAAAAATAGCACTAAACAAGGAAATTGCGAACTACTAAAGAAAAGATTAGCACTAAACAAGATAATGTGAACTACTAAACATTATAAAAATGTGAATATCATTAAAGTCGTACCTTAACTACTTCATCCCCCCAGTATTCCAAGAGCATTTTAAAATCCTCCAATGGAATTGTAGTTGGCCTATTTGCAAGTCTTTCCTCACCAGTTGAATATTTTTTATAATACCTTGCTTTGATGCGAGACTTGTACTGCCTCCAAGAGTCATTAAGTGTGTTCTAGACCCACTTGTGTCCTTCTTCCGGAATGACATACCTAGCCTACAATATACAATCACAAAATTCAGTAAATAAACTAATTAATTAAAACCAAGCATTTAGGAAGTCGGTTGAACTATATATGGTTTAGGGTGATAGATTGTACCAGAGCATATTCCAACATTAGTCGCTTTAATTGATCAGAAACAACATGCCCAATTGATGTAAGTAAGAGACACATTATCCTTTGCTAGTGTCCCAAGAAAATTGCTTGACTTTGTAATATTATCAGATACTGGCTGACCATTGTCATTTAAATCAATGACAACTTTATCATTAGGGGTTCTAGCATGCACCTTGGTCATTTTTGACTTCCCTCTAGGTTTTTTTGGACCTTGTACTTTATCTACCAAGTTTAAAAAAATGAATAGAAAATAGACACACTCATCAGTGCAGTGCATAGATAAAGAAACATTGTACCTATACCTGCTTCATCTTCCTGTGCAATCCACTCCTGCTCTAATCGATCAGTGAGATTTTCCCTTGTTGGAGGCGCTTCAACATTCTGCTTTTGAAATTTCTGCATCGCTAAATAACCAGGAAATGACTAGCAGCTTCACATGAATTGGTTGATTGATTGAACAATTTGCTACATGTAGGTTTTAAAACGGACGGACGAGATGTTGTAGGTGAAAAAGACGGTGTAGGTTTTGTCAATTTATTTAAAGTTTCTGCGAATTTATCCTGGTTACTGAGTTTCTTTGGAGTGCGAGTGCATGTCCCATTGTTGGAGCCAGCTTTCTTTGGAGGAGGGTGTGGGTCATTACTTCCCTTTCAATTTCAATGGCTGCAATGGTTCGCGAACGAGTTGTTGGTCCAAGTAAAGGATCCTTTGACCTAACAATTTTGATTCTCTAAAATTAAGTCGAAGTTCAAGTTTTTTTACGTTCATAAAGGCAAAACAGTAAGTAATAAAAAATAACTTCTTTATACCTCCGAATCCGATGAATCATCAGTGACTTCTTCACCAGCATTTTCTGGGATGTATTCATCAACTCCAGCAACATCTTTACCTTTAACTTTCCTATTTCATGCGGCAGCCTCTTGCATACAACTAACCAATGAAGGCACCCCAAGTGATCTACTAACTACATCATTTTCTTGCATTCATGCAATTTGCTCTTGTTCATACTTTGTCAAAACTGATGGTTGTGAGAACTATAAGCGGATTAGCATTATTATTCAATATTGATGATAAATTTAAGCTAGTTAACCAAATAGAGTCGATGTATAAACAGTTCTTGCTATTTAGACAGAATGCATTCACAAAGAACAAATAGTCACTTGAATTAGCTGTTGCCTTCATGGTCGGAATAGGACATCGACACAATAATAGAAAACATTAAAATCCAGTTCTTCCTTTTACGTGCAGAATTTTAATAAAATGTAGTTTGAAATACAAGATTTCATCCAGATTAATAAAACTGAAATGAAAACCAAAAAATACCTGAACATCAGCTTCATTCTCACAGGTATCATCGTTATTATCTATTTCATTTTCTACATTTAATTTCCTCCTGGTTCCGTTGTCCGTCATAGTAACAACTTCTTCATCATTGTTCATATCAGACTCCGGCAATAGTTTGTTCTGACCAACTTGAGTTGGGTTGTTTTTCATCATTTTGTGTTGCTGCTGAAGTCTATGTGTAGTAATATACTTGCACTTTGCAACCGGCTTCTTAGAAGAACCTGGAACAATAAAAATAATAACGATGGCCTCCTTCATAGTTCTTTACACACACACACAGATATATGTAAAAATGGATCTATATTACATATATATATATACCTTGAATTATGTTTTTCCTTGGCCATATGATAACATGTAGCTGTAGTTGAATCAATGGTTCATTGTCTTTGTCAACGGTGTTGTCGATGTAAAAAACCACTTCTTCTTGCTTGTTGCAAGCCTGTACGTATTCATTTACATCCTTGTCATTCAATATCAGCTGCCAGCCACCCCTCGTTCCTTTGCTGATATAGACTCCACATATTTCAGTGTAATGGAGACGTTCTTTAATAAAGTCCATAAGAACACTAAGAAAAGTGATCTACATCATATTTTGGTACTACGAAGGATTCTCCAACGACGTAACATGTCCTTTGAAACTGTCCACCATGGTGCAATCGGATATTTATAAGTTCATCCATCTTGTACAAAATGAATACATTAGAACAAGGTACATGCATGTTAAAGTGGACAAAAAACAACAACTATGACATTTTGATCTATAACCAATTTAGATGATAGTAAAGAAAAACATTAAATCATAAAACATGTGAACAGTGTAGATTACATTATGAGAAAAGAGTGCCAAATGCATTCATCAAAGATAATAATTTACAACTAAAACAAAAAGTGCCAAATACATCATAAATTAGACAACAGGTTAGACCAAATTAAAGCAATAAGAAAGACGAATTTTTTGTCCTAACGATATGGAACAGGATCAGGAACTTCTGCTTCTAGTTTGGTTTCTAGTTGTATTATGGGGACATCATCCCTAATCTAACCCCATCAACAACTTCTGGTTCTAGTTCACCACCTATGCCTATATCATGTGAATGCATATTTCTCATATCTTCTTCTATTGCATTCTGGTTTTCAGTATCACACCAATCCCTTGGCAATTTTTTAATAACGTAATGACTGTTCTTTTCAACTACATCTTCCACATAAAATACTTGTTGCATTCGCGAAAAAAGGACATAAGGATTAGTTTTATGGCACTTGCTAAAATTTACTTGAGTAAGACCATATGAATCTTTTTCGTCTTGGTACCAGCAACACTTAATAAGGGCCACTTGAAAGCTCCCCAATAATCAAGCTAAAAAATTTCTTCGATTGATCTGTAGTAATCGACATCACCCACTATTGGGTTTTGGTCTTTCAAACTTGCAAAGTTGGTGGGTTTGACAGTCAAAAATATACCACTATTTTGTGTGGTACATCGTGAATCTCTAAATTTTATGTGGAATCTATATCCATTTACTATATAATCGATAAACTTCCTAGCTACTCGATTAGGACCTAATGCAAACACCTCTAGATCTGATGAAATATTGTCCTTTTTCAGAACCTCTTCTTTAAGCCAATTCCAAAACTCTTTGAAATGTTCTTGTCCCCTCTTGTATTTTCTTGGATTTGCAAGACCATCCACAAAAGCTCGATGAACCCTAAATAATAATTAAGGTCAAAAAACTATGAAATGCATATATTAATTTATAGTTAAGGATAATGATATAGGAACTTAAGAACTTATTCGATCAAACTGTCAATTTCTGTATTACCGGAATTGAACAGAATATAGCGATGCGTTGCCTTCCAATCTGCATCTTTCAAATTGAACATCTTTCCATCTTTATTCTTCTTTTTTCCAATATGATATTCCAAATCTGTTGGACATCTTCCAAAATAAATCGACATGTTTTCTGTTCCTCCGTCAACGCTTAAAAATCTTGAACAGAAGGTCACACACCCTACTGCGAAGTAACCTTCTGCAATTGAACCTTATGGTCTATTTCTATTTCGCACATAAGATTTCAACTTTCCTATATATCGCTCAATTGGATACATGCATCTAAGATGTTCAGGCCCGCCTTATTCGATTTCTCTGCATAAATGAATAGGCAAGTGTACCATTATATCAAAAAAAGCCTGTGGGAAAAGTCATTTCAAAATGACAAATAATCTCGACAATTTCTTTTTGCATCCTCTTGATATCATTCACTTCGATAACCTTGCTCCATAATCCTCTAAGGAATGCACTAAATCTGATCATTAATAACGCAACCTTGGGTTTTGATGCTTTCTTCATGGTAAACTGTAACAAATAATGGAGTATGAAATGAACATCATGGCTCTTATATCCCACAACCATTCTCTCTTTTATGTGCACGTACCGGCTAACATTCGAGGCAAAATCGTAGGGCAGTTCGGCGTTCTTCAATACAGAGCAAACGATTTCTTTTTCCTTATTTGTCATATCAAATATTGCAGCTCTAATTTCAACATGCTTTCCGTCACCACATTCAACAGGATGAAGGGCCTTCCTTATGCTCAATTCCTGTAAATCCAAACGAGCGTTTAGGTGATCCTTCGATATGCGACCTATAATAAGTAAAGTACCTAATATTTTGTCGCATATGTTCTTCTCTATGTGCATGGCATCCAGATTATGTCAAAGGGGATTATGACACCAATATGGTAAGTCAAACAGTATTGACCCTTTTTTAAAAGGGCCACCACTTTTACCCGGTTTCTTCGACTTATCCCCAAACTGATTTTTGAACCCCCGCAATAACCCTTCAATATCTGTTCCTGCTAATATTTCTGGAATGCTTCCCATTTCAGTTTCTCCATTATATCTCCTCTTATCCAGCCGCCACTTATGTGTCGAATGAAGAAACTCTCTCTGGTGCATATAGCACATTTTTCTGCTATGCTTCAAATAATTTGAAGAAGTTTCATAATAGCATACTGGACACACTAGTTTCCCCTTCGTTCTCCAACCTTACAACGTGGCATATCTCGGAAAATCACTAATGGTCCATAAGACGCTTGCATGTAAATTAAAATTCCCATTAGTCAAGGAATCATAAGTTTCGACGCCAACATTCCATAACGCTTTCAATTCCACAATTAAAGGCTACATATATACGTCAATACTATTCTTTGGAGAATCATGACCAGATATTAATGTAACACCCCATGTCTGTTAATGTCACTCACAAAAGGGAATGCATTAACTTCCATGAAGCATTATAAGTAAACAAAACATGATATTACAAGACAAATACGTAAAGTAGTACTTGAAAATTTTAAAACTTTATTACAAGAGAAACAGAAATGAGTTTGGTTACATCCTTCAAAATCATAATACCAAAACCCAAGTACACAAATATCAGTCTTATTTAAAATCCTTCAGAATGCATAATTTTAAAGCCATAATCCCCAACATAAACTGCCATGAAAAGGTAGAGTCAAAGCCAAGCAATACTTCAAGCAGAGAAAATTTGAATCAAGTTCCTACGTTTCCACCCTGAGCACCCAAGGGGGGAAACGAAAAGAAAAGGGGCGAAAACAAACGAGGTCAGACATAAAGTCTGGCGAGTCCAGTGGCTTTCAGCATATAAATAGATAACAGTATCATGACATGTAAGTAAAGTTGGATGAGAGATAACAGCAACAGGAGTAGCAGGTATGCTTAAGTTAAACAGAAGAAACAAAATGATATAGACTAAGTTATGCTTCTTACTTATATCTTACTTCTCTGCACTAATACTTGTATAACAGGATTAGGTGTTACACTGATGTCTAAACTGAGACAGAAACGGAAACAGAATAGTCTCTACAGAAACATAATGCTAGTAATGGGCCTTTACCACTCCAATAGAGACAGAAGGTACAGAAATAGAATCCTAATAATGGGCCTTTACCACCCCAACTAGTGGGCCTTTACCACCCCAAAAGAGACAGAAGGTACAGAGACACGGTGCTAATAAATGGCCTTTACCACCTCAACTAATGGGCCTTTACCTCCCCAACAGACATAGAAGGTACACCAATAGAAACAGACAGAACTAGGTGTACCCTAAATTCTACCCCAAGAGATCGGTTCCCTAATACATAAATACCCTATGCCAGCCCCACAGAAGGGTGTATCATTCCCTAAAGTGGAAACCTATAGACACAGACCTATTTACAAATGTCACTGTGTCTTACATTCTCAAAGCAAACTAGACACATGCACGCACATGGACAGGTTGGAATTCGCCATCGACACCCCTCGCCATTATCAGAGTGAACCTCTTACAATTAGTTCAGTAAGAGTGCCCGGACCTCTCCTAGGGTTGGGTCATAGTTTTGATACCAGAAAAGGATTACTGACTAATATGGGTTCTGCACAACAGATGAACCAAGTAATTACCCTTCCTAACCTTGTGTCCCCACACTAACAAATTTTCATTTTAACTTGCTTACAGATTTCAGATGTACAAAGTTCAGATTAACTAGTTCTTAGATCAGACATATAGGTTAACAAGTTTTCAGACAAACGGATCAGATATACAGATTAACAGACTTTCAGATTGTTTCACCTAACCTTTATTGGGCCCATAGATTTACGAAACGGGTTTATTAGATTCATCCTCCCAGTTGATTTAACCTTATCCACCCAACACGTTTTAGGCACCATATTTATCCTAGATTTGCATTAATTAATTACTAATGCACAGACCTCTCACATTAGGTCGGTAGCTTGTGGCCGCTGGATGTGTCGGGCGGTTCCGAGCAGACTTCTTGTAACACCCCACTCCCGCTATGATCACTCACTAAGGGAATGCCATAGCATCGGTGGAGTATTTTAGTGAATATAGAACAGAAAAATTACAACAAGACAGATATAAATAGTACTTGAAATTTTAAAACATCATCTCATAACAGCGGAAGTAAAACATGTCTGGTTACATCATAAAACCACAATAAAGGTCAAGTACAATATCCATCAAAATAAAGAAGTACATAATCCCACTCTCATACAATAGCCAAACAAAAGAAAAGATAACTGGATAACTGGAGCTTTACATCTATCCAAGCTCCTAAAGACTGGAACAGCAATCCGATCAAGCTCCACTACTGCTAGGATCCACCATAGGACCTGAGGGTTGGGAAAAAGATAAAAACAACAGGGTCAGACATAAGTCTGAGCGAGTCCTATAACTTTAACAATACAATCGTTAAAGTAACCAGAGAAGACATAAACTGATATACGGTAACATATAGGGATGAATGGCTACCCTAAGCAGTCAACTAAACGAAGATAAAGGATAAAGACGCATCTACCCTCCCTAAGGTAAATTACTAAACTGCACCACACCAGTCGTTCCTAACTTAAAGGTTGATCCCACCCAAGGACTTATAAAATTTACTAATTAGTACCTGCGTACCCCTAGGTGACCAAGTAGGCGCCACGGGGCCCTACAATCCACTAGGTGTACACACTACTTCCCATTCGATCGGCTCCCTAACGTAGATACCCGTGCTGGCCCCACCGTGGGATGTATCATTCCCCAATGTGGCAACCTGATGGAACTAAAGGTGCACGGCTTATATCTACTCGATGCAACAACGGCTTACCTACCAGCCCGGGCCCACTCACGCATATGAAGCCCGTTGGACTTGCGTTGCCACCGCTAACCCGTTTGCCTCTTACAGTCAAGCCCAGTATGCGTGTCCCGTCCTCGACATGGGTCGAGCCCACAAAGATACGTATGGGTTACTGGTTGAAATGGGCCTCCACAAGCTACCCACCTAAGCTTGTCCCTTTTTCTAGTATATCCCACTTAACCCTTTAATCATGTTTTAATTACATGTTCCATTTTGGTTAAGTATTCTAATCGTATTTTCTATTGCCACCCAAGGCAACCACTAGATTTTCTCATGCCACCCGAGGCACCCACTTAACCCCTCATGTCCCTCTACATGCTAATGTGGTTAAGTGTTTCTTAATTAATTAATTAAGAACGTAACCTTTGTAAAGACCTCTCACATTAGACTGTCTTTTATGACCGCTGGTTAAGCCGGTTGGGTCCGGGCAGCCTTATGTCATAACAGAGTCTAACCTCGTGTCTTTACATTAATTACGTATTTAGTTTGTGCCTAAGACCTCTCACATTGGGCTAACATTTGTAGCAACTGGTTAAGCCGGTTGGGTCCGGGCAGTTTTACGCTACAACTGAGTCCAACCTCGTGTCTTAGTCAATTAATTACACCTAATTAATCACCCTCATAATTTTATATTAATTATCCCTAATTAATCAAGTTTTCTTAACATGGGTAGACCTAACTTAATAGGTAAATTCCCATGGGGTAGACCTAACTCAATAGGTAAATTCCCAACACATAGTATGGGTACACCTAACCAAATAGGCAAATTCCCATACTATGTTTATTTATTTTGTGTTATGCATAATTATATTAATTTCACACAATCTTATTAACTTATGCATTTAATTACCCCATCGTTCCCACGTAATTTCGTTCATGATATAACACATATAAAAGGTGTCAACTTGCATATGAATGAACATGTTTCAAAGGTGCCATCTTGCATATTAACAAACACATAACTTGCATATGAACTTGCATAACATGTCACATAACTTGCATATAATATGTCACATAACTTACATATTCATTTTGCATAACAAACTTGCATATTAGCTTATAGACTTGCATAATGTGTCATCATGAACTTGCATATTAATAAACATGTAACTTGCATATTTACATACATGTAACTCGCATATTAACAAACATGTAACTTGCATATAAAGAAACATGTAACTTGCATATTTACATACATGTAACTTGCATATTAACAAACATGTAACTTGCATATTAACAAACATGTAACTTGCATATTTACATACATGTAACTTGCATATTAACAAACATGTAACTTGCATATTAACAAACATGTAACTTGCATAGCATATTACCATGAACTTGCATAACATGCATATGATTACATAGCCCACAACTTGCATATTTAGCATCATGCAAACATAACATACATCATATTAAACTTGCATAAGCTTACATACTCAACATGCATAAACATAAGATTAATGCTAACATCATATCATATGATTCAAAGCTCATTAACCCACATACAAAACCATAAATCTCATCACATCTCATCTAATTAGTTTACCAAAAGATCATCAAAGTGATAGAAACTCACAACTAGCAACTTTGAACACCAAATGAAGAAGATTAAGATGCTAAGAAGGGATTAGAAGTTGATTAGAGAGTGATTAGTATGCAACCCTCTTCATAAAATTAGTGGAGGCCATGAGAGCTAGCATTTTGCCATAGTTTAGTCACTAGGTTTAATTATGAATGAATTAGGGTAGGTTAGGGTCTTATTTATAGATTAGGCAAGTGTTTTAGGCCATAGGATTAACCCTAGATTCAATCCAAGCCATCAAAGCATGTCTTGGGGAAGAAGTCAAGTGTAGGAACCATCTAGGGCCTTTAGATTAAAGATGGACCATGAGAACCATTCAAATGCAAAATCTGCACTTGAGCGAATCGGCCCACGGGTTGACAGCCAAACACCCTGGATTAACCCCTAGTCGACCCAGCGGGCTCGGGTCGACTTCAAAAATCGGCCGGTTCGGTTATTCCCCTCTCCCAATTCGCTGTTTTGAGCATTTTTGCATATTTATTTATTAAATTTTCAATTATATATATATATATATATATATATATATATATCAATATATATATATATATATATCTACACAACCCATTTCACTTAATTAAGTATACTTTAATTTGGGAATTTTCGTGAAACTTCGCGAGGCCATATCTTGGTCATACGGACTCCGATTTTCGAAAACTCGGACTCTATTTCGCGTATTTTTCCGAGACGAACGCAATGGCATAGCCCGTTTCCCTTGATTCCCATTTTAGAATTAAATTCTGCCTCGATTTATGTTATTACAGGTTATTGAAAATACGGGTTGTTACATTCTCCCCTCCTTAAAGGATTTCGTCCCCGAAATCTTCAAGTTAGGAAGAACGTATCCTACCATCCAATCATCCATCTACTCAAAGCATCATCCACGAGCAATCATTGTCCTTACAAGATTCTAAATGCTGGATGGATATATGCAAAAGTGTGTGTATATGTACTTACCTAATGCGAAAATCAGGCGGTTACTGATACAGTAAACCTCCTTAATGCAAACCATGATAGTGCCATGCATCCAATATGTATGCGAAACCCTATTGACACATACAAATTTCTACATGCGTGCACAACCATACACAAAAATGCATCATCCATATGATAACACAGCCATGATACATCCATCAACCTAACTACCACATCCATTTATGCAATATGCAACATGAAGTGACTGAGCCGATCTAGTGCCTAATGTGTGTGTATATGCATCCACGAGCAACCACTAGCAAACAATTGCATCCATATGCATCCATCAACCATAACATGTTTCAAACACATGTTTCAACCATAGGTTTTACCCTATCTAAAGGTCATAGGTATTAGCGAGAGGATATACTAAAGATAAGATAAGTACTAGACAAGCAATAAAGGAGAAGTTAAAAGACATACTCTCAAAAAGAAATGGATACAAAGAACGCATCTTTGCTTCCGTCTCCCAAGTAGCATTGCTTTCGTCATCTCCCCATTGCACTTTAACTAGCTGAACTTCTCTGTTCCTCAACTTCCTAGTTTCTGACCCAAGGATGCGAGTAGGAGCTCGTCGAATCGTCGCATCACGCTCTACCTCTACATCTCTAAGCAAGCTCGGCTCTACCACCTCCGCGGTCTCATGTAAGCACTTCCTCAAATGTGATACATGGAATACATCATGAACACCACTAAGTCTGTCGGGCAACTCCACCCTATATGCCATCCGTCCAATCCTTTCCTTAATAGGAAACGGCCCAACAAATCTTGGTGCTAACTTCCCTACGGACCCAAAGCGAACAACATTTCTCAATGGAGATACTTTGACAAAAACCATGTCCCCAACCTCAAACTCAAGATCCGTCCTTCTCCGATCCGCATAAGATTTCTGTCTATCTTGCGCTGCTTTCATCCTTTTTCGAATTAAATCAATCTTCTCTGAAGTCTCTCTAACCATATCCGGCCCAAGCAAGATCCTATCCGTAGATTCCCACCAACATGTAGGAGATCGACAAGGCCTTCCATAAAGAGCTTCGAAAGGAGCCATACCAATACTGGACTGAAAGCTGTTATTATATGCGAACTCCACCAAAGGAAGATGTTCTTCCCATGTACCTCCAAAATCCAAGATACAAAGCCTCAAAAGATCTTCTAAGATAGGGTTCACCCTCTCGGTCTGACCGTCCGTCTGAGGATGATATGCGGTGCTCAAACACAACTGAGTCCCTACCGCCTCTTGCAAACTTCTCCAAAACTCACTAGTGAAAATAGGATCTCGATCACTCACTATGCTGGATGGTACGCCATGCAATCTAACAATCTCTCTAACATAGACTGAAGCAAGCCATGGAGCGGTCCTCTTACTCTTTACGGGTATAAAATGGGCACTCTTTGTAAGTCTGTCTACCACAACCCAAATTCCCGTATTGCCCTTCCTCGATCTCGGTAACCCGTCGATGAAATCCATCGAGACACTATCCCACTTCCACTGTGGAACTTCCAATGGGTGTAGCAACCCACCGGGTTTCCTTTGCTCCACTTTAACTTGTTGGCACACTAAGCATCTAGCCACATACTCGGCCCAAAAGAAAACTCTCTTCATGTCTTGGTACATTTTGTCTCCACCGGGATGAATAGTCATTCTTGAACGATGTGCATCATCCAAAATAGCCTTCTTCAAACCCTCATCTTGCGGTACACAAAGTCTACCGTCTCTATGCAACCATTCCTTATCATCTATGGTGTATCTACCCAAATGGCTGGACGACTCCCCTCTTATAAGCTTCTCTACCAACACAACCAACTGTGGGTCGTCTCGCTGAGCCTCGCCAATCCGTCTCAAAAGAGTAGGTCTAACCTCCAAGGATGCCAACAAACCAGGTACAAAATCAACAGAAGGTCTGAAGTCAAACAAAGAAAGAAACTCCAAGCTTCGTCGTTCCACGAACAATGGACTCAAAGATAGCCTTTTTCTACTTAAGGCGTCTGCCACCACGTTACCCTTACCAGGGGTATACGCTATCTCGAAATCATAGGATGCTAAGAACTCCATCCACCTTTGCTGTCTTAAGTTTAAATCCTTCTGAGAGAATAAGTACTTCAATGATTTATGGTCGGTGAACAACTCGAATCTCTCACCAAGAAGATAATGGCGCCAAGACTTAAGTGCGAAAACAATCGCGGCCAACTCTAGATCATGGGTAGGGTAATTCTTCTCATGCACTCTCAATTGTCTCCCTCCATAGGCTATTACCCTTCCCTCCTGCATCAAGACTGCGCCTAATCCTGTTCCACAAGCATCGGTATAAACAACAAACGGCTTACTCCCATCTGGAAGCACTAAAACTGGAGCGGTGGTCAAAGCTCTCTTTAACCGTCGGAAAGCATCATCACAATCTACATCCCATGAGAAAACCAGATTCTTCTTCGTCAAGCGGGTTAATGGGGCTGATATCTTCGCGAAGTCTTTGATGAACTTCCTATAATATCCTGCCTACCCCAAGAAACTTCTTACCTCGGTAGCATCTCTAGGAACTTTCCAATCCTGGATAGATACCATCTTTGCGGGATCCACAGCTATCCCTTCCTTAGAGACCACATGCCCTAAGAATCGCACTTCTCTTCTCCAAAAATGGCATTTAGAGAATTTAGCTTTAAGACTATGCGCTCGAAGAGTCTCCAACACTTCCTTGAGATGTAAGGCATGCTCTTCTTCATTCTTGGAAAAGACCAAGATGTCATCCACAAAAACTACTACAAACTTATTCAGATACTCTCTGAACACTCTACTCATGAGATCAACAAAGTATGCGGGGGCGTTTGTCAACCCAAATGGCATCACTAGCCACTCATAAAAACCATCCGGAGTCCGGAAAGCAGTCTTCTCTATACTGTCCTCCGCCACTCTTAACTGATGAAACCCTGTAGCTAAGTCCATCTGCGAAAATACTGACGCGCCAACCAACTGATCAAAGAGATCATCTATCCTCGGTAATGGGTGTCTATTCTTCTTCGTGAGCTTATTAAGTTCCCTATAATCCACACAAAGTCTGAGGGACCCATCCGCCTTCGTGGCAAACACTACTGGAGCTCCCCACTCCGATATACTTCGCCTTATGAACCCCTTCTCAAGCAACTCCCCTACTTGCTTATGAAGTTCTCTTCTCTCACGAGGAGCCATGTGGCGTACTGGCAAAGACACTGGTTTGGCATTATCCACCAAATAAATTCGGAAATCTATCTCCCGCTTCGGAGGCAAACCCTTTACTTCTTCAAACACATCCGGATATTCCCGGACTACTCTGACAGAACACAAACTTTCGACCGAAGCATCGAGCGATTCAAGATAACTTAGCAAAACAGATTCCATGGGATTGCAAGAGATCTCGAGAGTGTTACCCAAGCGGGTCATGAGCCTGACAACTCTCCTTTCGCAATCAAGAACGGCACCATTACTGGATAACCAGTCCATGCCCAAGATCAACCCATAGCCCGTGAAGCCCAATACAAAAGCATCACATCTAAACTCAACGCTAAGTATAGAAATCTTCAAACCCAAACATATCATAGACAGATATATGGAGCCCCCAATTGGGTTTGAGACAACCAAGGGATCATCAACTAGACTGGTGTCTAAGTGCAGTGACTCAACTAACGATGATGAGATAAAAGAATGCGATGCGCCAGAGTCAAACAAAGTACGAACTGGATGATCAAACAGAAAAACCAGACTTTCAACGGAAATAGTTCTACCTCTCTGCTGAATCGGTGGAACTGAGAGAACCTGAACTTGCCCCCCTGACTGAGGTGGTGCTATAAGAGCTTGCACCTGGCCTCCTGAGGTAGACCCCGTCTTCTGCCCCTTCTTTGGGCAGTTTTTCACAAGATGCCCTGCTTCACCACAATGAAAGCAACCGGTCTTCTTCTTTTTGCGACAATCCTTACTAAGGTGTCCTGGTGTTCCACAATTGAAGCACTTCTTCTTCGTCTTCTTTTTGTCACCATTGCCTTTTCCGCCCTTGCCTTGTTGTTGCTGTTGCGGTTTCTTCTGATCCCCCTTTTTCTCTGGTGCCTTAGAATTCTTATCATCCTCATGCATAAGTGCCATGTAGACAAGCTTCTCAAAAGTGGCCCCCATAGGAATGTGAGTCATAGCTATTCCTTGCAATGGTTCGTTCAAGCCTCTAACGAACCTCAAAGCCTTCTTCTCCGGTGTATTCACCAACTCTATGCCAAACCTTGCTAATTGATTGAATTTGTTGACATATTCTTTCACCGTGAGATTCCCTTGCTTCAAATTCAAGAACTTCTCCATAAACAGATTCTCTTCCGCCCTTGAGAGAAACTTAGCCCCAAACCTTTGCTTAAAATCTGCCCAAGAGTCAACAGGGCGTTCTCCATTAGTGACCTCCCACCAGAATGAGGCCTCTCCCTTCATTAACCAAGCCGCCAACTTGACTTTCTTTCCCTCTTCCACTTCAAAGATATCTAGCAACTCTTCCACTTCCTTAAGCCAATCTCTAGCCTCTACGAAAGTCTCTGAACCAAGAAAAGGTTTTCCTCCTATAGCCTTGAACTCCTTGCAAACCTTAGCAAAATTATCCACTCTAGGCTGAGGAGGAGGAGCGGTTGTCTCTGGTGTAGTAGCATTGGCCGGACCCGCAGCCGCGGCCCTAGCCTCTTGCAACCTCCTATACCATAGTGGTATAACTAAACCCTCCGGGATGTTAAGATCTTCAGCCATGCTGAAACGAAAGAGGAAAGATTCAAAAAGGAGATTCCGAAAGATAAAGATATGGCTATTGGGGATTATGCTTTTCTTTTTCAAAAACTTTTTCTCTTAGAAGACATGCTTTTAAAAATACTTTCTTCGAAAATACTCTTAGAAAGTAGTTTTTCTCAAAAATTTTATCTGTTCTGGTAACCTTAAGCTCTGATACCACGTGTAACACCCCACTCCCGCTATGATCACTCACTAAGGGAATGCCATAGCATCGGTGGAGTATTTTAGTGAATATAGAACAGAAAAATTACAACAAGACAGATATAAATAGTACTTGAAATTTTAAAACATCATCTCATAACAGCGGAAGTAAAACATGTCTGGTTACATCATAAAACCACAATAAAGGTCAAGTACAATATCCATCAAAATAAAGAAGTACATAATCCCACTCTCATACAATAGCCAAACAAAAGAAAAGATAACTGGATAACTGGAGCTTTACATCTATCCAAGCTCCTAAAGACTGGAACAGCAATCCGATCAAGCTCCACTACTGCTAGGATCCACCATAGGACCTGAGGGTTGGGAAAAAGATAAAAACAACAGGGTCAGACATAAGTCTGAGCGAGTCCTATAACTTTAACAATACAATCGTTAAAGTAACCAGAGAAGACATAAACTGATATACGGTAACATATAGGGATGAATGGCTACCCTAAGCAGTCAACTAAACGAAGATAAAGGATAAAGACGCATCTACCCTCCCTAAGGTAAATTACTAAACTGCACCACACCAGTCGTTCCTAACTTAAAGGTTGATCCCACCCAAGGACTTATAAAATTTACTAATTAGTACCTGCGTACCCCTAGGTGACCAAGTAGGCGCCACGGGGCCCTACAATCCACTAGGTGTACACACTACTTCCCATTCGATCGGCTCCCTAACGTAGATACCCGTGCTGGCCCCACCGTGGGATGTATCATTCCCCAATGTGGCAACCTGATGGAACTAAAGGTGCACGGCTTATATCTACTCGATGCAACAACGGCTTACCTACCAGCCCGGGCCCACTCACGCATATGAAGCCCGTTGGACTTGCGTTGCCACCGCTAACCCGTTTGCCTCTTACAGTCAAGCCCAGTATGCGTGTCCCGTCCTCGACATGGGTCGAGCCCACAAAGATACGTATGGGTTACTGGTTGAAATGGGCCTCCACAAGCTACCCACCTAAGCTTGTCCCTTTTTCTAGTATATCCCACTTAACCCTTTAATCATGTTTTAATTACATGTTCCATTTTGGTTAAGTATTCTAATCGTATTTTCTATTGCCACCCAAGGCAACCACTAGATTTTCTCATGCCACCCGAGGCACCCACTTAACCCCTCATGTCCCTCTACATGCTAATGTGGTTAAGTGTTTCTTAATTAATTAATTAAGAACGTAACCTTTGTAAAGACCTCTCACATTAGACTGTCTTTTATGACCGCTGGTTAAGCCGGTTGGGTCCGGGCAGCCTTATGTCATAACAGAGTCTAACCTCGTGTCTTTACATTAATTACGTATTTAGTTTGTGCCTAAGACCTCTCACATTGGGCTAACATTTGTAGCAACTGGTTAAGCCGGTTGGGTCCGGGCAGTTTTACGCTACAACTGAGTCCAACCTCGTGTCTTAGTCAATTAATTACACCTAATTAATCACCCTCATAATTTTATATTAATTATCCCTAATTAATCAAGTTTTCTTAACATGGGTAGACCTAACTTAATAGGTAAATTCCCATGGGGTAGACCTAACTCAATAGGTAAATTCCCAACACATAGTATGGGTACACCTAACCAAATAGGCAAATTCCCATACTATGTTTATTTATTTTGTGTTATGCATAATTATATTAATTTCACACAATCTTATTAACTTATGCATTTAATTACCCCATCGTTCCCACGTAATTTCGTTCATGATATAACACATATAAAAGGTGTCAACTTGCATATGAATGAACATGTTTCAAAGGTGCCATCTTGCATATTAACAAACACATAACTTGCATATGAACTTGCATAACATGTCACATAACTTGCATATAATATGTCACATAACTTACATATTCATTTTGCATAACAAACTTGCATATTAGCTTATAGACTTGCATAATGTGTCATCATGAACTTGCATATTAATAAACATGTAACTTGCATATTTACATACATGTAACTCGCATATTAACAAACATGTAACTTGCATATAAAGAAACATGTAACTTGCATATTTACATACATGTAACTTGCATATTAACAAACATGTAACTTGCATATTAACAAACATGTAACTTGCATATTTACATACATGTAACTTGCATATTAACAAACATGTAACTTGCATATTAACAAACATGTAACTTGCATAGCATATTACCATGAACTTGCATAACATGCATATGATTACATAGCCCACAACTTGCATATTTAGCATCATGCAAACATAACATACATCATATTAAACTTGCATAAGCTTACATACTCAACATGCATAAACATAAGATTAATGCTAACATCATATCATATGATTCAAAGCTCATTAACCCACATACAAAACCATAAATCTCATCACATCTCATCTAATTAGTTTACCAAAAGATCATCAAAGTGATAGAAACTCACAACTAGCAACTTTGAACACCAAATGAAGAAGATTAAGATGCTAAGAAGGGATTAGAAGTTGATTAGAGAGTGATTAGTATGCAACCCTCTTCATAAAATTAGTGGAGGCCATGAGAGCTAGCATTTTGCCATAGTTTAGTCACTAGGTTTAATTATGAATGAATTAGGGTAGGTTAGGGTCTTATTTATAGATTAGGCAAGTGTTTTAGGCCATAGGATTAACCCTAGATTCAATCCAAGCCATCAAAGCATGTCTTGGGGAAGAAGTCAAGTGTAGGAACCATCTAGGGCCTTTAGATTAAAGATGGACCATGAGAACCATTCAAATGCAAAATCTGCACTTGAGCGAATCGGCCCACGGGTTGACAGCCAAACACCCTGTATTAACCCCTAGTCGACCCAGCGGGCTCGGGTCGACTTCAAAAATCGGCCGGTTCGGTTATTCCCCTCTCCCAATTCGCTGTTTTGAGCATTTTTGCATATTTATTTATTAAATTTTCAATTATATATATATATATATATATATATATATATATATATCAATATATATATATATATATATATATATCTACACAACCCATTTCACTTAATTAAGTATACTTTAATTTGGGAATTTTCGTGAAACTTCGCGAGGCCATATCTTGGTCATACGGACTCCGATTTTCGAAAACTCGGACTCTATTTCGCGTATTTTTCCGAGACGAACGCAATGGCATAGCCCGTTTCCCTTGATTCCCATTTTAGAATTAAATTCTGCCTCGATTTATGTTATTACAGGTTATTGAAAATACGGGTTGTTACACTTCTGCCACAAGCAAGACCTAACCTCATGTCTAAGCATCTTTTAGCTATGCCTACGACCTCTCACATTAGACTGACAGCTTGCAGTTGCTGGTTAAGCTGGTTGGGTCCGGGTAGGCTTCTACCGCAAACAGAGTCTAACCTCGTGTCTCGGCATTCTTATTTTTAGCTAAAGTATTCATTTACATATTATGCTAATATCAGACTAATTATTCCAATTCAACAAATTAAACTTCTTTACAAGTTACAGCAGATTATTCAAAGTTCTATTAACTTGTTTGGCTCAATTTTAGATCGGGCCTACAAATTCTCATACCCAGAATTTACCGTATTCAGTTTTCAACAGATTTAGCAGATTAGGCAATTTAACAGATTTAATCATAAAATTACGCCTAATTTTACTTGCCCAAATTATGGTCGTAATTCACGACATAACATATTCCCCAAAGTTTTGTTAAATTTTCACAGTACAAAATATTCTATAAAAACACCAAATCATGATATAAAATACGAATTATGCCAAATTATAGCCTTTGATTTCAGCATATGCCAAATATCCAAAATCCCCATTTTGGCATATTGACATTTAATAGTTATCCTTTTATAATATAGATCTTTGCGCCTAAGTCATATACACAATAATTCTCCTTCTTCCAAATTCACAGACTATCATATATAATATGCCCAGATCCAGATCTTAAATTACAACATATGTTCTTTTCTCCAGTCATTTATCAGTCATGTCCAATTATGCATCATTCACTTTTTTCCCCAAATTTAGCATTTGAGCGTCAATCTCTTATGAGATTTAGCTCAGGCTCATGGTAGCCTGCCTATATAACAGAAGGGAGGAAGAGATACATATTAGTTATTATAATATTAATAAGATAGATCTACACAGAAAAACAGATCTTATAAACAAGAATATGCATAATCTCAGATTCAGATTTATAACCATGTCAAGATCATAATTAAATTTCATATCTGAAAATAACTGTACTCACCTTGGTTGGATTCTAAAAGAAAAAGGGGTTATAGTTGTTCTCTTTTAATCCTATTCAGATTGGAAGAAGAACAAGCACTAGTTCTAGCTTAGGTTTCAATAGAGTAGCGACGCCATTGATTTATTTTAGCATGAATTAGGGAAGAGTATAGGCAATGAAGTTGTATAGAGAAAACTGTAGCCTTAGGGGTGTTTATGTAGCATAGGGATCAACGAATCTGGTCAAAACGGGCGTCCAAATGCAGAAAAACGAACCACTCCTCGGATCTGGAAAAAGGGAGGAGGTTGACCCCCTGGTCGACATATGTGACCCTGGTCGACCCTCAGGTCAACCCCCTGGTCGACCTGGGTCCTGGACGGGGAATTTCCCGCCCAGCCCGGGTGTGTTTTTTGAATTTCGAACTTTTAAATTTTGAATTCGGGCTGGTTTTTATTTTAAATTCCTAAAACTTCTGAGGGTCATATCTTCTTCATACGGAGTCCGATTTACGCAAACTCGAACACTATCTCAAGCAAAATTCTGAGACGAACGCAATGGCGTAAACCGTTTCCCTTAATTCTTCTTTTAAAAATTAATTATACTTTATTTTGTTACTTTTATGTTCATAGAAAATACCAGGTGTTACATTCTCCCCTCCTTAAAGGATTTCGTCCACGAAATCCTCAAGTTAAGAAGAATGTGTCCTACCATCCAATCACCCATCTAGTCAACCATCATCCACAAGCATCCATTGTCCTTAGGAAACTTCTAATGTTGTATGAACATATGCAAAAGTGTGTGTATATGTCTATTATCTAATGAAAAGATCAGGCGGTCTACTGATTCAGTTGACCTCCTCAATGTGAATTATGTTAGTGCCATGAGTCCAATTATGTATGCAAGAAATCCTATTTGATACACATCATTTCTATATGAATGCATAACCATTCATCCAAATGCAACATTCATGTGATGAGTCAATCATTTTACATCCACAAAAATTGAAAAATGCGCACACATCCATATGGTGTATGAGAGTGCTTTTTGAGCCGATCTAGTGCCTAGTGTGTGTATATGCATCCACGAGCAACCACTAGCAACCACTTGCATCCACATGAAACCATCAAACATAAAAAATCTCAAACACATGTTAACACCCATTAGTTTCTACCTAAAGGTCGAAGACCCAATCGATAGGAAACAACCGAGTGATAGAAGCAAGTACAATTAAAACAAAAGTTCTGTTCCCATTAGACATTGGTTAAGAGAATAAATCTCTAAGTATCGACCCCGAAGACCGAAATCAACATCAGATTGACAATCAGAGAATGTCAAAACTGGAAATCTACTTCACGCTTAAAGTAAAAACCCATATCCTTTTTCAGCAATATTCAGATACTTACAGACTACTGGTACAGATAAGATTATCAAAACCCAAAATGTATGCGTCATAGTCAACTTAACGCCCAACACAGATACCCCTAACTTAGCACAAACAGATGAGTCGTAACCCTTATGGGGTTTGAGACTATAGGGGATCTGAAACAAGACTAGTATTTAAAGTGCAGAGTCTCAGTTACAGAATGAAAATGCCAGAACCAAAAAGAGTTTTAACTCAATAATCAGGTAAGGAAATTAAACCTTCTATAGAAATTTTCCTATCTCTGTCCTATCCACCAGCCACGTGAGCATTCACCTGCCCTTTAGAAGTAGGTCCTGTCCTCTGCCCTTGCCCTCGTTTCTTCAGGCAGTCCCTAGTGAAGTTTCCTGTCTCACCACAGTAGAAGAAAGTGCCCTTCCTCTTTTTACAATCCTTGTTCAGATGAGTCAAGATTCCACAAGTAAAGCACTTTTTCTCTTTCTTATCTTCATACTTTTCATTCTTCTTTTGTGTTTCCTTTTTGGGCCATGCTTTCTTGTTCTGTGATTCTTCGAGCTTTTCCTCCTTTTTCTCGCTTTTGGCTTCCTCTTCATGCATCAATGCCATGTCAACCAATTTCCCGAAGGTGGCCCCCATAAAAACGTGGGTCATAGCCAACCCGTGTAGTGGCTCATTCAAACCTTTTACGAATCTCAAAGCCTTCTTTTCAGGTGTGTTCACCAAGTCTAAGCTGAATCTCGCCAACTGATTGAACTTGTTAACGTACTCCTTTACTGATAAATTCCCCTGCTTCAACGCTAAGAACCTCTCCACGTATAAATTCTTTTCCGCTCGTGAGAGAAATTTCATCTCGAACCTATGCCTGAAATCCATCTATGCCTCCACTGGACGCTCTCCATTCGTGACCTCCCACCAAAACGAGTCTTCGTCCTTCATTAACCAAGCAGCTAATTGGACCTTCCTTCCATCTCCTATCTTGAAGATACCAAACAAATCTTCCACCTCCTTAAGCCAATTTCGAGCTTAAACAAACATCGTTGACCCGTGAAAAGGTTTCTAGCCCATTGCCCGAAAGTCTTTGCATATCTTCGAAAAAGTATCAACGAGGGGAGGAGGAGCGGCTACACCTGAGGGAGGAGGAACGTCTTCTAGGCCTGCGGCGGTGGCCCTAGCCTCCAGATACCTTCTGAACCAGGTTGGTGTTGGTATGCCCTCGGGTATCTCGGGTACCCCAGATATGCTGAAAAGAAAAAGGAAGATATTCAAAATGGAGAATCGAAAAACAAATATATGGCTTTTGGGGATTATGTTTTTCAAAATAAACTTTATTTTTGAAAATACTTCCGTTTTAAAACTTTTTTGAAAATAGTTTTCAAAAACTTTTTATCAAATCTTGTAACCTTCAGCTCTGATACCAAGTGTAACACCCCATGTCCGTTAATGTCACTCACAAAAGGGAATGCATTAACTTCCATAAAGCATTACAAGTAAACAGAACAGAATATTACAAGACAGATATGTAAAGTAGTACTTGAAAATTTTATAAATTTATTACAACAGAAACAGAAATGAGTTTGGTTACATCCTTCAAAATCATAATACCAAAACCCAAGTACACAAATATCAGTCTTATACAAAATCCTTCAGAATGCATAATTTTAAAGCCATAATCCCTAACATAAAATGCCATGAAAAGGTAGAGTCAAAGCCAAGCAATACTTCAAGCACTTAAAGTAGAGAAAATCTGAATCAAGTTCCTATGTTTCCACCCTGAGCACCTGGGGGGAAACGAAAAGAAAAGGGGCGAAAACAAACGAGTTCAGACATAAAGTCTGGCGAGTCCAGTGGCTTTCAGCATATAAATATATAACAGTATCATGACATGTAAGTAAAGCTGGATGAGAGATAACAGCAACAGGAGTAGCAGGTATGCTTAAGTTAAACAGAAGAAACAGAATGATATAGACCAAGTTATGCTTCTTACTTATATCTTACTTCTCTGCACTAATACTAGTATAACAGGATTAGTTGTTACCCTAATGTCTAAGCTGATACAGAAACGGAAACAGAATAATCTCTATAGAAACAGAATGCTAGTAATGGGCCTTTACCACCCCAACAGAGACAGAAGTTATAGAAATAGAATGCTAATAATGGGCCTTTACCACCCCAACTAGTGGGCCTTTACCACCCCAACAGAGACAGAAGGTACAAAAACAGAATGCTAATAATGGGCCTTTACCTCCCCAACTAATGGGCCTTTACCACCCCAACAGAGACAGAAGGTACATCAACAGAAACAGACAGAACAAGGTGTACCCAAAATTCTACCCCAAGCGATCGGCTCCCTAATACATAAATACCCTGTGCCGACCCCATAGAAGAGTGTATCATTCCCTGAAGTGGAAACCTATAGACATAGACCTATTTACAGATGTCACAATGTCTTACATCCTCAGAGCAGACCGGATCCATGCACGCACATGACCCGGTTGGAATGCGCCATCGACACCCCTCCCCATTATCAGAGTGAACCTCTTACAATTAGTTCAGTAAGCGTGCCCGGACCCCTCCTAGTGTTGGGTCATAGTTTTGATACCAGAAAAGGGATACTGACTAATATGGGTTCCACACAACAGATGACACAAGTAATTACTCCTCCTAACCTTATGTCCCTAGACTAACAGATCTTCAGATTAACTTGCTTACAGACTTCAGATGTACAAAGTTTAGATTAACTAGTTCTCAGATCAGACATATAGGTTAACAAGTTTTCAGACTAACGGATCAGATATACAGGTTAACAGACTTACAGATTGTTTCACCTGACCTTGTATAGGGCCCACAAATTTACAAAACGGGTTTATTAGATTCATCCGCCCAGTTGATTTAACCTTATCCACCCAACATGTTTTAGGCACCATATTTATCCTAGATATGCATTAATTAATTACTAATGCACAAACCTCTCACATTAGGTCGGTAGCTTGTGTCCGCTGGATGTGTGGGGCGGTTCCGTGCAGACTTCTTCCATAAGCCAGACCTAACCTCGTGTCTAAGCATCTTTTAGCTATGCCTACGACCTCTCACATTAGACTGACAGCTTGCGATTGCTGGTTAAGCCGGTTGGGTCCGGGCAGGCTTCTACCGCAAACAGAGTCTAACCTCGTGTCTCAGCATTCTTATTTTTAGCTAAAGTATTCATTCACAGATTATGCTAATATCAGACTAATTATGCCAATTCAACAAATTAAACTTCTTTACAAGTTACAGCAGATTATTCAAAGTTCTATTAACTTGTTTTGCTCAATTATAGATCGAGCCTACAGATTCTCATACCCAAATTTACCATATTCAGTTTTCAACAGATTTAGCAGATTAGGCATTTTAACAGATTTAATCATAAAACTAAGCCTAATTTTACATGCCCAAATTATGGTCATAATTCACAACATAAAATATGCCCCAAATTTTAGTTAAATTTACATAGTACAGAATATTCTCTAAATCCCCAATTCATGATATAAAATACGAATTATGCCAAATTATAGCCTTTGATTTCAGCATATGCCAAATATCCAAAATCCCCATTTAGGCGTATTTACATTTAATAGTAATCCTTTTATCATATAGATCTTTGCACCTAAGTCATATACACAATAATTCTCCTTCTTCCAAATTCACAGACTATCATATATAGTATGCCCAGATCCAGATCTTAAATTACAACATATGTTCTTTTCTCAAATCAGTCACGAATCAGTCATGTCCAATTATGCATCATTCACAATTTTCCCCAAATTTAGCATTTGTGCGTCAATCTCTTATGAGATTTGGCTCAGGCTTGTGGTAGCCTGGTTATAGAACAAAAGGAAGGAAGAGATAGAGAATAGTTACTATAATATTAATAAGATAGATCTACACAGAAAAACATATTTGATAAACAAGAATATGCGTTATCTCATATTCAAATTTATAACCATGTCAAGATCATAATTAAATTTCATATCTGAAAATAACTGTACTCACCTTGGTTGGATTCTAAAAGAAAAACGGATTGTAGTTGTTCTCTTTTAATCCTATTTAGATTGGAAGAAGAAGGAGCACTAGTTCTAGCTTAGGTTTCAGCAGAGTAGCGACGCCACTGATTTATTTTAATATGAATTAGGCAGAGTATAGGCGTAATGAAGTTGTGTAGAGAAAACTATAGCCTTAGGGGTGTTTATATAGCATAGGGATCAATGGATCTGGTCAGAACGGGCGTCCAAATGTAGAAAAACAAACCAGTCCTCGGATCTGGAAAGGGGGAGGTCGACCCACAGGTCGACCCCCTGGTCGACATATGTGACCCAGGTCGACCCCCAGGTCGACCACCTGGTCGACCTGGGTCCTGGGCAGGAAATTTCCCGCCTAGCACGGGTGTGTGTTTTGAATTTCAAACTTTTAAATTTTGAATTCGGGCTACTTTTTATTTTAAATTCCTGAAACTTCTGAGCGCCATAACTTCTTCATACGGAGTCCGATTTACGCAAACTCGGACTCTATATCAACCAGAATTCTGAGACGAACGCAATGGCGTAACCCGTTTCCCTTTATTCTTCATTTAAAAATTAATTATACTTTATTTTGTTACTTTTATGTTCATAGAAAATACGGGGTGTTAAAATTAATGTTGAAAGAATCAAATTGTTTTGTTTCATACATAACCAAGGCGGAAGATTGTAGTTTACCAACACAATTGGCCATGTACTATAACTTGAATTCATTGAACGATATGGATTAAATCAGTCAGATGCTAGACCCAATCTAACATTACAATTTTTTGATGAAAAATCAGGATAGCGAGCATCCATCATCTTCCATGCCACACCATCAGCCGGATGTCTTGGTTTTCCATCTTCTTTTCATTCCACTTGGTGCCATCTCAAAAGTTTGAAAAATTCTTTGCACATAAACATCTTTTGTAACCTTGGTCTTAGAGGAAAGTACCTCATAACATTTGCCGCCACTTTGGGAATCGACTTTGGTGGATCATTATTATCAATGATGCCTTCTTTTTCTTTTACAGCCCACCTTGAAAAACCTCAAATGTCACAATCCTCTTTAACTTTATTCTCTGCCCAATATAACATGCAATGGTTTGGGCAGCCATGTATTTTATGGTAATCAAGATCTAAATCCTTAATGACATTTTTTGCAGCGTAAGAAGACAAAGGCAGCTGGGCATCAGGAAAGGCTACTTTTATAAGCTTTAGTAATTCCCCAAACGCGGACACGTTAATTCCATAAGCACACTTTAAATGATAAATCCTGATCAAGAAACTTAGTTGAGAAAATTTAGTGCAGCCAGGATATAACGGTTTTTTTTTCCTTCTTTAACATGCCGATAAAATTTCTCGGCCTTTGGACTTGGTTCTACTTCAAACTCCATGGGATCTTGACCAAATTTGTAACCCACACATTTGAGCATCACATCTAAATTATCCTCAAAATCCATCTCCGTTGCACAATCCATATGGTCATCAACACCTATTAATTTTGTCTGTGAAACTTCACAAATCCACCCGATATGTAATAGAGAAGGGCCACTAAAAATAAGATGATCGTATATGACATTTTCACAATACCAATTAAGTTCTGTACATTTTTTGCAGGGGCACTTCATCTCATCACCTACTTTATAAATGGGAAATGCATTTCTTAGAAAAGCTATTACCCCTTTTACATATTCTGTACTCGATATCGGAAGTTCTATCCATATGTAATACTCACTATGCCTTGCCACAATCTAACCACGACCTAGTAAGACTAAATTTGATACCACTAATAGTTTCAAGACATGAACAAGGGCTACCCTATAAGGTTTGATTAAATTCGAAATAAAAACAAAACAAGTTAATAATTTACAAATATACATAATCAGTGTGATGATACAAAGGCGATTGTTTTGATATGAATTATCACTAACTTGTGGAACTGAGTTATTAGGAGAATGAATAAAACAAGCAACTAGGGATACTGAACAAAAAATCATAACATTACATGGCTGCGCCAAAACAAAACAGTACAGTTACACAGACTATGCAGGTGATACAAAGACGATACAGTTGTACCTAATACAAAGAATAATGCAATAGTTTAATTTCATCTTCTAATGTTTAGTCCTTGAAGCTGGTCTTTAAGTCTACTAACATCAGTTCGAAAACCAATAACTCGATTTTGAAGCGTTGTAAGTTGATGTTGTACTTCATTTGCGTACTCAGCGGCTCGACTTGGAAACTGCTTGTCAATCCACTGCCAAAAGGTACACCCTGTGGGATAAACATGACATCTAAAATAAAGACTACCAATGTTGAATCCAATCAAAATAACATCTTCTATAATGACATACCCACAATCACACATTATAATTGGTGAGTCAGCTTATTTTTCGTTAACCACTTGGTTGTTTTGATGTTGACGACGTAAGGCAGCACGACTATGTCGTCGCATCTCCCTTTCTTCACGTAATTCTTCTTCTCGCCATTGTATTCAGAGTTCTTCTTACTTTGGTTCATACTCACGCAAATCATTGTAGTGCCTTTCTTGCATCTCTATATAAAAATCAATAGGAGTTTCTGGTGATAATGGGTTTGACAGTCGTAGATCACCCATGCTCAGGGTATCTTCGTGGTCATACGATGTACGAAGAGAAATAGACATTATTTAACTACAAATAGAAATAGACATTTAAACATTTAAATTGGATTTCTTTTGTCCTCTAAATTTTGTTTCCACCTATCGAAATAGGCATTATTTACCAATACATCAATGGTTTGGAAAACATAAAAATACAGAACTTCCACAATTTCAACACATGCAAACATTTAAATACAACAATTCAAGTATAAAAAACCCTAATTTAAGGCAATTGGTATACCCAAATCACCTAGAGACTTTGAACGTAGACCGAAATAAGTTAGAGATGAAATCATCTAAATAAAAGCAAAATGATGAAACCCTAACTACTTGTAATTGTCCTAAATGATCCAAATCAAAGGTGTAAATTTTGTAAAATAGGAGCAATCGGAGGTTTATAGTTTGTAACGGAGGTAGCGTAACAATCGGAGGTCTTCGTGGATGGATTTCGTGGACAGAAGAGTACGGGAGAAACTTTTTTTTGGAGGGAAGTCACTGCAACAAAAACACCATTTCACAACTGTCAGAAACAGTTGTAATAGATGTATTACAACTCTTACCCGTCAGTCTTTACATCCAGAGTTGTAATAGCATCAGAATTTTTTACAACTGTTTTCAACAATTGTAAAAATTCTGTTTACAACTATCTTTGGCAATTGTAAAATGCTTTTTTACATGTGCTTTTAGCAGTTGTAAAAATCATCTTTATAACAGACTTATGTGTTTAAAAATCTCAAAAGAAAAAAGAATTCCAAACGCATTTTGCAAAAAATTAAGCATAAATAGTATAATAAGATTAATAATATAGTATAAACAAATCAAGTATTACACTTAATAAAATTATATCACAAACAATTGCATTATATAAATTACTTCTTTCATTTACAAAAAAACAATTCTTAACAACATTCCTTACTACAAAAGTACAACTCAAAGACGTAGAATACGAAAATTAAGCTCTAAAATAAGCTTCTCTCCATCAAGGTTACAGTTAACGTCTCACTTTCACTTCCTTTTGTCCATCATGAATTAGTTAGAAGTAGAAATGCATATCATCAACATAGCACTCGCACCAATCTCATAATAGAAACAAGCTTACAACAAATCACACTTGTACCATCACGAACCATCCAAACTCCACCTTCCAATTGTAGCAACATCAACTCCAGAAGAACTCGTTCAAACAGACCTCCACGACTGCTCCATTGCAAACTGCTATTTCCCTACTGCAACCTACTTCACCAGGCAACAACACCACAAACTAAAAACCGTACTCCTCCCAACATACCAAAATGGTCACTAATCAACCACAATCCTCTCGTTACCATCAACACATCTACTTCACTATCATTGGAACAATAACTCCCTTTCTGCTAACCCCAGCCTCACTACTGTAACCCGACATCAATACCTTCCTACCACAACATCACTTCATATCCATAAACAAGAATCCAACATACAGAGCTATCACCCCCAAATCACCTTGGTTTACACATTCCTGCCATCGTAAACTCCTCTTCCTCAACATCTCCCCATTGCTGGAGCTTAAACTGCAACAGGCTACAACTGTCCAACTAACGTACAAGTCAAGCAAACATACCCAATAAAAGCATTTGCATCTCACAATCCAATCCCCCCAAAAAAACGAAGAAAATGTATCAAAGAACACTGAAATTTAAAAGCATCAAAGAATCATCATACCTTTCTGCCACCACCCTCCTTAACCCAACGCCAAACTCTCCTGCTCCTCTCTCTCAAACCCAAAAAGCCATCGCTAACTTAGCAAACCTCCTACCAACAGGAACCCTGCTCTCCTTCCAACTCTTAACCACGTCATTCACCAACAATGGTTCTACGATCCCGCAACACGCGCTTTGACCCAAATCCTTCTTATAGTGCTCGCATCTTCAGCACTCATCGCATGTTTTATGGTAGCTTCACGCAGGCCGGAAACGTGTATTGTGGACTGGCGACCAGGCGTAGGATGTGGGTGTTCGACTAGAACCAGAATTGAAGCCTTAGATTTGCGCTTACAAGGCTTCTAATTTTTTCAATTCGAAGAAGATTTATTTTAAGGTAATTCTTTTTTAATGTGCAGGCGATCTGTTATTCAGATCTGAACATGAGAGAGAGAGACGAAGGAGTAAAAAAGTATTTTTAATCGAGGAGCCAGGTAGCGAATGAGCAGTGGATGGATGAAAACGAATTGAATATAAGGATGGACGGTAAAAGTGGAACAACGTGGACCCAAAATTTGTAGAAAAGGAAGCGGCAAAATTTTGGGGTTGGAGGGAAATTTTCGCCTGGCTCCAAGATAGAAAAAAAGTCAAATCGGAGGGAAAAAGATAAGCAAAAGACAAAATTTCTTCCATGTAAAGCGTAAGAATATTTGTGTATATATTAACAACAAATAAGAAATTCTAATTAATAAACAAAAATTAATCACTAGTTGTTACATATTTACAATTAATTATCATTTATTAATTTTTATTTATTTATTATTACTTATTACATCCTAATTATAATTTAATATTTGTAATTGAAAGTTAATTTATTATGTATATATTACAAATTATCAACTATAAAATATTTAATAGCAATAATTAGGAGCTAATTACTATTTATTAATTATTAACTATTAATTATTAATGAATAATAGTAATTATTGATTTGTAAGGTTACTATTAAATATTAATCGTTCTTAAACATTAATATTGCTGATAATTAATTATTAATTTTTAAGTATATAATATTTATTGTTAATAATATTTCTTAAAAAACATTTTGATTATTAATTCTTAATTATTTATAATGGATTGTCAAAAACTTAATATCAATCTATATTCTTAATTACTAGTATCAATTATTAAAAGTAAATTCATATTTATGAAATATCTAAATAACTATTGTATAACAATTATTTTAGTTATTGATATTAATTGTTAATAAAAAATTATCGACTATTTAATTAATTATTATTTAGTATTACTATTAAATTATAATTGTTTGACTAATAAAAGGGAAAAGTTTAATAGTCAAATATTATAATCGACAAAAAAGAAGAATGGTTAAAAACAAACATCTTTTGCAATTGACAAAAGAGTTGTAATAGATATCTATTACAAGTGGCAAAAAGAAAATGTTTTCAAAAAATATCTTTTATGACTGACATAAAGAGTTGTAATGAACATCTATTACAACTGACGAAAACTAAGAGTTGTTAAGAACAGACATCTTTTACAGTTGACAAAAAGAATTGTAACAGATATCTATTACAACTAGCATGGAAAAGAGTTGTAAAAAACTAGTATCTATAACAACTTACCATAAAGAACAGTTGTAATAGGCATCAATTACAACTGGCAAAATGAAAGAGTTGTTGAAAGCTAATCTATTACAACTTGCTGAATAAAATAGTTGTAAAAAACCTCTATCGCAACTGAAATTTAATGACAGTTGTAAAATTACAGTTGCAGTATGGTCATTTTGTCGTAGTGAGTATTTCGTGAATGGAGAAAAGATCGTTCTAAATTTTACTAAACTGAAGCCGGGATACATTTGAACCATTAGATTAATCAAACATCTATGGTTATTAATTTATTTAAACTGATAACGCTGATCGATGACCTGGTATGTATTTATGTAAAGAAACACTTTGAACTGGTGTTGCACGTCACAACACAAGAATTCCAACCGCAACACTGCATTCATATCTAATGCAACAACATATGAATGTTGTTGTAGAAGATCAAAGAAAGCATTGCTCTCGCCACACTTTTCATGCAATGCACACAAATTAGTGTCGAATGCGCCCACTTTTGTAGTAGTGCCTTGATCTGATTCATTGTTTAAAAATCTCGTTTCATTTAAATTAAACAAGCGTTTAATTTAATTAAAAAATCCAGTTCATTCCAATCTCGCCCAGTTCTGTTCCATGATGTAGTACTCATTAAAACAATTTCAATGACACTTTGTTTGTCTAAGCCTGATAAGATATGTACAAGTTGTTACCGTTTTTAAGTTATCTAATTTAAATAATTAATTAATTCTCTAATTACCTCAATTAACTTAATATAAGTACTTTTAGAATATAAAACGTAACTGCTCTTTGTTTATTTCCTTCCCCATACTTCATTTAGTTCAATTAGCTATAGACCAAAGACAAAAAAACCCATGCTTTCCTTCATCATCCAATTTCCTAGAGCGAATTCAATTTTAAATTAAGACGCTATTATTAATTATATAATTTATTATTCCTAACTTATGATATTATACATGCTAACTACGCTGTATAGATTTCCGGCTAACCCTCACAGTTTCCCCCATTTTTCATGTTTGTTTAGGCTTCAACCTCCTAATCACGCTTGTACAGAACCATGATTTAGTTCACATAATTTAATAAAATTTCTTAATATTAGTTTAATATAAAACTAGTCATGTTTTTAAAAAAATAACTGTGGCCGAACAACTTTCTTTCCTCGCCCTTGTTAACTGCTTTGCCTTCCTCTTCTTTAAATAGTCACGCATGCTGAACCCCACACACAACTCCAACCGATGATCGTCACTTCCATCTCCTTCGACCAGAGGTCGATCTGACCCCACTACCACGTACACCGGAGTCCCCTACATCTTCGCCATAACACACGGTCATCCTCGCGCCTCCATCCCGCCCCAATTTCGACTCGAACGCAGTAGCTTCACAGGCCATTTATGGCCATATCAACAGCTTATATCAGATCATCGTCGTCAGATAGGTGGCTCTCAATGAACTCATTACCTTTGTTGTCGAGGCTTCTGGGAATAAATGGAAGAATCAGAGGTAAAACGTGAACAAAGAGGACGGTTTTTGCACCGTTCAGAAAAGGTTAGGGCGGCACTTACGTGGGTTGACCATGCAATAGATTGTCGACCGAAAAATTAGGGTTTGTTAGCCCTTTATATAGACAATCAATAAATAAAATAATATTAAACCAACTTAACCACAAATTAACGCGCAAAATCAACCTCAAATGAGCTCTAATCGAAATGAAAATTTATATCATAGCATAAAACAATATTCCGAACATGATGGAAAAGTTTTCGTCGAATTCTGAGATCGTTTATGAAAATTCATTTATAACTCATATATGTGAACTGATATGCTTTTAAATTGTGTACGATCACAAATAAAATCCAATTAACTTGAAATTTTAAATACTACAAAAATAAATCATTACGAATTTAATAAAATTAATTTCGCTGAAAGCAGAGTTCATTAGGTAATCGGTTATTCTAAATTTTCAATTTAAATCGACAAAATGATTAAATAAAAATCTAAGCGTTTTTGGCTACCGATGTCACATACAACATCGGAGTGCCACGAAATTTGGTATCGTGCAATAATTTAACGTTATGGTTCCAATGAAACTAATTTTATCAAAAACCAAGCCCATTTGAAAAATGGCCATCCTTAAGGCTTATAAAATAGCGATAAAATATTAATATAAATTTCAAAAAAAATTCAATTACATAATAATAAATTATTATTAACTTATAAATCCAAATAAAATTATCTTATAGCTTCACATATAAACAAATATGGATTATAATTCAACGTCATCAATTTCGAGTTAAAATGGTATCCAAATTATATTAAAGCCCTTATTAAATTATTTAATAAACGTTATCGTTTATTAACGATTTCCTAGCGACTATTTTAAATTTTGATTTCGACATAACTAACAATCTATAATAAGAATTCTCGATTTTTCTCTTTTATTGGTAAATTATAATCAACAAGATTCAAGCATTTCTTGTTTCACGGAAATATGACTTATATCGGATCTTGTATACTCAACTGAAGTTCAAAACACAATATTTAAAACTACCGCGCCATAATAAGCTCGTTTTAATTTAAATATAAATTAACATTCAAACTTCATTTTTAATAAACAAATTTAATATTATATCCATAAATATTCCAAATAAAGTATTTAAAATATTAAAATAATTTTAATACCTGACCGCTAAAAATATGGGACATTACATATCCGACGATGAAAAATATGTTAAGAGATTTGGGAATGGAGGTGAAGCACGTACTGCATTTTTGAAAATGACTGATGTTGATGCGTAGGAATGTCCTCAGTGACATACAACAGGGTATAAAACAGTTTTAGGAGAGGTCAAATTAATGAAAGAACTAAGAAAATTATTAAGATACTTCCTTATAATTCCAAGAATAAATAGATTGTACTCTATACCATGGATAGCTCATAAAATTAAATGGCACAACAAAGTTATACCCTCTTGGAATTCATTGTGACAACCTACATATTCGACTGAATGGAGATCAGTGCAAAGTGGGTCGTTAGAATTTGCTAACGAACGACACAATGTTTGGCTTGGTATTGTTATAGATGGGTTTAATCCAAATGGCGTTCTCTCCAACAGTTGTAGTTATTGACTTATTTTTATGATACTTTATAACCTACCCCATTCACTGTAAATCAAAATTCCAAATGCTGAGTCTATTGATTCATTGACCAAAAGCACCAAGTCAAGACACCGATTTATACTTTGATCCTCTTATATATGAATTGAAAAAACTTTATGTTAAAGGAGTGTCTGTTTTCGACATGGGTAAGCAAGAACATTTTAATATGAAAGTAATATTGCAATAGGGAATACATGATTTGCCAGCTATTGGTAACTTATCTGGTTGTGTGATGCACAGTTATAAAGCTTGTCCTATTTATGGTACCGCGACAAAATTAGAGCATATCTGCAACAAGATTATCTACCCAAAGTTTAGAATATTTTTAAAGGTTGGTCATCCATATAGAGAATTAAAAAACGGATGACATAAGGATATTGAATATAAAGAATCTCCAACTCGACTAAAGGGACCGTCTCTCTCAGGAAATATTAAGTGTATCAAATATGTTCGTGGTAAACTACCATATAAAAAAGAGAATGATTTATGAAGCTAATGATAATGTAGACTGTTTTTCAACGAGAAAGAAAGAGAATTAATTGCTCGCCTTGATTGCAGTGAACTCTTAGGTCTTAAATGAATAATGATTGCATGGATTCTTAGATGATTGGTGCAACACTTCTTTAAGTTTCAATTTGGTTTCCACTAATCTTTTTCTTATCGATGTTATAAAGCTAAATAAAGTAAGGGTTAATGAAAGTTTACAGGCTAGAAGCTATTACTGTGGAGGGAGATCTATTTTGGGGAGTTTTGTAAAGTGATTAGGAGAAGGTTCATCTATCTATCTCAGTCCCCACATGTTCAAATCCTGAAATGGAATTAGGACCCTCCCCTAAATGATCCAGACAACTTATTTAAGCTGCATAAACCTCCTGAAACTTTCAAACATCCATATCTCTCAAACCATAAGTTTTTTTCTTAATATGACCACTCTAAGTAAAGGAAAGTCGTCATTTAAATCCAAAGGAAGTAGTTTCAGATTCAAATTTTGCTCGATTCAAAAGTTATGAACAAAACAATTTTCTTTAGGTGTAAAATGATCTTAAAAAATCAATGGAATTTCTAAGGATGAGAAATGACCGAAGCGATTAATTCCTAAAATTACAAAATCATGCTCATGTAAAAATAATATAAGTATTATATAGTCCTCCGACACATAGAATACGAGTCATTATAGTGGAATTATATGTCATGAGGTAGATGTTTTCCATTGTTTTAATGAGAGTAGTGTATCCGTTGTATTTTAGGATCCCATGTCACTCTCCAGTATCCCATCTTTGATAGTTACCCCCTTGGTCATTAAAGTTTTCTCCGGAGCTGGGTCCAGACTACACCATGTGAATGTCATTTGGGATCTCATTGGCAAATGGGATTACACTTGTGTTGTTCTAGTGAGTCTGATAGTCACTTCGCGTAAGTATTGGGTTGCCTCACTATATAAGTGGATAGTGTGATAGGAGGCCCTTCTCTAGTCATTCCACAAAGTCAATGTCTGGATCAACCCATTGGATTAGGGCCATTAAAATCATGTATTCCTTCAAATCATTCATCATAATTAAGGAAATGCCAAAGTTTTATAGGAAGCTTTCAAGTTGTTCCCCATGTCTTTAAGATAAGTTGGATAAAGACATAACATCTTTGGAGTGTGTTATATGCACTCAGAACCGCTTGAAGAAACTTCTTGCCAATTGATCGAATGAAAATATAGACTGTGATGGTTGCCTTGTAAACTAGGTGGTCGCTACTCCTTCAATGAATATTGAGAAGCACCTGCATCTGATAGCTAACGTTTCTATGGCAGAATCCATGTACTAGTCGTATCTTTGGTGGAGCTATCGTGGGTCAGTCCGCCATGCATATGTGGTTATGGTTGATGTTACCACTAAAATTTGATACATACACCCAAGAATTGCATGTAAAGAGTATAACATGATGAGATTCTCAAAAATATAGCAGAAACATAGATAAATTAGCACAAAGTAGCAAAATACAATACACAATGGATTTTTTAGTGGTTTGGCATTTAAGCCTATGTCCACTTGAAGGATTTGAATCATTATATTGATGTTTTAGAGTTATAATGTCCTGGATCGATAGGAATCTAGAGCATATAGAATACCAAGCAAAATAATAACCAAATTTATGTGCCTCTCCAAGGAAGCTGTTATTTATAGACTTAGATTGGCCAGAAATATGTCGAGGAAAGTCAGAGGCCATGGAATAATTTAAAAGGAGAAGCCCAACCATGTATGGGTAAAGACATGGATCATACCAATCCTCATGAAGGGATCACTACCAACTTCTTTGTTTGTCATTTCCAGAGAGTGTGATCCCTCTCTAAGCTCCTCTTTGATATTATCATCTTTTTCTGGTAATGGTTTTGTTATTTTCCTTGTTTCTTTAAAGATATAGAGTGATATTATCTGAAATTGAACATTTAATTGGTATGACACGCAGTTATATCGATCCAATGCCTATGGATGGCTAAAGCATATATGCCTATCTGATCCCTATGGTTGAAGGAGGTATGTTGATCACTATGGCTGGGGAATGTATACTAATCCTTGTGGTTTAAATAGGAGTAAGTTTTTATGCCTATGGCCGAGGGAGAGATTCAAGTGTCGATCCCTTTCCTATAAATGGTAAAAGTTCACACTTTGAGCATGCCTATGGCCGAATATGTTTTTATTGCGTGAAAACGTGCAAATGGACGATGTATGGGCATGTTTTCTTTTGTTCTTTTCTAAATTATTTTTCTATATTATCCTGGCTTCTTGAGAAAGTTTCACCCTTGCCACATTACACATGATCATAATTTTTATGTTTGAGTTTCAAAAGTCTTCTAGAGAAATAAAGTTCTTTTTCTCAATTTCTCATTTTCATTTCCATGAAGGTTTGACTGTCATTCACGTTCTTCCTGCTTCATTATTCTTCCTTTGTAAAATTTTCTCCCTATAAATTTCTATTGTCATCATTCTCCTCTCCATAAATCAAAACAAATTCAAATTCAAGATCCTCTCTCTTTATCCTTTAAAATTCTAAAACAAAATCAACAAGCCCTAGCCTTAGTTTTACCTAAAACCCTAACCCTTCTCTTCCTTTCCCTAGCGCCACTGACCCATGGCCTGAACTGTCACTTAGACCACCCGTAGCCATGCACCTAACCCCCGAGCCCCTCTGAAACACCTTTGGCCGCATCCAAACTCAATAAAACCCTAACCATAATCCCATTTCTCCTATTTTCAATTTTTTTTTGAATTTTTCGAGATTTTTGCCCCTTCTTGTTGCAGCCATAACTTCCTCTTAGACAAGCCAAATTCACTTTTTATTTTTTTTAATATTCAATGAAATCGACTTCTCTACCATTTTCATGTTTACTACTTTTTCAGATTTTGTGTTCAATTGGGTAAAAATTGCGAAGCTTTCAAACCAATTTTCAAACCTATATATTCTGATCCGAAAACACCCTTTACTATTTTGTTCTTATCTCCTTTAAAAATAATTGAAATCAATTTTTTTAAATTGTAGAGAATAGAATTCGCAAGAACTTTGGTATTGATCACTTTTTCTAACATGTACAAATATAGATTTCAAAATGGCCAATTTTATTCTATTTTGTTAAATTTCATGAAAATCAAAACCCATTTCCCTAACCAAAACCTACTACTCTCTTCTTCTAACTACTGGAGATGATGTTGTGTACTTTGTATTCGCATTGCTATCTTCTCTTCGCCATGAAAGCTGAGAATCTCTTTCTCATAATTAACATTTTGATATGTGAATGAAATGTCATTTGAAAACTCACTAAAATGTTTAATTTAGGACACATTGTTATGACATAATAGAAATTGACACATAAATACAATATTATGTTATGTTTTTTTAATATGTGACAATTTTTTCTTTTTATATTATGTGGTCACTTTTGACACGTATGATATGTTATATATGACGTGACGCATGAATTGTGAGATTTGTGATATACACTACTATAAAAGTGGGCATATTCGACACTAGTTTTATGTGGCCGTAGATCAAAAAATCGTTGCCATAGGCCATTTTTTCAAATAGGAAACACCAGAGTGGTATGGCAACCGCGGCCATTGCCTTAGCCCTCTAAGACAACGCTTTTTTCCATCTACTGCAACGGAAAGAACGTGTTACATTATAACCCTGTTGCAACACTTTATGCAAGTAATGCAATAACGCATAGCGTTGCCTTAAGCAGAATCCAGAGCCTGGCTTCCAGGTCATGGTAGTGGAGGCCACATGAACTTTCCATGTCATTTGCCAATGTGTCACATTCCACGTTGGTTGCCCATGTGTCACATGCCACGTTAGCTATCCACGTGGAACCACTTGAATTGTGGGCCCCACGTGTCATACCACAAACAGACCAACCAATTATACATACCAACTCACAAGTGTCATTACCAACACATATCACAAGTGTCATCACCAAAACATAACACAAGTGCCATCACGAACACATACCACAAGTGTCATCACGAACACATACCACAAGTGCCATCACCAAAACATAACATAAGTGCCATCACGAACACATACCAAAAGTGCCATAATTTAAAAGTACAATTCGGATATATCACAAGTGCTAACACATACCATCCAAATACTTCATTCAGTTGCCGGGGTTGCTGGAGTACCAATGTCATCTTCATCACTTGTTGTCCTGACACGAAAGTCTCAGACATCTAAATTAAAATCTAGATTAGCTTCACGTAGTTTTTTTAACACCCATAACACATTCTCTTTCACTCATCTATTAAACTTTTCTTCCAAATCTGCCTCAAGCTCTTACCTTATTTTTCTGGTCAGCTCTTTCACATAACTGTTTGAAGAACCAGGAGTTGTTGGAGATTTTTCAGCCATTTTACCTAGCCTTCCTGCAAGCCAATTCCGTGTGTGGCTCTTCCCACTTGAGACGAGTGCATCTGCCTCAGCAATGTTTCCTACATCCACCATTGCTTGAATCTTCGCCTACAAAATGAAACCCAGGAAAGCATATAAAAACGCACCTGGCAAGAATGAATTTATTAACAGAACTGGTTTTCTTTCAAACAAACTGTGTGTTCGCTTTAATAAGGTGCTCCAACAAACGTCCTATATGCCAGTCATATTGACACAAGTATTGATTCATAACTGATATTGGGTCAAATATTTTATATAAGCTACTCGAGAAAATTTATTAATAGAAGTGGTTATCTTTAAAACACGTATTTGGCCTTTAGTTCATCTGTGTTAGTCTTGTACGTTCTCCTCGGTTCTCATTTATATGTTTCCAAATACACCAAGGCAGCAGATGGGGTGGCCTTTTGTGGGTTCTTCTTTCTCTGTCAAGTATTAGGATTATCAAAAATTAAACATAATTTTTAACATTCAGTGTTAAGAATTTACAAATCTAGCTATTGCCTATGAACATTGTGACAATGATATAAAATATAATTTAATGATATAAAAAATTAAAATTATGATGTGGCAAATTCAACTCAATCACCAAAAAAATTAACTTAATTTCAAAAAAACACATAATATTGGTTCTTTGGTTACTACATGAGTTTTGGGACCCATGGTATGTGTCTCACATAAAGAGTTGCGAATTGCTGAATTAGTCTCAGTTAGGGCCTGGAAATCCAAAAAAATAAAAAAATTAGCACAAAACAAGGATATCATAAGTTTATTTTATTTATTTTTTGCATCTGTTGCATGATTATTTAATTAGCATTATACAAATTTGTTTTCTTTTGTGGTCACATTAAAGTCGTACCTAAACTACTTCATCCCCTAGTATTCCAAGAGCATTTTAAAATCCTCCAACAGAATTGTGTTGGGCCTATTCGCAAGTCTTTCCTCATTAGTTGAATATTTTATATAATATCTTGCTTTCATACGGGACTTGTACTGCCTCCAAGAGTCATTAAGCGTGTTCAAGACCCACTTGTGTCTTTTTGGAATGACATAACTAGCCTACAATATATCAAACACAAAATTCAGGAAATGAACTAATTAATTAAAACCAAATATTTAGGAAGTCAGTTGAACTATGGTTTAGGGTGATAGATTTTACCAGAACATATTCCAACATTTGCCCCTTCAGTTAATCAAGAACAACATGCCAATTGATGTAAGTAAGAGACACATTATCCTTTGCTATTATCCCAAGAAAATTGCTTAACTCCGTAATATTATTAGAAACTGGCTGACTATCCTCATTCAACTCAATGACTACTTTATCATCGAAGGTTCTAGCATGCACCTTGGCCATTTTTTTACTTCCCTCTAGGTTTTTTTGTATCTTGTGCTTTATATACCAGGTTCAAAAAAAATGAATAGAAAATTAATATATGGCATTACAGAAACATAATAGGCATACAAAACTTAAAATAGACGCACTCAACAGTGCAGTGCAGTGCTGTGAACAGGTAAAGAAACATTGTACCTATACATGCTTCATCTTCCTGTGCAATCCATTCCTTCTCTAATCGATCAATAAGATTTTCCATTGTTGGAGGTGCTTCAACATTCTGCTTTTGACGTTTCCGCATCGCTAAATAAGCAGCGACCGAACCAGCAGCTTCACATGAATTGGTTGATTGTTTAAACATTTTGCTACATGTAGGTTTTAAAACTGGTGGACAAGATGTTGTAGGTTTTAAAACTTCTAAATAAGACAATGTAGATTTCCGTCGATTTCTTTAATGTTTTTGCAAATTTCTCCCGGTTACTGAGTTTCTTTGGAGTGGAAGTGTGTCATCACTTCCTTGTTTGAGCCATATTTCTTTGGAAGGGGTGCGGGTCATCACTTCCTTTTCAATTTCAATTTCAATGGCTGCATTGGTTTGCAAACGAGTTCTCGGTCCAGGTAAAGGATCCTTTGGCTTAACAAATTTGATTCTCTACAATTAAGTTGAAGTTCAAGATTTTTTACGTTCATAAAGTCAAAGACAATAAGTGTTGAACAAAAAACTTTTTTATACCTCTAAATCCAATGAATCATCGCTGACATCTTCACCATCATTTTCAGGGATGTATTCATCACATCCATAAATATCTTTACCTTTTTATTTCCTATTTCGTGCGGTAGCCTCTTACATACTACTAACCAATGAAGGCACCCCAAGTGATCTACTAATTGCATCATTTGCTTGCATTTGTGTGATTCGCTCTAGTTCATACTTCGTCAGATATGATGGTTGTGAGAACTGCAAGCAGATTAGCATTCTTACTCACCATCGATGATAAATTTAAGCTAGTTAACCAAAAAGAGTCGACGTATAAACAGTTCTGGCTATTTCGACGGAATGCAGGCATAAAGAACCAATAGTTACTTGAATTAGATGTAGCCTTCATGGTTGGAATTGGAAATCAACACAGTAATAGAAAACACTAAAATGCAGCTCTTGCTTTTACGTGCATAATTTTAATAAAAGTTGTTTAAAATACAAGATTTCATCCGGATAAATAAAAATGAAATGAAAACTGAAAAATACTTGAACATCAGCTTCATTCTCTCGGGTATCATCATCATTATCTATTCATTTTCTACATTTAATTTCCTCTTGGTTCCTTTTGTCCGTCACAGTAACATCTTTTTCACCATTGTTCGTATCAGGCTCCGGTGATAGTTTCTTCTGACCCATTTGAGTTGGACTGTTTTTCATCATTTTGCGTTGTTTTTGAAGTCTATGTGCAGTAATATACTTGTGCTTTGCAAATAGTTTCTTAGCAGAACCCGTAACAATAAAAATATTAACGATGGCCTCCTTCATAGTTCTTTACACATGCACATACAGATATATATATATATATATATATATATACAAGAATGGATCTATATTACATATACATACATATATATATATATATTGAATTATGTTTTTCCTTGGCCGTGTGATTACATGTGGTTGCAGTTGAATCAATGGCTCACTATCTTTGTCAACGAGGTTATCAATGTAAAAAACCACTTCTTCTTCCTTATTCCAGTCTTGTACGTATTCGTTTACGTCCTTGTCATTCAATATCAGCTGCCAGCCACCCCTCTTTCCTTTGCTGACATAGACTCCTCCTATTCTTGTGTAATGAAGGAAATCTTTAACAATATCCATAAGCACACTATGAGAAAAGCAATCTACATCATATTTTGTTACTAAGAAGGATTCTCCACCCACGTAACAAGTCCTTCGAAACTCTCTGTCATGGTGCAACTGGATATTTATAAGTTCATCCATCCTGTACAAAATAAGTACATTAGAACAAGGCATATGCATGTTGAAGTGGACAAAATACAACAATTAACATTTTGGACTATAACAAATTTAGATGACAGTGAAGAAACACATTAAATCATAAAACAAATGTACAATGTAGATTACATTATGAGAAAAGAGCGACAAATACATTCATCAAAGATAATAATTTACAGCTAAAACAAAAAATGCCAAATACATCATAAATTAGACAACAAATTAGACTAAAATAAAGCAATAAGAAAGAGGAAGTTTTTTGTCCTAACGAGACGGAACAGGATCAGGAACTTTTGCTTCTAGTTCTGTTTCTAGTTGTATTATGGGGACATCATCCCTAATCCAGCCCCCATCAACAACTTCTGGTTCTAGTTCACCACCAATGCCAATATCATGTGAATGCAGATTGCTCATTTCTTCTTCCATTGCATTCTGATTTTCAGTATCACACCAATCTCTCGGCAATTTTTTAATAAAGTAATGACTGTTCTTTTCAAGTGCATCTTCCATATAAAATACTTCCTACACTTGTGAAGACATGACATAAGGATCAGTTTTATGGCACTTACTGTAACACCCCGTATTTTAACAACACTAAAGGATGATAAATTAAAGAATAATTAATTTAATATTCAGAATTAAGGGAAACGGACTAAGCCATTGTGTTCGTCTCGGAATTCTGGTCAAAATAGACACCTGGTTTGCGTAAGTCGGACATCGTATGAAGACGTTACTAAGCCTAAAAGTTTCTATACGCACAAGAGAATTGTATATATACAAAAAAAAAATCAAAAAAGCGAAGCTGAAGCCCCAGAAGAGGAACCGACCGTTTCTGGGGTCGATCCAAGACCAGGCTGGGTCAACCCATGGGTCGACCCTGGCCCTTTGGGGTCGACCCACATACAGATCTGGGCAGAATTTGGTTTCCGCACCTGGACACAGTTCTGAGCGAGATTCGTGAACCGCGGGCTATAAATAAGACCCCATTATCAGTGTTTTATTCATTCTAAAACAATGGAGAACTAGATGTTGCCTCTTCCTAGATTAAAATAGCCTATATTTCTACAACAACAAGAGTTAGAAAAATTTAGAGATCTATGCTTTAACATCTGCAACTATTCTTCTATCGCTTAGATCTATTCTCTGTGAGTCTATGTTATTTTTAGATTGAAATTATTGAAATGAACTCTTGACATGCCTGTGAATTAGATCTAAGCCTATGACAATTGGAATCATATCAGATCTGCTATATTTGTATATCTAATTCACTGATTAAATCTCATCATGCCTGTTTATGATCATGACACTATGCATAATCAGTCATGTTATTACATGTTCATTAGATTTGTTCTTATATGCCTATTTATGTTCATCAAATCTGTTCTTATATGCTTATTTCTGCTATCATATGCCCATTTCTATTACTGTTGGTTTTATGCCTATTTTGTCCTTCTCTCTTTTATTCCCTTTTTATATTTATAGCCAAGCTACTTTCGAGCCTAGGCCGAT
Source organism: Allium sativum (assembly GCA_030737875.1). NCBI lineage: Eukaryota > Viridiplantae > Streptophyta > Magnoliopsida > Asparagales > Amaryllidaceae > Allium > Allium sativum. The sequence continues at coordinate 339,575,943 of CM060920.1, read as the reverse complement.
ATCGCTGAAATATGCATACGAATGAAATTATGTTAAGTTATGAATGATTGGAAACGGTAATTTGGGGGCATAACTTGTACTTTGAATCACAATTGGGATCCAGGGGCATAAACCATATTGTGAAATTAGACTAAAAATTGCGGCATGACTTATATGGTGAATTATGACTTGTGGTTTGGTAAATGTAAATCTGTAGGCTTAATTTAAGATTAAGCTAAACATTTTAATGGAACTGTAAAGAATCTGTAAAGCTGGTTTAATCCGTTAAATTTGGGGCATAACTTGAATTGAAAATATGAATATGGATGTAGTAATAGGAATTTTGCACGATCCGAATCGATCGCTAAACCGACCAAGACCGTTCGAAACCCCCAATTTTTTTGAGAACACGACAGATCAGAATGCAAACAGAAGAACATTTCATTGTTTATTACAACAATTCCATCAGAATACAGGAATATTACAGAGTATAAATAAATATTACACAGAAAATATCAGAGATTTAAATTACATTTAAATACATCGCAGTGGAAAAATAATACAAAACACAACTAGAAGTAATACACGGATGCAAAGCTTTCTGAGTATCGTTCCAGTTGTAAACCAGGATCCTGTGAATATAAATCAGCATAACCAAAACTACTAGCTGCCCATGTCAAAATAGGCGCACCCAGAGTTTAGGTTAAAACAATAAACTCCAGGTCAGTCATGTGACTGGTGTGAGAGCTAAAACAGTTATTAATCTTTATTTTAAAGTTAGGTAAATCAATGGACCACGCCGTATAACACGGAACGTGTTTCCTCCCAAGAATACCAGGCATAAAACAACAGCGCAAAGCAAAATAAAGAAATAATGAAGCTATTATAAGACCCAGGTCCCATCACACAATGCAACACAAGCCGGAGGATAGGGTTTTACCTTATAATAGCCAAAGAATGCTTCATACGCTAAATTTCATCTTTTATTACTATAAGTGTATAGTGTCAAAATAATTTCAATCATAAGTATCAATCATAGACGGCATGAGTGCCCCATCCCACTATGTCACCATACTAGGCTCTACAATCAAAACCGCAAAGTCACGTACTGGAAGTTGGATTTCCATCTGTGAATCAAGGTAAGGGATCGTCCTTACCGAATTCGAGACGCTCTAGCCCACCCCTCAGGAACAGAACGCATCGTCCCTTGGACCGTCAGGGCCGGTCCACCGATGTGGATTAAAATGCCTGAACACTGCGTTTCCCCACCCTATGGGGTGTCAATGAGTCCAATGACTCCATCGTCTCCACACAGTCACCGATATATCTGAGGCGCCTCGCAATAGCGACAACCACATAAGTCAAACTCATCAGGGCGTGTAAAGCCACGGATGCCACTTCTAGCTGGAAGGAAACGATGCCCTCCCTAATGTCCTCTCCCGTTTCTAGTTCACAACCGGGGTGTGAGGCTCGTGAATCAACGCTACACAAAGCTATGCCACACAGGCGGGGCTTTGATCATCAACCACAAGACTCTGCTTTTCAACAAAAGCCTTGATCATTTGCATCTTAGAATGCCACACAGGCAAACCACTCCATGCAACCGATATCCATCAATCGCACAGAATGATATCCAATGTCATACACACAGTCCATTTACAAGCCCATTCCGGGTCTGAACGAAACTGGAGGCACCTTGTACCTCGCATATCCATCGATCTCCAAGTACGTCTGGACGATCACCAATTGATTCCCTCCTCTTGGGTGTACAACTTAATCAAGATAATCAATAATCACCCAAACGACGTGAAGACCTCCAGTCTTCAACCACCGTCTTCCTCTTCGACACCACGTCGAATCAGTTATTCAGAATGGGATAAACCCGGTCTTTCTGAATAACTCGCATATATAATAAACAAGTGTTACACAAACACAACATACGCCTCATTCCAATTCATCAGTCGCTAACCGTAAATTAGCAAGAGAATAATTCCCCAAACATTAACCCCGAAGGCCGAAACCAACATCAGATCAATACCCAGGAAACCATTCTTCTTAGCTAACCTACAGTTAGTTTCTAAATTTCACATTCTTAGGGAAAGGTTCCCAATAATTTTATCAAAGATAAATTCTTTAAATTTATTCTTTAATCTTCTTTGAATATCAATTCAAACTAGTCGGGATTAGCGAACCACACCGAAGTAATCATTTATTTTATTTCCCAATCCCAACCTATTCATCCCATGAAGTAAAACTGGTCATGCTTCATATCTAACACCACGGTGTTATCGGTAAATTCAATTACCATTTCACGTTCAAATCTAGTTAAAGATTTAACTATCGCCTGGAGCAAAACTGGCGATACTCCATTCCCGATCATTTCAATCTAATTAAAGATTCATTAAAACTCCACTTAGTTCTAATCTTCCCAATAATCACTATCAATGATTATTTAACTTGGGAAAACACATTCTGTCTTTAACTGGGTTGAAGAACCATTGTCATATAAAACATGGTTCACTATAAACCCAAAATCACATTACATTAATTATCAGGTTAAAGGACAAGTGTTATTTAAAACACTATTCACGATAAACCCAAAAATCAATTCCAATTCAATTCCAATTAAATACCATTTAATTATTACACTTCATTAAATCTAAATAAAAAGATTTAATCTTTTTCTCAACTGGGTTTAAGAACAATGTTAATGAAGACACCATTCACGGCAAACCCATATCACATTTGATATTAAATACAAGGCTCTAAATAGAAAATATATCAGCTTATATTCAATATCAAATTCTACAACCAACAAATATCGTATCGGAAATAACAATATAAATATATCTTTCAAAATCCCATAACAATATCTGTATCATCACGAAATCCAACATCGAAATATTCCAAAGACAATTTCGATTCAAACCTATTCCAATTCAATTATTGGAAATTCTGGTTATTTTCAAAACCATTTCAAATCCACTTTATTTATTTTAAAAATAAGTAGAATTATAATTCTTGTTCAAAACTAGTTCATTTTGACAAAAATCTATTTTTATCTTTTCAAATATGGAGTTTTTCATCCCAATTCTTCACAAATCATTTCTTTTGATTTTACACAAATTATTACTATTTTTAATAATTTTATCAAGGCCCGTACCGTCGATTTCCACAAATGGCCATCGAACTGCACTTACAACGACCTTCTCCAAATTTGATTTGGAGATAATTCCAAATCCAACCATTAGATTTCAAATCTCTAATATTCTTTAGAAAGCACTTTTAGATACGAACCCAACGGTTTCGGTTCTAGGAGAAGGATCTCCCGTAATGTCCATTCGAAGTTAATGGTCCAAATTCACGAATTGCCACGGCGCGGCGCGTTCTATTCAGGCCATTATATATATATATATATATATATATATATATATATATATATATATATATATATAATATATATTATATATATTTCGTCGATTACCTTTCAAAACGTATTTTATAAATCGTTTTAAATTCGTTTTCAAAATGATGTCAATTTCATATTCAATTTCAAATCAAAATTGAATATTCCACATCATCGATATATAAATGACAATATTTTCAAAACGTTATATTTTGAAATCACTTTCTTTTCTATATTCATTGTAAAAATGAATAAAATCGATATAAATATCGTTCACGTCAAAATGGCGTCAATCTAGTCAACACGGCTTTTATTCAACACATGAATGTTTATTCTATTCAACAAATGAATATTTATTCTATTCAACACATGAATATTTATTTTTCCAAATTGGAATGAGGCCCAATCAATTACCATATAATTTTTATATGGATACCATACAACACATGCATATATCAGCAAAGATAAATCATCAACCATCATCCAGAGTGCACCACTCAACTTCATAAGCATTAAATATAAATAATTAACGCTTACACAGTCTGTCAACCCATCGATTGACATACAACTAAACAATCAGGATTAGTGTACGACAAATATCATCCCAATACCCGTGTGGGGTTTCAAATCAACAAACACAGTTTTTTATTTGTGCAGTTGGGCGATGTGTAAAATTTATCGTCTCAATCAATATCAGTCAAATCAGTGTATATAAACAAATCGTCCGATTTGTTTATAAATATTTATTTTATATACACATTAAAAATTATATTTTTAACTATAAAATATTTTCCACTATAAAATATTTTATTACATTTCACATCACACAATGAAATTTCACAACACATCTACCAAACAAACAAGTCATCCATGGTCGGTGGACGTCGGGTGTCGGGTGCTGCTAAGCACCGTCTGCATCCTAGTATATATTTTAAACTAGAAACAAAATAAAAGTGAGGAGTTCTCACCAAGAGCTAAACCAAACGCCGCGACTCTTCATATGTAGGAAATCTTCGCTGATCTCGCCTTTGTCACTTTCGTTGCTCGTATTCACTACATTTATAAAAAATCACATTTTTATATTGTTGCTATGTATATAAAAATCACAATTTTTTATAATTATGCTACATGGATAAAAATTCTATTTTTATACCGCTACGATATAGACAAAAAAAATTATTTTTATATCGCTACTATATAGATAAAAATTCTATTTTTATAACGGTGTTCACATAATAAAGATTATATTTTTATCACACTATTCTCTATATAAAAATTATATTTTTATATCGCTCTTCTTCCAATAAAGAATATATTTTTATAACGCTCCTTCCTATATAAAAATTATATTTTTATATCTACTACTAATATAAAAATCGAATTTTTATATCATCGCTATAAAAATCCCATTTTTTATTTCAACATATATATAATAAAAATCAGATTTTTATTTCGCTACATCTATAAAAATAATATTTTTATACTCTACATCATATAAAAATTATATCTTTATCTCTTCTACATAATAAAAATCGAATTTTTAATACTTCTATAATATAAAAATCATATTTTTAATTCTCTAGTTATATAAAAATAATATTTTATAAAGAAAAATCATAACTTTACATACATAAAGATCTCATCTTTATGTTAATAAAAATCCATTCTTTTCACAATTAAAAATATCGTCTTTTTCCTTTTAAAAATATAATCTTTGATACATTAAAAATTTAATCTCTCTTGGATTAAGAATCTAATTTTTCTATGTTATATAAATCGAAATTACTTAAAGGAAAATTAAAGTAAAAATAAAAATAAACTAGAAGACTTACAGTTGGATTTTCGAGAGAGGAGTGGGGCGTTGCCGGCGGTCCAGGCGGTGGCAGGGCGGCGGTTCTTCCCCAGGTGGCGGCGGCTTCCGTTTTGGGGGAGTTTGGCTGCGGCTCGATCGAGAGGGGGAGGGGGTGTTTGGCTGCGGTTCGATCGAGAGGGGGGTTTGGCTGCGGTTGAGGCGGAGCTCGCTTGAGGCAATGGCGGAGGCGTGGGGGGGGGCGCTGAAGAATCGATCAGGTAGTTTTTTTTCTTTTTCTTTTTCTGAAATCGAAGAGAGAGGGGGGGGAGAGCTGAGGGTTTGGTTATATAATAATTTATATATTATTTTATTTTATTCTCTAAAAGGTTACTTTAAAATTCGAACTCAAAATTGAGCCCATCGACTGTCGTACGTAGCTAATTACCCCCATTCCGAACACAATGGGATATGTATCATAGGCTGATTTGATCGTTTCGATCAGTTTTCGTCAAAATCGATATATAACTCTATATATTGAATTTGAACGCGCAATTCAATTTACCGGGGCCACATACGGACTCTAAAAATTCCCGAAAAATATTTTCTAGCTTCGTATTGATGATACGGTCCTAAAAAAAACTAATTTCATCGAATTCTGAGGCCGTTTAAAAAATGGCCAATTTCCAGTCGATTAAAATCAACTAAAACTGGTCAAACGCGTTTTCTTTTACCACGCTCACATATTGATTCGAAAAATTACGAAATTTGCATCCTAGCAATAACTAGACATCACGGATCCAACAAAAGAAGTTTCGTCGAAAACTGAGGTGGTTTGCAAAATTGCTATTTTTAAGGGCCAAAATTCCATAGCGACTATTCTGAAATTTCAACTGGGCATAAATTTTTATCCCCGCTATGAAATTTCAATTTTTCAGATTTGTTGGAAAGATATTATCTATTAGATTCTAATATTTTTGGTTTCACCAAAATCCTTTTTTTATTTTGCACCTGGTACATTCATTTGAACTTTGAAATCGAATTTCGAACAACCGCGCCATTTTCAATTCCTTTTATAATTAAAAATAAATATTTATATTCTAACGTCGATACAAATAAATATATACGTTCTAATTCTATTCGAATTAAATTTCTCGTCGATATTATTTAAAATAATCCATTTTAAATATTCAAAATTCGCTAAATTGCCAAAATAAATTTTTTAAATTGGCTCGGATTTCCATGTTATTACAATCTCCCCCACTTAAAACTTTTTGTCCCCGAAAAGGAAAGAAGCCTAAAGTTGTTTAACAAACCAACTCAACTTTCACTATTTCCATTACGGCTTAAGTTTTTCAACTTTTCAGTTTCTAAGAACTTTTCAAATTTTCAAATATTTGGCTAACACCCTAAATTTTTGAAAAATTTCGCCACAACCTCCCCTGCACCGGGGACTTCGGGATATTTCAAATAGCCTCCCATGGCCCTCATCAATCCAAAAAGAAAAAGAAGCAGCCAAGCGGCTAGACAATCGGCTCATAAAATCATCCAAAACCCAATAAAATTAGTAAACATGTACCTATTTGTCGGGCAAACAATTTTATTCCTCTTCTCCATCCTCCTTGCTATGACATATTCAATGTAAGTACATGTATATGCATGCAAATGCGACTAATTTTCAATAAATTCAATATTCGGTTCAATCTGGCTAAAGGTTCAACATTTTAATTAATCAACCAATAATGAAACAATAAAATTAGCAATCAATTAGTTGATTATCATCTCAAATTCATAATTTTGATATATATAAAGAAAATCATGTTTTTGATGCCAAATCACAACAAATATTCCAATATAAGTTTTGGTTCTCACACCAGTCTAATGGAAATATATAGATATCCCACTTTCGATACTTGAACATAAATTCTGATGATGATCGATCAATCATCAGAACCATCTCCGGGCGACTAGAGTGTGATTCTATATCTATCCAGTATATTAAAACTTCGAATATATGTTCGTGACGTGTATACGCAAAATAATCATATACTAGATTGTCCAACTCAACACAAATAAAATATTCAAATACGAATAATTGAATTTAATTTTCAAAATAAAATTTGTTTTCATTTTTATTTGAAAAACATACTCTTCACACTCGTTCTAGGATACTACTGATCCTATCTCTAACGAGTAATTCTCATTGGATATTACTAATCCAAATTCTGATGAATTCTTTCGTTCGGTTTTAATGTGTCTTGTTCTCGAGCTCTATAAACCAAAGCTCTGATACCAAATGTAGTAAGAGGAATTTCGCTCGATCTGAATCGATCGCTAAACCGACCAAGACCATTCGAAACCCCTAATTGTTTTGAGAACACGACAGATTAGAATGCAAACAGAAGAACATTTCATTGTTTATTACAACAATTCCATCAGAAATCAGGAATATTACAGAGTATGAATAAATATTATATAGAAAATATCAGAGATTTAAATTACATTTAAATACATCGCAGCGGAAAAATAATACAAAACACAACTAGAAGTAATACACGGATATAAAGCTTTCCGAGTATCGTTCCAGCTGTAAACCAGGATCCTGTGAATCTAAATCTGCATAACCAAAACTACTAGCTGCCCGTGTCAAAATAGGGGCACCCAGAGTTTAGGTTAAAATAATAAACTCCAGGTCAGTCGTGTGACTGGTGTGAGAACTAAAACAGTTATTAATCTTTATTTTAAAGTTAGGTAAATCAAGGGACCACACCGTATAACACGGAACGAGTTTCCTCCCAAGAATACCAATGCACAAAACAATAGCGCAATGCTAAATAAAGAAATAATGAAGCCACTATAAGACCCAGGTCCCATCACACAATGCAACACAAGCCGGGGGATAGGGTTTTACCTTATAATAGCCAAAGAATGCTTGATACGCTAAATTTCATTTTTTATTACTATAAGTGTATAGTGTCAAAACAATTTCAATCATAAGTATCAATCATAGACGGCATGAGTGCCCCATCCCGCTGTGTTGCCATACTAGGCTCTACAATCAAAACTGCAAAGTCACGTACTAGAAGTTGGATTTCCATCTGTGAACCAAGGCAAGGGATCGTCCTTACCGAATTCGAGACGCTCTAGCCCGCCCCTTAGGAACAGAACGCATCGTCCCTTGGATCGTCAGGGCCGGTCCACCGATATGGATTAAAATGCCTGAACACTGCATTTCCCTACCCTTTGGGGTGTCACTGATTCCAATGACTCCATCGGCTCCACACAGTCACTGATATATCCGAGGCGCCTCGCAGCAACAACAACCACATAAGTCAAACTCGTCAGGGCATGTAAAACCACTGACGCCACTTCTAGCTAGAAGGAAACACATGCCCTCCCTGATGTCCTCTCCCGTATCTGGTTCACAACCGGGGTGTGAGGCTCGCGAGTCAACGCTACACAAAGCTATGCCACACATGCAGAGCTTTGATAATCAACCATAAGACTCTGCTTTTCAACAGAAGCCTTGATCATTTGCATCTTAGCATGCTACACAGACAAACCACTCCATGCAACCGATATCCATCAATCACACAGAATGATATCCAATGTCAGACACACAGTCCATTTACAAGCCCGTTCTGGGTCTGAACGAAACTGGAGGTACCTTGTACCTCGCATATCCATCGATCTCCAAGTACGTCTGGACGATCACCAACTGATTCCCTCCTCTTGGGTGTAATGTAACAACCCGCAAAATGCGAGCCAATTTAAAAATTTTATTTTGGCAATTTTAGCGAATTTTGAATATTTAAAATGAATTATTATAAATAATATGACGAGAAATTTATTTTGAATATAGATTAGAACGTATATGTTTATATACGTCGTCGTTAGAATATAAATAATTATATATAATTATAAAAGGAATTGAAAATGGCGCGGTAGTTCGATAATTCAATTTCAAACTTCAATTGAATGTACCGGGTGCAAAATAAACAGGATTTTAGTGAAACCAAAAATAATAGGATCTATTTGAGAATATCTTTAACGAATCTGAAAAATCGAAATTTCATAGCAGGAATTAAAAGATATGTCCAGTTGAAAATTCTGAATAGTCGCTATGGAATTCAGGCCCTTAAAAATAGGAATTTTGCAAAGGACCTCGGATTTCGACGAAACCACTTTTGTTGGATCCGCGATGTCAAATTATTGCTAGATTCCAAATTTCATAATTTTTTGAATCAATATGTGAGCATGGCAAAAGAAAACGCGTTTGACCAGTTTCAGTTGATTTTAATCGACTGGAAAATGGCCATTTCTCTAACGGTCTCAGATTTCGACGAAATTAGTTTTGTTAGGACCGTATCGTCAATACGAAGCTAGAAAATATTTTTCTGGGATTTTTCGAGTTAGTATGTGGCCCCGGTAAATTGAAACGCTCGTTCAAATTCAATATATAGAGTTATATTTTGATTTTGACAAAAACTGATCGAAACAGTCGAATCAGTTTACGATACATATCCCATTGTGTTCGGAATGGGGGTAATTAGCTATGGACGGCAGGCGGTGGGCCTCGTTTAGAGGTCAAATGAAAAAGTCAACTTTTTGTGAATTAAATAATTAAAAATAAAAGTCTCCCTCCCCTTTTAACCCCTCAGCCCCCCCCCCCCCCCCCAGTTAAAAATTGATTTCGAAATAAAAAAAAGGAAAAAAGGGGGATCGCGATTCACGCCGTCGCCCCCCCCCCCCTTCCGATCGATCGCCGCCTTGTCAGGCGAAGGCGCTCGCCTCCCCCCCCCCTCTTCTGTGTCATCGCTCCCCCTTCTTCTTCTCCCTCCTTTCATCCTCCTCCATCACTCCGCCCTCGCCTCACCTCCCACCTCTTTCTCGTCTGACGCAGACCCCTTTTCCCCTCAGCGCGCCCCTCCTCGGCCCCCACCTTCGATGGTGAACCTCCTGCAGGCCAGCGAGCAGCAGTAAACCCTCCTTCCCCTTTTAAACGATGAGTATTTTAATTTATTTGCATTTATTTTATTTTTCAGTATTAAATATATAATAGCGTTTATAAAAATCTGATTTTTATTCAAATGTAGGCGAGTTAAAAATTAGATTTTTGCAGTAGAGGAAGATTCGATATTTTTGAAAGTGAAAAGATCGTATTTTTGAAAGTGAAAAGATCAGTTTTTTCATAGTGTAAAGACTATATTTTTAGTCGTATAAAAATTGGTTTTTATTAGCATATAAAGTTTTGATTTTTATGGATATAAAGACCACATTCTTAAAATAGAAAATGATGTTTTATAATATAAAGAAGTGATTTTTATATATGTATTGAAATAAAAATATAATTTTTATAATGTAGAAGTATTAAAAATACGATTTTTATATTATATAGATAGTAAAAATTGACCTTTATATGTGTAGCGAAATAAAAATTCGATTTTTATTATATATATGTTGAAATAAAGATGTGATTTTTATAGTGATGAAATAAAAATTAAATCTTTATATTTGAAAAGGCGAAATCTTTATATTTGAGAAGGCGAAATCTTTATATTTGAAAAGGCGAAATCTTTATATTTGAAAAGGCAAAATCTTTATATTTGAAAAGGCGAAATCTTTATATTTGACAAGGCGAAATCTTTATATTTGAAAAGGCGAAATCTTTATATTTGAAAAGGAGTAATCTTTATATGAAGAATAGCATGATAAAAATATAATCTTTATTATATGAACATCGATGTAAAAATAGAATTTTTATCTATATAGTAGCGATGTAAAAATAGAATTTTTATCTATATAGTAGCGATGTAAAAATAGAATTTTTATCTATATAGTAGCTATGTAAAAATAGAATTTTTATCTATATAGTAGCGATGTAAAAATAGAATTTTTATCTATATAGTAGCGATGTAAAAATAGAATTTTTATATACATAGCAACAATATAAAAATGTGATTTTTATATATGTAGTGACTATGGGCAACGAAAGTGACAAAAGGCGAGAGCGGCGATGATTCCCTACATAAGAAGGGTCGTGGAGTTGGGATAGCTTTGGTGAGAACTTCTCACTCAAAATTTTTTTTTCTAGTTATATATATATATATATATACTAGGATGCAGACGGTGCTTAGCAGCACCCGACACCCGTCGTCCACAGACTATGGACGGCTTGTATGCTTGTTTGATGTGTTGTAAAATTTGTTTGTGATATTGATGTGAAATCGATAATAGAAGGTAGATGGTTGAAATAAATTAATATTCGTTAAAATTATAATTTTTAACGTGAATGTGAATAAATGAATATTTATAAACAAATCTGCCGATTTGTTTATATACACTGATTTGACTGATATTGATTGGGATGATAAATTTTACACATCGCCCAACTGCACAAATAAAAATCTGTGTTTGTTGATTTGAAACCCAACACGGGTGTTGGGATGATATTTGGCGTACACTAATCCCAATTATTTCATTGTATGTCGATCGATTGGTCGATAGGCTGTGTAAGCGTTAATTATTTATATTTGATGCTTATGTAGTTGTGTGGTGCACCTTGGATGATGGTTGATTGTTTATCATTGCTATTATATACATATGTTGTATGGACTCCATATAATTAACGTTATATGGTAATTGATTGGGCCTCATTCCAATCGGGAAAATAATGAATATTATAAAAGAAAATTCATGTGTTCAATATATAAATAGTCATGTGTTGATGATATTTATGTGTTGAAACTATTCATGTGTTGAGTAAAATATTTTAAATAATAAAATTTACATCTTTATCATATTTAAAATTAGAACTAGTTCATGGTGGAGTCTGATTGAAAATCAAACGATAGATACCATAATTTTATAAAATATTTTACATAACAAAAATAGTTGTGTGTTGACAGTACTCATGTGTTGAGATTGGTCGTGTGTTGAAAGAAATATAGATTCATGTGTTGAATAGAATATAGATTCATGTGTTGAATACAACAAATATTCATTTGTTGAATAGAATAATGAATTTATTGAAATATATATATAAAGCCGTGTTGATTAGAGTTGCGCTATTTTGACGTGAACGATATTTATATTGATTATATTCGTTTTTATAATGAATATAGAAAAGGTAGTGATTTCGAAATATAATGTTTTGAAAATATTATCATTTATATAGTAATGATATGAAATATTCAATTTTGCTTTGAGATTGAATATAAAGTTGAAATGGTTTTGAAAACAGATTTAAAACGATTTATAAAATTCGTTTTAAAAAGGAAATCGACGAAATATAATATATATATATATATTATATATATAATGGCCTGAATAGAACGTGCCGCGCCGTGGCAGTTCGTGAATTTCGACCATTGACTTCGAATTGACGTTGCGGGAGATCCGACCGTCGGATTCTCCTAAAACCGGAACCGTTGGGTTCGTATCGAAAAGAGTTTTCCAATGAATATTAGAAATTTTAAATCTAACGGTTGGATTTGGAATTATGTCCAAATCAATTTCAAAAAAGGTCGCTGTAAGTGCAGTTCGATGGCCATTGTTGGAAATCGACTGTACGGGCCTTGATAAAATTATTAAAAATATTAATAATTTGTGTAAAATCATAATATGTGAATTTGAAAGAACTGGGATGAAAAACTCTGTAACAACCCAATATTTTATTAAAGTTAATTTGAATTTTTCTGTATGCATTTTTGAATTTAAGTAAGGTTTAGTATAAAGATTTTTTTTATAATCTTTTGTATATTAGTTGAATGAATATTTTGTTCTATTTAATAAGTGTGATTTTTTTTTATAATAGAAAATTTATTTTAAAAGTATGTTTAATATACTAAAGATGTAAACAATTTTTATATATATGGATTTTTTTTAAAGATTTTTAATTTTTAAAGTTGTTTGATTTAAAAATAAATTATAACTAAATATCGGCTCAAAATATTTGTTCAGTTTCTGTATGCGTCATTTTGAAATATTTTATAGAATTTTTCTGTAATTTTTAATTTGAAAAATAAGCATATATTTTTCCAATGTAATTTTGGGGCAAATGTGGTCCTTTAGACACTCTGCAGAATTGAGTAACCGGACTGTTTTTATTACTGTTTTGGAATCATGACGCATTATTATATATGATTATGATTTTATTTCGGTACCTTTCACAATTAATAATCTTAAATAAATAAAATTAGAAAGGAGAATAACGTTAGGTACTAGTTTATGACTTCATGTGCATGACAAGGTTAATCATGGAACATGCAACTAGTGGTACGCATTCAAGAAATGGGAGAAGTATACTACCAAAATTTTCAAGCCAAGTATAGTCCTCACGCATGGAAGGCATCAATAGACAACATGTGTCCCCACAAATGTCACCATGCATGTTATTAAATTTGTGAAAAGAACAAGTGTACGTGGAGGTGGAATTATGCATGTAAATTTGTTCATGAAGGGTGCCATGTGTCTATAGTTACATTGACCAATTTACCCTTAAAATTCAAGTATATATAAGGGTGCATGTACCATGATTTATTCACACCATCTCCATTTGAGCTCTCGACTTTTCTGTAGCACCTCCACACAACCGCACTTCACGTGCATTTTTCTCCTCCACCGCTACCACCCTGTCAGCATCCGCACTTCCCCTTTTTCCAGATTTCACTACCCTACCTCACTCCATACCCACGCCACAAAGCATTCGCGGCAAACACCACCACCACCCCACTTCAGTTTTCCGTCCACCTCCCTTTCACTTTCAACTTGCGGCCCTCCTTCTCTCTCACCGCTCCACTCTCCTTTGTCCTCTCTGAAAATAGCTCTCGCACCTCCAAAACAGTCCGCAAGTTCCCACTCCGCAAACCTTCAGCTTTCCCATCCGCCACCACAACTTGTCCGCCTTCTACTCAAAAGCGTCCGCAAAGGCACTTCACAATAAAAAAAAAAAAAAAAAAAAGTCCGCTCCTTATATAAAAAAAAAAAAAAAAAAAAAGAGAGCAAGTGAAGAAAAATGAAAAGGAAGTAGAGAAGGGCAAAATCACCTGGACGTGAAACATGTTTCATGCGGAAACATGCATGGGACGTGGTTTCCCAAAAGCACATCCGTGCTTTCCCCCTTTAAAAAAAAAAAAAAAAAAGAAAAAAGAAAAGAAAAGAAAAGAACCATCGACTTCAAAGAAATAGAATGGACTGACAATTGGTTCCGTACTCGATATGCAAGGATTCATGTGTGTAAATATGGTAGCATTGAAGTCGTCCGCTGATTCTGAAGTTATTTGCGAAGAAGCCGGTGTGCATGCCGTTCGTAAAATCATTCGAGTTTGCCCGTCAGTTATTTGCGGTTGATAAACGTTTACGGTGATGGAAAGCATAAAGTTGTTGGAAAAAAAAAAGTTGGCTTCAAAGGAAAAGAAGGAAGCTGCGCGTGTGAGTAACAGCGTCTGCAAAGCTTGTGTGTTTGCGGAAAGAAGTGTGTGCGCAAAGCGGGTCTATGAAGATTTGTACGTAAACAACCGGATTTGGTTCGCAGTTGATTCTGAACGGTAACGGATAAATTTGAAAGCAACGCAGGTGAGAATTCTAATTTAAATTTATTTAAATTAGACAGTTTGGTTAATTATAATTAGTATTAATTATAATATCTCAATAATCATGGATGGTTATGGATGATTGTCACTGGTTGTTGTTGACTATTTATGCAGTTAAACACCGTAAACACGAAGCGTTACAGATAGTAACGCTCTACACACAGTGAATTAATTATTTAATTATTGTGATTGTTGATGGATGTTTATGCAGTATAACACTTTATACGCCAAGCGTTATTCGCAGTAACGCTTTGTGTACCGTTATTTGGTCGCGTAAATTATAGTGATGAATGGATTCATGACCGTTGATGTAATCAGATTTGTTAGTTAAATTTGGTTGAGAAAATCACATATACCGTAGTGGTGGAACCGCATATGTGATCAATTTAAATCCCCTTTCCATAAATAATAATTTTTAGATTGTAGTTTTAAATTAAAATTTTAAAACCATTTAGTATTGAATTGAGTGAAAGCTATTCGAATGGAACGAAATGGTTTTGAATATAATTTAGACCGTTCATGTGTTATTTAAATATTTGATAAGGATTGGGAAATAATATTCAACATTGATTTGGATATACAAATTGAACGATCGATTGTAAATGAGTAATCAAGTTTTGATAAAAGTGTGGAATTTGTTATAACAACTTTAGTTGTTTTAAAAGGGTTTGAATGAAACCGGAATATTACCATATAATGTTCAGTTTAATGTGATGTTGTGTTGGAAATGGATTTAACAAGTTTGGAATAATCATTAATATTTAATGA
The DNA here is from genome assembly GCA_030737875.1 of Allium sativum. Lineage (NCBI taxonomy): Eukaryota > Viridiplantae > Streptophyta > Magnoliopsida > Asparagales > Amaryllidaceae > Allium > Allium sativum. Next base: position 339,560,408 of record CM060920.1, on the reverse strand, counting down.
AATATGTTATGAAGAATTCGGCGAATTGGAATAAATGGATTTTTATATGAATATTCGATTTCATAAAAATTTTGAACAGAATCGAGCATGGTTGATTAAACAATGGTATTGTTTTCTCACTAGTATTGATTTGAAATGGAAACGTCGATGATATCAAATTATATATTCCAAATGACCATTCATGAATAAATCTTTAAAATTTCAAATAAAGGGTTTGGGAATAATTCCCATTTCTTATGGCTTATTTAAATTTAAATAAGTTGGAAATTTAATCGAAAAGGCATTTCATTTTTTTGATTATTGGTAAGCAATGGAACGAGTTGGAAAGCTTAAAGATTCCTATTCATTTTGAAATGAAGATTTGGTAATATGGAACGATATTGACTAACTTGATAATAGATTGTGAGGAGAAATATTTTGAATTAGAATCAAAATATAATATTTGAAAAGATTTTAACAAATAAATTCTTAAGTTTGATTTTGTTCTAAATACTATGTTACATTGGTAAATGAACTTACATAGTAGTTAAAATATTGAATCCATTGTATGGAAATAGAATAGGTACTTGAGAATTTGATTTCAAAGAATTTGAGATACATTCCAATGTTAATATTTGAAACAATACCGATTTGAAACTTGGATACGCCAAATCAGAGTGCGTAGCAGAAGCGTGTAATATTTGAATAAAAAGATTTCAAGAAATGTGAATTTTGCAAACAAGATGAATATTTGAAATGAGAATGAAGATATAAAAGAATTTAAATATATGATATGGAATTGTAATAAGATTTGAATTGAGAGGGAATATGTTTTGATAAAATTGTCGTCTGATATTCGATATGGGTTTACAGGAGCAAACAAATACGATTAGAAATATCAGAACATATCCATATCAAATTTCTGATAATATTTGCCTGAATCGTGAATCAATATCAAATATCAGTCGATCAAATTTTAGAACTTATATTTGGAATTATTATTTAAATCGTTAGAAATGGAAATTTAAATCCAAATAACGACTTAGTAGTTTCGGGATAACGACGAATCAATGAAGTTGTTTTGAAATATAAGGCTGAAATGGAATATGGATTTTTTGAGAATAAGGGTTAAAGATGATAACAGATTTCCGGAATTGAATCCAACCTTAATTCAAAGTAATGACAATATTTGGAAAGGAGATTCGAATTGAGAAACTCGTGCGATCCATAGCTATTGTTTTAAAATACGCTTATCACTTGGGAAGTCCGGGATCGGATATGGATCCGAAAACCATTTCAAGTAGTAATACGACGCATGAAGAAAATCAAGACTTGGAATCGATGAATGAAGACCGTGGTTCTTCACAATCGAACGGAATGATTGCTGATTGGTTTCTTTACTGATAGCTACAGTAGAGAGATGCCCCTATTCCCGGTGTGGCAGGAAGTCCGAACGTATGAGGAGAACTTTCGGATTTCGTTCCGTTCAAACCCAGGACGGACTTGGATGGATGGTGTGTCTGACATTGAAATTGACCGCATAGCACTGATTTTCGTTAATGTATATCGGATTTGTGGCAATATATTTTTCCCGTCTCTAAGTCATATGAACTTAGAGGATATGCATTGTTTTAAATCAGTGATATGTCGTGAATGGTCAATGTGGCATACCCGAGTTATGAAATGAGCTAGTGATGATCAAAGAATGGCTTATCGAAGCATCGCTTTGTATATGACATGACATCGGCAAACCTCACACCCCGGATTGATGAGAAACTGGCGGTTAGGTTTTATACTTATATATGAATGATGATGAAGTTGCGCAACAGTGGAAAACCACTTATGAACCTGGGGAAGTTGGGTATGTTCGGGGGGCCGCGTCTGGTCGAAAACCGTTGATCTGCCCTGACGATGTGTATTCGGTGTCCGCGTATGGTCGAAAAAGCCGTTGAGGCACTTCGTTCTGTATCCCTGATTGATCTTTTGTGCCAGGAATCATCAAGTTGGAAACCCAAATTTCCTTATGCGAGCCATACGATTTTGATTGTATATATATATATGGCAACATATAGTTATGGGGTATATGCTGTCTAGGATTAATACATTTACTTGCGAAATGTTTCCACACTATATATATTGGTATTGAAAAGGATTTTTCGTATGAAAGCATGTTTGGTTATCATAAGGTAAAACTCGCCCATCTGGTGTGCGCTTGCATTGTGTGATGTGGGACGAGCTTATGATAGTCTCATTTTCTAAAAGTCATGGCGTAAACCCGTTCCGCATTAAGCGGCGTGGTCTAGTGAATTTCCCAACCTTAAAATGAATTCTAATAAAACTGTTTTGAGTTCTCACACCAGTCCCATGACTGACCCAGAGTTTATTGTTCCTTCCTAAACTCTGGGTGCCCATTAATTTTCACACGGGCAGCCAGTAGTTTAGTTTTGCAGTTATAGATCGTTGGAGCTGGATTCAGAGCACTTTTAGAGTTGGAGCTCACGCAAGAGTTTGAAGCTTCCGCTGTATCATTTTGATCTTCCGCTGAGAGTATATTTTCTTTCTTCCGCTGTATACGTTTATGTTGTAACTTTGATATTCATGTAGCTCTGATGTAATATTGGTTTTTTTTCAATGAAAGGTTCTGTTATTTTGTTCAATGTATGTATGTACCCATAACAATTCGTCTTTCTGAACGGTTTAGGTTGGTTTAATTACCGGCAAGAACCGGGCAAAAAGGTGGGTCGTTACAGTTGGTATCAGAGCTTTGGTTTATACAAAGCTATGGGGTACGACATATTTGAACAAAAAATAGAACTCATCAGAGATTACAATATCTCATTGAAGATAGGGTTAGAAATACCCTAGAATGAGATTCCAGAGTATTACGTTTGAGAGAGCGTCTTTCCTTATTAAAATCAACGAGTTTTAATGAAATTTGTGAACTTAAAATCCTAAGTATTAATATTTGTTTGGTATGAATGAAATTGGATGAATAACTTAAGTATAAGATTATTTAAATGTTAGTTATGAAAATACTGGAATTGCATTAAAACTTAAGTAAAGTTTATTAACCATTTTGTATAAGAATGATTTCTGGATTGGTTTGTTAGAAATTAGGATGACCCGTTTAGGACCTTTAACCATGTATATGATTCTTGGTTGATAGATAAACCCTTAACGGAATTTTGAAAACTTTGGGAAAAGAAATTTGGGTATAAACACATAACTTGAATCATTTTGGTTAAGTTAATGATGATTTTTAAATATGGGATTTGGATGACCCATAAGCTTTAAAATTTTAATTGTAGGGTAGTAAACAGCTAAGTGTTCGACAATATCTTGCTTAGTTTCTTCCTTGGGTAGCATTAATAGAGAATTCAATCATATATAACTCGAGTAACCATTAGGGAAATTGAGATTTCATTAGATTCCACCCCAATTGAGGATCACACTGAGTACCCTGATAGTGACATGGATAGCAGTTTTGACCGTTATCTTGAAAGGTTAAGAATAGACCCAACCTCGCAGCAGGACGACCCTATGATGATGTATGAGTATGTCCCAGGCCCTACGAATATTGATAGGGTGACAGGAGTTAAGGCAATATCCCATTTTGGAGTTGATATTTCCCCAGTTATGGACAAGGATACATTAGAGGCTATGTGGCAGCAGATCCTTGACCAGAGGGATCAGCAGTTGTTAGGAGATGCCGCACTAGTTCAGGTCGCACTAGAGGTCGCTGGTTGGATGATAGATCCTGCATTAGTTGAGCAGTTTGATGTGTTGTTAAGATAGGTCCGAGTATCCAGAGGACCCTGGCTTAGATTTGGACCCAACAATAGCTGAGGACGACCCACTTCCGAAGGTAGGAGACGATGAATTTGACGATGTTATGGAGTAGCCCCTACATGATGATGATGTCGTAATAAATGAGGATGATGTTGTAGCAGATGATGATGATGTTGTAGCAGATGATGGTAAGATTGAGCAGCCTGTAATCGAGGATGACCACTTCCAGAAGTGGAAATGATGAGTTTGATGAGGAAATGGAGGATATAAAACAGCCCTTGGACGAGGCTGATGAAGATGGATTTATGGGCAATGAACAGAATGGGTTCATAGTAGATGAGAATGGATTCATCATAGGACACGATGACGATAGGGAGATTATGGATGATGATGAGTTTTTGGCTAGTGACGAGGAAGGGTTCACTGGTGAGGAACCTGAGGAGATTAGTTTGACCAATCCATTCGTCGAATGGATCAAATGCATCAGACGAGTAGTGTGCGATGAGTCTGGACCTTGTGTATAGTGTATATATGTTAAGTGCCTGGACGCACTAAGATGTTTTGGGCTAGGACGGCTTTTGAGGGGCTACTATAAGATAGCTAGGTACACTTTTGGTGATTGTATTTTGGACTACCCCAAGTACGTAGCACACACTTAGGTAGGGATAGTTACATTTTGTATACTAACTTGAATGATTTGTATGACATGATATTTTGGATTAACTATGATATGTGTGTTCCACTTTTTAAGCCTGTTTGTTTTGAATATTTATGGAACCTATTCTAAAACGTATAGAAAATTTTATTTATGGGTTATATGGAAGTTTAAAATTTACTGTTCCACTTTTCGAGGACGAAAAGTCTTAAGGGGGAGTGAATGTAACAACCCAATATTTTATTAAAGTTAATTTGAATTTTTCTGTATGCATTTTTGAATTTAAGTAAGGTTTAGTATAAAGATTTTTTTTATAATCTTTTGTATATTAGTTGAATGAAAATTTTGTTCTATTTAATAAGTGTGATTTTTTTTTTATAATAGAAAATTTATTTTAAAAGTATGTTTAATATACTAAAGATGTAAACAATTTTTATATATATGGATTTTTTTTAAAGATTTTTAATTTTTAAAGTTGTTTGATTTAAAAATAAATTATAACTAAATATCAGCTCAAAATATTTGTTCAGTTTCTGTACGCGTCATTTTGAAATATTTTATAGAATTTTTCTGTAATTTTTAATTTGAAAAATAAGCATATATTTTTCCAATGTAATTTTGGGGCAAATGTGGTCCTTTAGACACTCTGCAGAATTGAGTAACCGGACTGTTTTTATTACTGTTTTGGAATCATGACGCATTATTATATATGATTATGATTTTATTTCGGTACCTTTCACAATTAATAATCTTAAATAAATAAAATTAGAAAGGAGAATAACGTTAGGTACTAGTTTATGACTTCATGTGCATGACAAGGTTAATCATGGAACATGCAACTAGTGGTACGCATTCAAGAAATGGGAGAAGTATACTACCAAAATTTTCAAGCCAAGTATAGTCCTCACGCATGGAAGGCATCAATAGACAACATGTGTCCCCACAAATGTCAACATGCATGTTATTAAATTTGTGAAAAGAACAAGTGTACGTGGAGGTGGAATTATGCATGTAAATTTGTTCATGAAGGGTGCCATGTGTCTATAGTTACATTGACCAATTTACCCTTAAAATTCAAGTATATATAAGGGTGCATGTGCCATGATTTATTCACACCATCTCCATTTGAGCTCTCGACTTTTCTGTAGCACCTCCACACAACCGCACTTCACGTGCATTTTTCTCCTCCACCGCTACCACCCTGTCAGCATCCGCACTTCCCCTTTTTCCAGATTTCACTACCCTACCTCACTCCATACCCACGCCACAAAGCATTCGCGGCAAACACCACCACCACCCCACTTCAGTTTTCCGTCCACCTCCCTTTCACTTTCAACTTGCGGCCCTCCTTCTCTCTCACCACTCCACTCTCCTTTGTCCTCTCTGAAAATAGCTCTCGCACCTCCAAAACAGTCCGCAAGTTCCCACTCCGCAAACCTTCAGCTTTCCCATCCGCCACCACAACTTGTCCGCCTTCTACTCAAAAGCGTCCGCAAAGGCACTTCACAATAAAAAAAAAAAAGTCCGCTCCTTATATAAAAAAAAAAAAAAAGAGAGCAAGTGAAGAAAAATGAAAAGGAAGTAGAGAAGGGCAAAATCACCTGGACGTGAAACATGTTTCATGCGGAAACATGCATGGGACGTGGTTTCCCAAAAGCACATCCGTGCTTTCCCCCTTTAAAAAAAAAAAAAAAAAAAAGAAAAGAAATGAAAAGAACCATCGACTTCAAAGAAATAGAATGGACTGACAATTGGTTCCGTACTCGATATGCAAGGATTCATGTGTGTAAATATGGTAGCATTGAAGTCGTCCGCTGATTCTGAAGTTATTTGCGAAGAAGCCGGTGTGCATGCCGTTCGTAAAATCATTCGAGTTTGCCCGTCAGTTATTTGCGGTTGATAAACGTTTACGGTGATGGAAAGCATAAAGTTGTTGGAAAAAAAAAAGTTGGCTTCAAAGGAAAAGAAGGAAGCTGCGCGTGTGAGTAACAGCGTCTGCAAAGCTTGTGTGTTTGCGGAAAGAAGTGTGTGCGCAAAGCGGGTCTATGAAGATTTGTACGTAAACAACCGGATTTGGTTCGCAGTTGATTCTGAACGGTAACGGATAAATTTGAAAGCAACGCAGGTGAGAATTCTAATTTAAATTTATTTAAATTAGACAGTTTGGTTAATTATAATTAGTATTAATTATAATATCTCAATAATCATGGATGGTTATGGATGATTGTCACTGGTTGTTGTTGACTATTTATGCAGTTAAACACCGTAAACACGAAGCGTTACAGATAGTAACGCTCTACACACAGTGAATTAATTATTTAATTATTGTGATTGTTGATGGATGTTTATGCAGTATAACACTTTATACGCCAAGCGTTATTCGCAGTAACGCTTTGTGTACCGTTATTTGGTCGCGTAAATTATAGTGATGAATGGATTCATGACCGTTGATGTAATCAGATTTGTTAGTTAAATTTGGTTGAGAAAATCACATATACCGTAGTGGTGGAACCGCATATGTGATCAATTTAAATCCCCTTTCCATAAATAATAATTTTTAGATTGTAGTTTTAAATTAAAATTTTAAAACCATTTAGTATTGAATTGAGTGAAAGCTATTCGAATGGAACGAAATGGTTTTGAATATAATTTAGACCGTTCATGTGTTATTTAAATATTTGATAAGGATTGGGAAATAATATTCAACATTGATTTGGATATACAAATTGAACGATCGATTGTAAATGAGTAATCAAGTTTTGATAAAAGTGTGGAATTTGTTATAACAACTTTAGTTGTTTTAAAAGGGTTTGAATGAAACCGGAATATTACCATATAATGTTCAGTTTAATGTGATGCTGTGTTGGAAATGGATTTAACAAGTTTGGAATAATCATTAATATTTAATGAAATATGTTATGAAGAATTCGGCGAATTGGAATAAATGGATTTTTATATGAATATTCGATTTCATAAAAATTTTGAACAGAATCGAGCATGGTTGATTAAACAATGGTATTGTTTTCTCACTAGTATTGATTTGAAATGGAAACGTCGATGATATCAAATTATATATTCCAAATGACCATTCATGAATAAATCTTTAAAATTTCAAATAAAGGGTTTGGGAATAATTCCCATTTCTTATGGCTTATTTAAATTTAAATAAGTTGGAAATTTAATCGAAAAGGCATTTCATTTTTTTGATTATTGGTAAGCAATGGAACGAGTTGGAAAGCATAAAGATTCCTATTCATTTTGAAATGAAGATTTGGTAATATGGAACGATATTGACTAACTTGATAATAGATTCTGAGGAGAAATATTTTGAATTAGAATCAAAATATAATATTTGAAAAGATTTTAACAAATAAATTCTTAAGTTTGATTTTGTTCTAAATACTATGTTACATTGGTAAATGAACTTACATAGTAGTTAAAATATTGAATCCATTGTATGGAAATAGAATAGGTACTTGAGAATTTGATTTCAAAGAATTTGAGATACATTCCAATGTTAATATTTGAAACAATACCGATTTGAAACTTGGATACGCCAAATCAGAGTGCGTAGCAGAAGCGTGTAATATTTGAATAAAAAGATTTCAAGAAATGTGAATTTTGCAAACAAGATGAATATTTGAAATGAGAATGAAGATATAAAAGAATTTAAATATATGATATGGAATTGTAATAAGATTTGAATTGAGAGGGAATATGTTTTGATAAAATTGTCGTCTGATATTCGATATGGGTTTACAGGAGCAGACAAATACGATTAGAAATATCAGAACATATCCATATCAAATTTCTGATAATATTTGCCTGAATCGTGAATCAATATCAAATATCAGTCGATCAAATTTTAGAACTTATATTTGGAATTATTATTTAAATCGTTAGAAATGGAAATTTAAATCCAAATAACGACTTAGTAGTTTCGGGATAACGACGAATCAATGAAGTTGTTTTGAAATATAAGGCTGAAATGGAATATGGAATTTTTGAGAATAAGGGTTAAAGATGATAACAGATTTCCGGAATTGAATCCAACCTTAATTCAAAGTAATGACAATATTTGGAAAGGAGATTCGAATTGAGAAACTCGTGCGATCCATAGCTATTGTTTTAAAATACGCTTATCACTTGGGAAGTCCGGGATCGGATATGGATCCGAAAACCATTTCAAGTAGTAATACGACGCATGAAGAAAATCAAGACTTGGAATCGATGAATGAAGACCGTGGTTCTTCACAATCGAACGGAATGATTGCTGATTGGTTTCTTTACTGATAGCTACAGTAGAGAGATGCCCCTATTCCCGGTGTGGCAGGAAGTCCGAACGTATGAGGAGAACTTTCGGATTTCGTTCCGTTCAAACCCAGGACGGACTCGGATGGATGGTGTGTCTGACATTGAAATTGACCGCATAGCACTGATTTTCGTTAATGTATATCGGATTTGTGGCAATATATTTTTCCCGTCTCTAAGTCATATGAACTTAGAGGATATGCATTGATTTAAATCAGTGATATGTCGTGAATGGTCAATGTGGCATACCCGAGTTATGAAATGAGCTAGTGATGATCAAAGAATGGCTTATCGAAGCATCGCTTTGTATATGACATGACATCGGCAAACCTCACACCTCGGATTGATGAGAAACTGGCGGTTAGGTTTTATACTTATATATGAATGATGATGAAGTTGCGCAACAGTGGAAAACCACTTATGAACCTGGGGAAGTTGGGTATGTTCGGGGGGCCGCGTCTGGTCGAAAACCGTTGATCTGCCCTGACGATGTGTATTCGGTGTCCGCGTATGGTCGAAAAAGCCGTTGAGGCACTTCGTTCTGTATCCCTGATTGATCTTTTGTGCCAGGAATCATCAAGTTGGAAACCCAAATTTCCTTATGCGAGCCATACGATTTTGATTGTATATATATATATATGGCAACATATAGTTATGGGGTATATGCTGTCTAGGATTAATACATTTACTTGCGAAATGTTTCCACACTATATATATTGGTATTGAAAAGGATTTTTCGTATGAAAGCATGTTTGGTTATCATAAGGTAAAACTCGCCCATCTGGTGTGCGCTTGCATTGTGTGATGTGGGACGAGCTTATGATAGTCTCATTTTCTAAAAGTCATGGCGTAAACCCGTTCCGCATTAAGCGGCGTGGTCTAGTGAATTTCCTAACCTTAAAATGAATTCTAATAAAACTGTTTTGAGTTCTCACACCAGTCCCATGACTGACCCAGAGTTTATTGTTCCTTCCTAAACTCTGGGTGCCCATTAATTTTCACACGGGCAGCCAGTAGTTTAGTTTTGCAGTTATAGATCGTTGGAGCTGGATTCAGAGCACTTTTAGAGTTGGAGTTCACGCAAGAGTTTGAAGCTTCCGCTGTATCATTTTGATCTTCCGCTGAGAGTATATTTTCTTTCTTCCGCTGTATACGTTTATGTTGTAACTCTGATATTCATGTAGCTCTGATGTAATATTGGTTTTTTTTCAATGAAAGGTTCTGTTATTTTGTTCAATGTATGTATGTACCCATAACAATTCGTCTTTCTGAACGGTTTAGGTTGGTTTAATTACCGGCAAGAACCGGGCAAAAAGGTGGGTCGTTACAAACTCCATATTTGAAAGGATAAAAATAGATTTTTATCAAAATGAACTGGTTTTGAACTAGAACTAAAACCAATTTATTTTTGAAATGAATAAATTGAATTTGAATCAGTTTTGAAAATAACCAGAATTTTCAATATATATAAAGTGGAAGTGGATCTGAATCGAAATTGTCTTTGGAATATTTCGATATTGGATTTCATGACTATACAGATATTGTTATGGGAATTTGAAAGATATATTTTATATCGTTATTTCCAATACGATATTTATTGGTTTCAGAATTTGATATTGAATATAAGCCGGTATATTTTCTATTCAGAGCCATGTATTTAATATCAAATGTGATTTGGATTTATCATGAATCGTGTTTTATATGACATTGGCTCTTTAACCCAGTTAAAGACAGGATATTGATTTTTGAAAAGATTAAAACTAAGTAGAGTTATAATGAATCTTTAATTAGATTAAAATGTGAATTGATATTTTGAATTATCAAATCTGAAAGGTGATCGAGAATGGAGTACCACCAGTTTTGTTGCAAAGCGATAGTTAAATCTTTAATTACATTAGAATGTGAAATGGTAATTAATTTTACCGACAGCACCGTGGTGTTAGAGATGGAGTATTACCAGTTTTCTCCATGGGATAAATAGGTTGGGATTGGGAAATAAAATAAATAATTACTTCGGTGTGGTTCGCTAATCCCGACTAGTTTGAAATGATATCAAAAGGAAGACTAAAGAATAAATTTAGAAGAATTTATCTTTGATAAAATTAATGGGAACCTATTCCCTAAGAATGTGATTTTGTGAATAAAAGAATATTATGAATTGGAATGAGGCGTTTGTTGTGTTTGTGTAACATTTGTTTATCATATACGTGGGTTATTCAAAAAGGCCGTGTTTATACCCATTCTGAATAACCGATTCGACGAGATGTCAAAGATGAAGACGGTGGTTGAAGACCGGAAGTCTTCACATCGTTTGGGTGATTACTGATGATCTCGATTGGCCTGTACACCCAAGATGAGGGAAACGGTTGGTGATCGTCTAGACGTACTTGGAGATGGATGGATATGCGAGGAAAGTGCCTCCAGTTTCGTTCAGATCCAGGACGAACTTGTAAATGGATTGTGTGTCTGACATTGGATTTTATTCTGTGTTGATTGATCTCTATTAAATATACATCTGTTTGGCAGCGGAGAATTTATTCTCTTGCTTAACGCCCTTCTTTGAGACGTACGAGCTCAGAGGTTGTATATCGATGGACATCAGTCGCATGGAGTGAATTACCAGTGTGGAACGCGTAAGTGGCAATTGATCAAGGCTTCTGTTGAAAAGCAAAGTCTTGTGGCTGATGATCAAAGCACGGCCTGTGTGGCGTAGCTTTGTGTATAACGTGAATTCGAGCCTCACACCTCGATATGAGTCAAAAACGGGATACGGACCCATGGAGTGCACAACGTTTCTTTCTAGCTACGGTGGTGTCAGTAACCTACCAGCCCTGACATTTATATACTTTTCACCTATGTGGTTGTTGGATACGAGGCGCCTCGGATATAGGTCTGTAAGGACCGGGAAACGTGTGTTCAGGAATAACTAATCCTCAAAAGTAAGAGAGGACCGGCCTTGGAGGTTCCAAAGGATCATAGTGGGGTCCTGGGACATTTGCAAGAGTGTCTCGAATCGGAGAGGAGCTTGCCCCTTGCCTCGACTCATGACGGAAATCCAATTTCCAATACATGATATTGCGGTTTTAATTGTAGAACTAGTATGGCGACATGATAGATGGTACCCATGCCGCCTATGATTGATATTTATGATTTGAATTGTTTTGACACTATACACTTATTATAGTATCAAATGATTTGTTTTAAACGTACCAAGCATGTTTGGCTATTATAAGGGAAAACCCTATCCTCCGGCTTGCGTTGCATTGTGTGATGGGACCTGGGTCTTATAATAGCTTCATTTTTTCAAAAAGCATTGCGCTATTTTGTTATATGCACTAGTATTCTTGGGAGGAAACCCGTTCCGTGTTATACGACGTGGTCCCTTGAATTACTCTCTTCTAAAGTAAAGTTTTAAATAACTGTTTTAGTTCTCACACCTGTCCCATGACTGACCTGGAGTTTATTGTTTTAAGCTAAACTCTGGGTGCCCTTATTTTCGACACGGGGAGCTAGTAGTTTTGGTTTTGCATATTTATATTCACAGGATCCTGATTTACAGCTGGAACGATGCTCGGAAAGCTCTGTATCTGTGCATTACTTCTAGTTGTGCTTTTGTATTATTTTCCGCTGCGACGTATTTAAATGTAATTTAAATCTCTGATATTTGTTGAATGTAATTTATTCATTTATACTCTGTATATTCTTGTATCTGATGGAATTGTTGTAATAACAATGAAATGTTCTTCTGTTTGTGTTCTGATTGGTCTTGTCCTCAACGCTATCCGGGCTTTCCTTCACGGGGAAGTTCGGGTCGTGTCATGTACAGTCCAATCAAGATCATCAGTAATCACCCAAACGACGTGAAGACCTCCTGTCTTCAACCACCATCTTCCTCTTCGACACCACGTCGAATCAGTTATTCAGAATGGGATAAACCCGGTCTTTCTGAATAACTCGCGTATATAATAAATAAGTGTTACACAAACACAACATAGGCCTCATTCCAATTCATAAGTCACTAACCGTAAATTAGCAAGAGAATAATTCCCCAAACATTAACCCCGAAGGCCGAAACCAACATCAGATCAATACCCAGGAAACCATTCTTCTTAGCTAACCTACAATTAGTTTCTAAATTTCACATTTTTAGGGAAAGATTCCCATTAATTTTACCAAAGATAAATTCTTTAAATTTATTCTTTAATCTTCTTTGAATATCAATTCAAACTAGTCGAGATTAGCGAACCACACCGAAGTAATCATTTATTTTATTTCCCAATCCCAACCTATTCATCCCATGAAGTAAAACTGGTCATGCTTCATATCTAACATCACGGTGTTATCGGTAAATTCAATTACCATTTCACGTTCAAATCTAGTTAAAGATTTAACTATCGCCTGGAGCAAAACTAGTGATACTCCATTCCCGATCATTTCAATCTAATTAAAGATTCATTAAAACTCAACTTAGTTTTAATCTTCCCAATAACCACTATCAATGATTATTTAACTTGGGAAATCACATTTTGTCTTTAACCGGGTTGAAGAACCAATGTCATTTAAAACATGGTTCACTATAAACACAAAATCAAATTACATTAATTATGGGGTTAAAGAACAAGTGTTATTTAAAACACCGTTCACGATAAACCCAAAAAACAATTCCAATTCAATTCCTATTAAATACCATTTATGTAATAATCCGGAAATTCTGAGCCAGTTTAAAATTTTTGTTTATGCAATTTTAGCGAATTTTGAATATTTAAAATAGATTATTTTAAATAATATCAGCGAGAAATTTATTTTGAATATAATTCGAACGTATATATTATACGCGTCGTCGTTAGAATATAAATAATTATATATAATTATAAATAGAATTAAAAATGGCGCGGTAGTTCGATAATTCGATTTCAAACTTCAATTGAATGTACCGGGTGTAAAACAATCCGGATTTTAGTGAAACCAAAAACATTAGGATCTATTCGTGAATATCTTTTCAACGAATCCGAAAAATCAAAATTTCATAGCGGGAATCAAAAGATATGCCCAGTTGAAAATTCTGAATAGTCGCTATGGAATTCAGGCCCTTAAAAATGGAAATTTTGCAAACGACCTCGGATTTCGACGAAACCACTTTTGTTGGATCCGCAGTGTCAGGTTATTGCTAGATTTCAGATTTCATAATTTTTAGATTCAATATGTGAGCGTGGCAAAGGAAAACGTGTTTGACCAGTTTCAATTGATTTTAATCGACTGGAAATTGGCCATTTTCCCAACGGTCTCAGAATTCGTCGAAACTAGTTTTGTTAGGACCGTATCGTCAATACGAAGCTAGAAAATATTTTTCGAGAATTTTTAGAGTTAGTATGTGACCCCAGTAATTTGAAATGTACGTTTAAAATTCAATATAGTGATTTAAATGTAAATTTAACGGAAACTGATTCAAACAGTCGAATCAGCCTACGATACATATTCCATTGTGTTCGGAGTGGGGGTAAAACGCTATGGACGACAGGCGGTGGGCCTCGTTTAGAGGTCAAAAATAAAAGTTGCTTTTTAGTGATAAATTAAATAATTAAAAAAAATATAATATTCCCCTTTTATCAACCGACCCCCCCCCCCCCCCGTTCATTTCAAAACGAAACGAAAAGAAAGAAAAAAATGCGCCGCCCTAGCCCTTCGACGGAGCCGCCGCCACCGACGTCCCCCCCTCCACTGCCTCCTGCTGCCTCCGCCTTCCTCGATTCCCGTCCCCCTCCTCTTCTGAATAAATCGAGACCCCCCCCCCCCTCGACTGAGCCGCCGCGCTCGACGGCGCCACCTCCACCCACGGCCGGACCCCCCTGTCCTTCCTCCTCCTTCCCAAATCAAACCCCCTCCCCTCCTTCGATCGACGCAAGCACCCAAACCCGCGAGCCACCCGAAACCCACCACCGCCTGCTCCTCTTCTCTCCCCTCCTCTAGCTGAATCGAATGCCGCCAGCACCTCCGACCACCTCAGGCAGTGAAACCCCCTCCCGCCGAATGGAAAAGTAAGTTTTATTATTTGTTTTAATTTTATTTATTTATTTCTTTTATATATGGTTATGCAAACCTGATTTTATTTTAAAATAAAAGGGTTAGGCCTTTAAAATGATAAAAAAAAGGATTAGCGAAATAAAAATATAATTTTTATTATATAGAAAGTATAAAGATATAATTTTTATATAAGGAGGATAATCAAAATATGATTTTTATATTTTTAAAGTATTAAAAATATAGTCTTTACTATATAGCGATTATAAAAATATGATTTTTGTTTATGTAAAGGATTAGAAATATAATTTTTGCATGATAGGAATATTAGAAATATAATCTTTATATGTGAAAAGGCGAAGTCTTTATATGGAGGATAGCGAGATAAAAATAGAATTTTTATCCATATAGCGTGATAGTAAAAATTCGATTTTTATATGTTGAATAACAAAGAAAAAATTCGATTTTTAAAGGTATGAAGCAATTATAAAAATATGATTTTTAAATTGAAAGTGAATAAATAAAATGTGGTTTTTATTTTAAAGACAGCAAAATATAAAAATGAGTGATTTTTATATATGTAGTGGCTACGGGCAACAAAGATGACGAAGATGCGATAGCAATGAAGATTTCTATCAATGAAGTGCCGTGGAGCTAGGATAGCTATATGTGAGAACTTCTCACTTTTCAATTTCATTTTCTAGTCATATATATACTAGGATGCAGACGGTGCTTAGTAGCACCCGACACAATCGTCCACAGACCATGGACTTGTTTGTTTGGTTGCATAGATTAGTTTGATGATTTGATTTGAATTTGGTTGTTTGGTGAATTTGATTGATGTGTGAATGGCGTGGCCCTTCACTAGACCGGGGATAAGGCTAGGCCTCGTCCCGTTTCTAGTATCGTGCCGTTATGCCGCCGAAATTTTCTAAAATAAGTTAGAAAAATAAAAATATCATTTTATTGAATAAATGAACTGAATAGAAATTCATGTGTTAAAATAAAATGTTTTGTCGTTAAAAATATAATTTTTAGCGTGAATGTGAATAAATAAATATCTATAAACAAATCGACCGGTTTGTTTATGTACACCTATTTGAAGGATATTGATTGGATCGATAAATTTTACACATTGCCCAACTGCACAAATAAAATCTGTGTTTGATTGTTTGAAACCCCACACGGGTGTTGGGATGAAATTTGAAATTCACTCATCCTGATTGATTAAATATGTCGATCGTTTGATTGACAGGCTGTTATAAGCATTAGATATCTATATTTGATGCTTATACAGTGTAGTGCACTTTGGTTGATGGTTGATTATTTTTCAATGCTGTTATATACATATGTTGTATGAAAATCCATATAATTAATTTTATATGGTGATTGATTGGGCCTCATTCCAATTTAGAAGAATATAAAATAAAGGTTCATGTGTTGACTGTACTCATCCGTTGAGATTAGTCATGTGTTGAACGAAATATTTTTATAATAAAATTTACATCTTTATCAATATAAAATAAAGGTTCATGTGTTGACTGTACTCATCCGTTGAGATTAGTCATGTGTTGAACGAAATATTTTTATAATAAAATTTACATCTTTATCAATATAAAATAAAGGTTCATGTGTTGACTGTACTCATCCGTTGAGATTAGTCATATGTTGAACGAAATATTTTTATAATAAAATTTACATCTTTACCAAAAAAAAAAATAAAGGTTCATGTGTTGACTGTACTCATCCATTGAGATTAGTCATGTGTTGAACGAAATAATTTAACAAAAATAGTCATACGTGGACGGTACTCATTCATTGAGATTAGTCGTGTGTTGACAAATAGAAATATCTGAAATAGAATATTTGAAAATAGAAATATATGAAGCCGTGTTGATTAGATTGACGCCATTTTGACGTGAACGATATTTATATCAATTTTACTTCGAAATGAATTGAATATATAACGATTTCGAAATGAATTGAATATATAACGATTTCGAAATGAATTGAATATATAACGATTTCGAAATGAATTGAATATATAACGATTTCGAAATGAATTGAATATATAACGATTTCGAAATGAATTGAATATATAACGAATTCCAAATGAATTGAATATATAACGATTTCGAAATGAATTGAATATATAACGATTTCGAAATGAATTGAATATATAACGATTTCGAAATGAATTGAATATATAAAACAATTTCGAAATGAATTGAATATATAACGATTTCGAAATGAATTGAAAATATAATGATTTCGAAATGAATTGAATATATAACGATTTCAAAATGAATTGAATATATAACGATTTCGAAATGAATTGAATATATAACGATTTCGAAATGAATTGAATATATAAAACGATTTCGAAATGAATTGAATATATAACGATTTCGAAATGAATTGAATATATAACGATTTCGAAATGAATTGAATATATAACGATTTCGAAATGACTTGAATATATAATGTTTTCGAAATGAATTGAATATATAACGATTTCGAAATGAATTGAATATATAACGATTTCGAAATGAATTGAATATATAACGATTTCGAAATGAATTGAATATATAACGATTTCGAAATGAATTGAATATATAAAACGATTTCAAAATGAATTGAATATATAACGATTTCGAAATGAATTGAATATATAACGATTTCGAAATGAATTGAATATATAACGATTTCGATATGAATTGAATATATAACGATTTCGAAATGAATTGAATATATAACGATTTCGAAATGAATTGAATATATAACGATTTCGAAATGAATTGAATATATAACGATTTCGAAATGAATTGAATAGAAAACGAATTTGATTTCAATTGAATATATAACGAATTTGATTCGAATAGAAAACCAATTTGAATTGAATCGAATAGAAAACGACTTCGAAACCAATTTGAATTGAATCGAATAGAAAACGACTTCGAAAACAATTTGAATTGAATCGAATAGAAAACGACTTTGAAACCAATTCGAATTGAATCGAATAGAAAACGACTTTGAAACCAATTCGAATAGAATCGAATAGCAAACGACTTTGAAATTGAATTGAATTAAAAACGAGTTCAAATTGAATTGAAAGCGAATTGAAATGAATTTCAAATTGAATTGAAACTTGAATTGAATAGAAATGAATTTTAAAACGAATTTATAAAGAAGAATTCAATTTTGATATAAACTGAAATGGAAGTTGAAATTGCTTTTGAAACGAATTTAAAGCTATTTATATAATTCGTTTTAAATAGAAATCGACGAAATATATATTATATATATATTATTTATATATATATATATATTATATATATATATATATATTATATATAATATAATGGCCTGAATAGAACGCGCCGTGCCGCGGCAGTTCGTGAATTTCGACCATTTATTTCAAATGGACATTACGGGAGATCCGACCGTCGGATTCTCCTAAAACCGGAACCGTTGGGTTCGCATCGAAAAGGGCTTTCTAACGAATATTAGAAATTTGAAATCTAACGGTTGGATTTGGAGATATGTCCAAATCAAATTCGAAAAAGGTCGCTATAAGTGCAGTTCGATGGCCGTTGATGGAAATCGAGTGTACGGGCCTTAATAAAATTATTAAAAATATCAATAATTTGTGTAAAATCATAAGAAATGATTTGAGAAAAATTGGGGTGAAAAACTCCATATTTGAAAAGATAAAAATGGATTTTTATCGAAATGAACTAGTTTTGAACTAAATTTAAAACCCGATTTTTATTTTTAAATAAATAAATTGGATTTAAAAAGGGGTTTTAAATAATCGGAATTTCTAATATATTTGATTGAATTTGATTTGGGTTTGTCGTGAACTGTGTTTTAAATGACACCTAGTTCTTTAACCCAGTAAAAGGAGTTCTAACGAATCTGCAATTAGATTGAAATGTGAATCTATAATCTAAATTATCAAATTTAGAAATAAGCGGGAATGGAGTATTACCAGTTTTACTCCAAAGCGATAGTTAAATCTTTAATTAGATTTGAACGTGAAATGGTAATTAATTTTACCGATAACACCACGGTGTTAGATATGGAGTATTACCAGTTTTGCTTCATGGGATGAATAGGTTGGGATTGGGAAATAAAATAAATAATTACTTCGTTACGGTTCGCTAATCTCGACTAGTTGGAAAAACCATAATTTGGTTTTAAATGACATCCAAAGGAAGATTACAGGATAAATTTTAAAGAATTTATCTTGGATAAAATTAATGGGAACCTTTCCCTAAGAATGTGGAATTTAGAAAGTAGCTGTAGGTTGGCTAAGAAGAATGGTTTCCTGGATATTGATCTGATGTTGGTTTCGGCCTTCGGGGTTAATGTTTGGGAAATTGTTATCTTGCTAATTTGCGGTTAGTGACTAATGAATTGGAATGAGGCGTATGTTGTGTTTATGTAACATTTGTTTTCAATATACGCGGGTTGTTCGGAAAGTCCGGGTTTATACCCATTCTGAATAACCGATTCGACGATATGTCGAAGATGAAGACGGTGGTCGAAGAACGGAAGTCTTCACATCGTTTGGATAATTACTGACGATCCTGATTGGACTGTACACCCAAGAGGATGGAAATAGTTGGTGGTCGTCCAGACGTACTTGGAGATGGATGGATATGCGAGGAAAGTGCCTCCGGTTTCGTTCAGACCCAGAACGGACTTGTAAATGGATTGTGTGTCTGACACTGGATTTTATTCTATGTTGATTGATTTCTATTAAATATACATCTGTTTGGCGGCGGAGAATTTATTCTTTTGCTTAACGCCCTTCTCTGAGACGTACGAGCTCAGAGGTTGTATATCGATGGACATCAGTCGCATGGCATGAATTGCCTGTGTGGCACGCTAAGCTGCAATGATCAAGGCTTCTGTTGAAAAGCAAAGTCTTGTGGTTGATGATCAAAGCACGGCCTCTGTGGCGTAGCTTTGTGTATAACGTAAATTCGCGAGCCTCACACCTCGGTATGAGTTAAAAACGGGATACGGACCGCTGGGAGAGCACGACGTTTCTTTCTAGCTATGGTGGTGTCAGTGACTTACCAGCCCTGACATTTATATACTTTTCACCTTTGTGGTTGTTGGAATGAGGCGCCTCGATTATAGGTCTGTAAGGACCGGGAAACGTATGTTCAGGAATAACCAATCCTCTAACGTAAGTGAGGACCGACCCAGCCGCATCCAGGGTTGCCCAGAGTGCGTAACCCGGAGGCATTTGCTAGAGTGTCTCGAACGCGGAGAGGATCTTGCCCCTTGCCTCGACTCATGACGGAATCCAATTTCCAATACGTGTAATTCGGCTTTAATTGTAGAACTAGTATGGCGACATAGTAGATGGTAGCTATGCCGCCTATGATTGATATTTATGATTGAAATGTTTTGACACTATACACTTATTATAGTATCAAATGATTTGTTTTAAACGTATCAAGCATGCTTTGGCTGTTATAAGGGAAAACCCTACCCCCGGCTTGCGTTGCATTGTGTGATAGGACCTGGGTCTTATAACAGCTTCATTTTTCTTTATTTAGCATTGCGCTGTTGTTTTATGCACTGGTATTCTTGGGAGGAAACCCGTTCCGTGTTATACGGCGCGGTCCCTTGATTTACCTAATTTTTAAAGTAAAGTTTTAAATAACTGTTTTAGTTCTCACACCAGTCACATGACTGACCTGGAGTTTATTGTTTTAACCTAAACTCTGGGTGCCCCTATTTTCCACACGGGCAGCTAGTAGTTTTGGTTTTGCAGATTTATATTCACAGGATCCTGTTACAGCTGGAATGATATCCGGAAAGCTCTGTATCCGTATATCACATTCAGTTGTGCTTTGTATTATTTTCCGCTGCTATGTAATTTATTGTAATCTCTGATATTTATCGAATGTAATTTATTCATTTATACTCTGTATATTCTTGTATCTGATGGAATTGTTGTAATAGCAATGAAACGTTCTTTTGTCTGCGTTCTGATTTGTCCTGTTCTCAAACGATCAGGGGTTTCGAACGGTCTAGATCGGTTTAACGACTGATTCAGATCGAGCGAAATTCCCGGCCGTCACATTTGGTATCAGAGCTTTGGTTTACAGAGCTCGAGAACAAGGCACATTAGAACCATACGAAAGAATTCATCAGGTATTGGATTAGCAATATCCAATTAGAATGACTCGTTAGAGATAGGATCAGTAGTATCCTAGAACGAGTGTGAAGAGTATATTTTTCAAATGAAAACAATTTTGTTCTGAAAAATTAAATCATTTTATACGTATTTGAATATTTTATTTGTATTGAATATGGACAATCGATATATAAAGATTTTTCATATACGCGTCATGAACGTATATTCGAAGTTTTAATATACTGGATAGATATAGAATCATACTCTAGTGGCCCGAAGATGATTCTGATGGTTGAGTACTCGTCGTCAAAATTTATTTTCGTGTGACGAAGGTGTGATATTTATATATTTCCATTAGACTGGTGTGAGAACCAAAACTAATATAGATAAACACATTGTTGTGATTTGGCATCAAAAACATGATTTTTTGTATATATATCAAAATTATGAATTTGAAACGTTAATCCACTAATTGATTGATGTTTGTGTTGATTGTTTATTTGTTTGCTAATTTTAACCATTTATGCCTAATTGAACCAAATATTGAATTATATTGAAAATTGGTCGCATTTGCTTGCATATACATATACTTACATTGAACAGGTCATAGCAAGGAGGCTAGAGCAGAGAATAAAATTTGTTTGCCCGACAAATAGGTACATGTTTACTACATAATTTACTGTTTTGTTTGGGTGATCATGATTTTATGAGCCTATTGGCTAGCCGCTTGGCTTTTTCTTTTTCTTTTTGAGATTAGAAGGACCGGGGAAGCTATTTGAAATTCCCCGATGCTCCCAGTGCAGGGGAGGTTATGGCAAAAAATTTCGAAAATTTAGGGTGTTAGCCAAATTTTTGAAAATTTGAAAATTCTCAGAAACTAAAAAGTTGGAGAATGGAAGCCGGATCGAACGTAGAGCTGATTAATCAAACCACTTTCGACTTTGTTCCTTTTCGGGGACGAAAAGTTTAAAGTGAGGGAGATTGTAATAACCCGGAAATTCTGAGCCAGTTTAAAATTTTTATTTTTGCAATTTTAACGAATTTTGAATATTTAAAATAGATTATTTTAAATAATATCAGTGAGAAATTTATTTTGAATATAATTCGAACGTATATATTATACGCGTCGTCGTTAGAATATAAATAATTATATATAATTATAAATAGAATTAAAAATGGCGCGGTAGTTCAATAATTCGATTTCAAACTTCAATTGAATGTACCGGGTGCAAAACAATCCGGATTTTAGTGAAACCAAAAACATTAGGATCTATTCGTGAATATCTTTCCAACGAATCCGAAAAATCAAAATTTCATAGCGGGAATCAAAAGATATGCCCAGTTGAAAATTCTGAATAGTCGCTATGGAAATCAGGCCCTTAAAAATGGAAATTTTGCAAACGACCTCGGATTTCGACGAAACCACTTTTGTTGGATCTGCAGTGTCAAGTTATTACTAGATTTCAGATTTCATAATTTTTAGATTCAATATGTGAGCGTGGCAAAGGAAAACGTGTTTGACCAGTTTCAATTGATTTTAATCGACTGGAAATTGGCCATTTTCCCAACGGTCTCAGAATTCGTCGAAACTAGTTTTGTTAGGACCGTATCGTCAATACGAAGCTAGAAAATATTTTTCGAGAATTTTTAGAGTTAGTATGTGACCCCAGTAATTTGAAATGTACGTTTAAAATTCAATATAGTGATTTAAATGTAAATTTAACGGAAACTGATTCAAACAGTCGAATCAGCCTACGATACATATTCCATTGTGTTCGGAGTGGGGGTAAAACGCTATGGACGACAGGCGGTGGGCCTCGTTTAGAGGTCAAAAATAAAAGTTGCTTTTTAGTGATAAATTAAATAATTAAAAAAAATATAATATTCCCCTTTTATCAGCCGACCCCCCCCCCCCCCCCCCCCGTTCATTTCAAAAAGAAACGAAAAGAAAAAAAAAGAAAAAGAAACGCGCCGCCCTAGCCCTTCGACGGAGCCGCCGCCACCGACGTCCCCCCCCCTCCACTGCCTCCTACTGCCTCCGCCTTCCTCGATTCCCGTCCCCCTCCTCTTCTGAATAAATCGAGACCCTCCCCCTCGACTGAGCCACCGCGCTCGACGGCGCCACCTCCACCCACGGCCGGACCCCCCCGTCCTTCCTCCTCCTTCCCAAATCAAACCCCCTCCCCTCCTTCGATCGACGCAAGCACCCAAACCCGCGAGCCACCCGAAACCCACCACCGCCTGCTCCTCTTCTCTCCCCTCCTCTAGCTAGATCGAATGCCGCCAGCACCTCCGACCACCTCAGGCAGTGAAACCCCCTCCCGCCGAATGGAAAAGTAAGTTTTATTATTTGTTTTAATTTTATTTATTTATTTCTTTTATATATGGTTATGCAAACCTGATTTTATTTTAAAATAAAAGGGTTAGGCCTTTAAAATGATTAAAAAAAAGGATTAGCGAAATAAAAATATAATTTTTATTATATAGAAAGTATAAAGATATAATTTTTATATAAGGAGGATAATCAAAGTATGATTTTTATATTTTTAAAGTATTAAAAATATAGTCTTTACTATATAGCGATTATAAAAATATGATTTTTGTTTATGTAAAGGATTATAAATATAATTTTTGCATGATAGGAATATTAGAAATATAATCTTTATATGTGAAAAGGCGAAGTCTTTATATGGAGGATAGCGAGATAAAAATAGAATTTTTATCCATATAGCGTGATAGTAAAAATTCAATTTTATATGTTGAATAACAAAGAAAAAATTCGATTTTTAAAGGTATGAAGTATAAAAATATGATTTTTAAATTGAAAGTGAATAAATAAAAATGTGGTTTTTATTTTAAAGACAGCAAAATAAAGAAATGAGTGATTTTTATATATGTAGTGGCTACGGGCAACGAAGATGACGAAGATGCGATAGCAATGAAGATTTCTATCAATGAAGTGCCGTGGAGCTAGGATAGCTATATGTGAGAACTTCTCACTTTTCAATTTCATTTTCTAGTCATATATATACTAGGATGCAGACGGTGCTTAGTAGCACCCGACACAATCGTCCACAGACCATGGACTTGTTTGTTTGGTTGCATAGATTAGTTTGATGATTTGATTTGAATTTGGTTGTTTGGTGAATTTGATTGATGTGTGAATGGCGTGGGACTTCACTAGACCGGGGATAAGGCTAGGCCTCGTCCCGTTTCTAGTATCGTGCCGTTATGCCGCCGAAATTTTCTAAAATAAGTTAGAAAAATAAAAATATCATTTTATTGAATAAATGAACTGAATAGAAATTCATGTGTTAAAATAAAATGTTTTGTCGTTAAAAATATAATTTTTAGCGTGAATGTGAATAAATAAATATCTATAAACAAATCGACCGGTTTGTTTATGTACACCTATTTGAAGGATATTGATTGGATCGATAAATTTTACACATCGCCCAACTGCACAAATAAAATCTGTGTTTGATTGTTTGAAACCCCACACAGGTGTTGGGATGAAATTTGAAATTCACTCATCCTGATTGATTAAATATATCGATCGTTTGATTGACAGGCTGTTATAAGCGTTAGATATCTATATTTGATGCTTATACAGTGTAGTGCACTTTGGTTGATGGTTGATTATTTTTCAATGCTGTTATATACATATGTTGTATGAAAATCCATATAATTAATTTTATATGGTGATTGATTGGGCCTCATTCCAATTTAGAAGAATATAAAATAAAGGTTCATGTGTTGACTGTACTCATCCGTTGAGATTAGTCATGTGTTGAACGAAATATTTTTATAATAAAATTTACATCTTTATCAATATAAAATAAAGGTTCATGTGTTGACTGTACTCATCCGTTGAGATTAGTCATGTGTTGAACGAAATATTTTTATAATAAAATTTACATCTTTATCAATATAAAATAAAGGTTCATGTGTTGACTGTACTCATCCGTTGAGATTAGTCATGTGTTGAACGAAATATTTTTATATTAAAATTTACATCTTTATCAAAAAAATAAAATAAAGGTTCATGTGTTGACTGTACTCATCCGTTGAGATTAGTCATGTGTTGAACGAAATGATTTAACAAAAAATAGTCACACGTGGACGGTACTCATTCATTGAGATTAGTCGTGTGTTGACAAATAGAAATATCTGAAATAGAATATTTGAAAATAGAAATATATGAAGCCGTGTTGATTAGATTGACGCCATTTTGACGTGAACGATATTTATATCAATTTTACTTCGAAATGAATTGAATATATAACGATTTCGAAATGAATTGAATATATAATGATTTCGAAATGAATTGAATATATAACGATTTCGAAATGAATTGAATATATAACGATTTCGAAATGAATTGAATATATAACGATTTCGAAATGAATTGAATATATAACGATTTCAAAATGAATTGAATATATAACGATTTCGAAATGAATTGAATATATAACGATTTCGAAATGAATTGAATATATAACGATTTCGAAATGAATTGAATATATAAAACGATTTCGAAATGAATTGAATATATAACGATTTCGAAATGAATTGAATATATAACGATTTCGAAATGAATTGAATATATAACGATTTCGAAGTGAATTGAATATATAACGATTTCGAAATGAATTGAATATATAACGATTTCGAAATGAATTGAATATATAAAACGATTTCGAAATGAATTGAATATTTAACAATTTCGAAATGAATTGAATATATAACGATTTCGAAATGAATTGAATATATAACGATTTCGAAATGAATTAAATATATAACGATTTCGAAATGAATTGAATATATAACGATTTCGAAATGAATTGAATATATAACGATTTCGAAATGAATTGAATATATAACGATTTCGAAATGAATTGAATATATAACGATTTCGAAATGAATTGAATATATAAAACGATTTCGAAATGAATTGAATATATAACGATTTCGAAATGAATTGAATATACAACGATTTCGAAATGAATTGAATATACAACGATTTCGAAATGAATTGAATATACAACGATTTCGAAATGAATTGAATATATAACGATTTCGAAATGAATTGAATAACAATTTCGAAATGAATTGAATATATAACGATTTCGAAATGAACTGAATATATAACGATTTCGAAATGAATTGAATATATAACGATTTCAAAATGAATTGAATATATAACGATTTCGAAATGAATTGAATATATAACGATTTCGAAATGAATTGAATATATAACGATTTCGAAATGAATTGAATATATAACGATTTCGAAATGAATTGAATAGAAAACGAATTTGATTTCAATTGAATATATAACGAATTTGATTCGAATAGAAAACCAATTTGAATTGAATCGAATAGAAAACGACTTCGAAACCAATTTGAATTGAATCGAATAGAAAACGACTTCGAAACCAATTTGAATTGAATCGAATAGAAAACGACTTTGAAACCAATTTGAATTGAATCGAATAGAAAACGACTTTGAAACCAATTTGAATAGAATCGATTAGCAAACGACTTTGAAATTGAATTGAATTAAAAACGAGTTCAAATTGAATTGAAAGCGAATTGAAATGAATTCAAATTGAATTGAAACTTGAATTGAATAGAAATGAATTTTAAAACGAATTTATAAAGAAGAATTCAATTTTGATATAAATTGAAATGGAAGTTGAAATTGCTTTTGAAACAAATTTAAAGCTATTTATATAATTCGTTTTAAATAGAAATCGACGAAATATATATTATATATATATATTATATATATAATATAATGGCCTGAATAGAACGCGCCGCGCCGCGGCAGTTCGTGAATTTCGACCATTTATTTCAAACGGACATTACGGGAGATCCGACCGTCGGATTCTCCTAAAACCGGAACCGTTGGGTTCGCATCGAAAAGGGCTTTCTAACGAATATTAGAAATTTGAAATCTAACGGTTGGATTTGGAGATACGTCCAAATCAAATTCGAAAAAGGTCGCTATAAGTGCAGTTCGATGGCCGTTGATGGAAATCCAGTGTACGGGCCTTAATAAAATTATTAAAAATATCAATAATTTGTGTAAAATCATAAGAAATGATTTGAGAAAAATTGGGGTGAAAAACTCCATATTTGAAAAGATAAAAATGGATTTTTATCGAAATGAACAAGTTTTGAACTAAATTTAAAACCCGATTTTTATTTTTAAATAAATAAATTGGATTTAAAAAGGGGTTTTAAATAATCGGAATTTCTAATATATTTGATTGAATTTGATTTGGGTTTGTCGTGAACTGTGTTTTAAATGACACCTAGTTCTTTAACCCAGTAAAAGGAGTTCTAACGAATCTGCAATTAGATTGAAATGTGAATCTATAATCTAAATTATCAAATTTAGAAATAAGCGGGAATGGAGTATTACCAGTTTTACTCCAAAGCGATAGTTAAATCTTTAATTAGATTTGAACGTGAAATGGTAATTAATTTTACCGATAACACCACGGTGTTAGATATGGAGTATTATCAGTTTTGCTTCATGGGATGAATAGGTTGGGATTGGGAAATAAAATAAATAATTACTTCGTTACGGTTCGCTAATCTCGACTAGTTGGAAAAACCATAATTTGGTTTTAAATGACATCCAAAGGAAGATTACAGGATAAATTTTAAAGAATTTATCTTGGATAAAATTAATGGGAACCTTTCCCTAAGAATGTGGAATTTAGAAAGTAGCTGTAGGTTGGCTAAGAAGAATGGTTTCCTGGATATTGATCTGATGTTGGTTTCGGCCTTCGGGGTTAATGTTTGGGAAATTGTTCTCTTGCTAATTTGCGGTTAGTGACTAATGAATTGGAACGAGGCGTATGTTGTGTTTATGTAACATTTGTTTTCAATATACACGGGTTGTTCGGAAAGCCCGGGTTTATACCCATTCTGAATAACCGATAAGACGATATGTCGAAGATGAAGACGGTGGTCGAAGACCGGAAGTCTTCACATCGTTTGGATAATTACTGACGATCCTGATTGGGCTGTACACCCAAGAGGATGGAAATAGTTGGTGGTCGTCCAGACGTACTTGGAGATGGATGGATATGCGAGGAAAGTGCCTCCGGTTTCGTTCAGACCCAGAACGGACTTGTAAATGGATTGTGTGTCTGACACTGGATTTTATTCTATGTTGATTGACTTCTATTAAATATACATCTGTTTGGCGGCGGAGAATTTATTCTTTTGCTTAACGCCCTTCTCTGAGACGTACGAGCTCAGAGGTTGTATATCGATGGATATCAGTCGCATGGCATGAATTGCCTGTGTGGCACGCTAAGCTGCAATGATCAAGGCTTCTGTTGAAAAGCAAAGTCTTGTGGTTGATGATCAAAGCACGGCCTCTGTGGCGTAGCTTTGTGTATAACGTAAATTCGCGAGCCTCACACCTCGGTATGAGTTAAAAACGGGATACGGACCGCTGGGAGAGCACGACGTTTCTTTCTAGCTATGGTGGTGTCAGTGACTTACCAGCCCTGACATTTATATACTTTTCACCTTTGTGGTTGTTGGAATGAGGCGCCTCGATTATAGGTCTGTAAGGACCGGGAAACGTGTGTTCAGGAATAACCAATCCTCTAACGTAATTGAGGACCGGCCCAGCCGCATCCAGGGTTGCCCAGAGTGCGTAACCCGGAGTCATTTGCTAGAGTGTCTCGAACGCGGAGAGGATCTTGCCCCTTGCCTCGACTCATGACGGAATCCAATTTCCAATACGTGTAATTCGGCTTTAATTGTAGAACTAGTATGGCGACATAGTAGATGGTAGCTATGCCGCCTATGATTGATATTTATGATTGAAATGTTTTGACACTATACACTTATTATAGTATCAAATGATTTGTTTTAAACGTATCAAGCATGCTTTGGCTGTTATAAGGGAAAACCCTATCCCCCGGCTTGCGTTGCATTGTGTGATAGGACCTGGGTCTTATAACAGCTTCATTTTTCTTTATTTAGCATTGCGCTGTTGTTTTATGCACTGGTATTCTTGGGAGGAAACCCGTTCCGTGTTATACGGCGCGGTCCCTTGATTTACCTAATTTTTAAAGTAAAGTTTTAAATAACTGTTTTAGTTCTCACACCAGTCACATGGCTGACCTGGAGTTTATTGTTTTAACCTAAACTCTAGGTGCCCCTATTTTCCACACGGGCAGCTAGTAGTTTTGGTTTTGCAGATTTATTTTCACAGGATCCTGTTACAGCTGGAATGATATCCGGAAAGCTCTGTATCCGTATATCACATTCAGTTGTGCTTTGTATTATTTTCCGCTGCTATGTAATTTATTGTAATCTCTGATATTTATCGAATGTAATTTATTCATTTATACTCTGTATATTCTTGTATCTGATGGAATTGTTGTAATAGCAATGAAATGTTCTTTTGTCTGCGTTCTGATTTGTCCTGTTCTCAAACGATCAGGGGTTTCGAACGGTCTAGATCGGTTTAACGACTGATTCAGATCGAGCGAAATTCCCGGCCGTCACAATTTAATTGGTACACTTCGTTAAATCTAAATAAAAAGATTTAATCTTTTTCTCAATTGGTTTAAGAACAATGTTAATGAAGACACCAATCACGGCAAACCCTAATCACATTTGATATCAAATACAAGGCTCTAAATAGAAAATATATCGGCTTATATTCAATATCAAATTCTACGACCAACAAATATCGTATTGGAAATAACGATATAAATATATCTTTCAAATTCCCATAACAATGTCTGTATCATCACGAAATCCAACATCGAAATATTCCAAAGACAATTTCGATTCAAACCCATTCCAATTCAATTATTGGAAATTCTGGTTATTTTCAAAACCATTTCAAATCCACTTTATTTATTTTAAAAATAAATAGAATTATAATTCTAGTTTAGAACTAGTTCATTTTGGTAAAAATCTATTTTTATCTTTTCAAATTTGGAGTTTTTCATCCCAATTCTTCACAAATCATTTCTTATGATTTTACACAAATTAATACTATTTTTAGTAATTTTATCAAGGCCCGTACAGTCGATTTCCACAAACGGCCATCGAACTGCACTACAGCGACCTTTTCCAAATTT
Organism: Allium sativum; assembly: GCA_030737875.1. Taxonomy (NCBI): domain Eukaryota; kingdom Viridiplantae; phylum Streptophyta; class Magnoliopsida; order Asparagales; family Amaryllidaceae; genus Allium; species Allium sativum. Next base: position 339,530,368 of record CM060920.1, on the reverse strand, counting down.
ATTTGGACATAATTCCAAATCCAACCATTAGATTTCAAATCTCTAATATTCGTTAGAAAGCTCTTTTCGATACGAACCCAACGGTTCCGGTTTTAGGAGAATCCGATGGTCGGATCTCCCGTAACGTCCGTTCGAACTTAATGGTCGAAATTCGCGAACTGCCGCGGCGCGTTCTATTCAGGCCATTATATATATATATATATATATATATATATATATATATATATTTCATCGATTTCCTTTTTAAAACATATTTTATAAATCGTTTTAAATTCGTTTTCCAAATGATTTCAACTTCATATTCAATTTCAAATCAAAATTGAATATTCCACATCATCGATATACAAATGATAATATTTTCAAAACGTTATATTTTGAAATCACTTTCTTTTCTATATTCATTATAAAAATGAATAAAATCGATATAAATATCGATCACGTGAAAATGGCGTCAATCTAGTCAACACGGCTTTTATCCAACACATGAATGTTTATTCTATTCAACACATGAATATTTATTCTATTCAACACATGAATATTTATTTTCCAAATTGGAATGAGGCCCAATCAATTACCATATAATGTTAATTATATGGATTCCATACAACACATGCATATATCAGCAACGATAAATCATCAACCATCATCCAGAGTGCACCACTCAACTGCATAAGCATTAAATATAAATAATTAACGCTTACACAGTCTGTCAACCCATCGATTGACATACAACTAAACAATCGGGATTAGTTTATGTCAAATATCATCCCAATACCCATGTGGAATTTCAAATCAACAAACACAGATTTTTATTTGTGCAGTTGGGCGATGTGTAAAATTTATCGTCCCAATCAATATCAGTCAAATCAGTGTATATAAACAAATCATCCGATTTGTTTATACATATTTATTTTATATACACGTTAAAAAATATATTTTTAACTATAAAATATTTTCCACTTTAAAATATTTTATTACATTTTACATCACACAATAAAATTTCATGACACATTTACCAAACAAACAAGTCATCCATGGTCTGTGGACGACGGGTGTCGGGTGCTGCTAAGCACCGTCTGCATCCTAGTATATATTTCAAACTAGAAACAAAATAAAAGTGAGGAGTTCTCACCAAGAGCTAAACCAAACGCCGCGACTGTTCATATGCAGGAAATCTTCGCCGTTCTTGCCTTTGTCACTTTCGTTGCCCGTATTCACTACATATATAAAAATCACATTTTTATATTGTTGCTATGTATATAAAAATCACATTTTTATAATTACACTACATGGATAAAAATTCTATTTTTATACCGCTACGATATAGATAAAATTTTTATTTTTATATCGCTACTATATAGATAAAAATTCTATTTTTATAACGGTGTTCATATAATAAAGATTATATTTTTATCACACTATTCTTTATATAAAATTTATATTTTTATATCGCTTTTCTTCCAATAAAGAATATATTTTTATAACGCTCCTTCCTGTATAAAAATTATATTTTTATATAAAGATCGAATTTTTATATCATCGTTATAAAGATTCCATTTTTATTTCAACGTATATATAATAAAAATCAGATTTTTATTTCGCTACATCTATAAAAATTATATTTTTATACTCTACATCATATAATAATTATATATTTATCTCTTCTACATAATAAAAATCGAATTTTTAATACTTCTATAATATAAAAATCATATTTTTAATTCTCTAGTTATATAAAAATAATATTTTTATAAAGAAAAATCATAATCTTACATACATAAAGATTTCATCTTTATGTTAATAAAAATCCATTCTTTTCACTATTAAAAATATCGTCTTTTTCCTTTATAAAAATATAATCTTTGATACGTTAAAAATTTAATCTCTCTTGGATTAAGAATCTAATTTTTCTATGTTATATAAATCGAAATTACTTAAAAGAAAATAAAAATAAACTAGAAGACTTACAGTTGGATTTTCAAGAGAGGAGGCAGCGTTGCCGGCGGTCCAGGCGGTGGCAGGGCGGCGGTTCTTCCCCAGGTAGCGGCGGCTTCCGTTTTGGGAGAGTTTGGCTGTAGTTCGAGAGGGGGGGTTTGGCTGCGGTCGAGGCGGAGCTCACCTAAGGCGATGGCGGCAGCGTAGGGGGCGCGCTGAAGAATCGATCGGGCGATTTTTTTTTCTCTTTCTTTTTCAGAAACCGAAGAGAGAGAGGGAGAAAGGTGAGGGTTTGGTTATATAATAATATATATATTATTTTATTTTATTCTCTAAAAGGTTACTTTAAAATTCGAACTCAAAATTGAGCCCATCGACTGTCGTCCATAGCTAATTACCCCCATTCCGAACACAATGGGATATGTATCGTATGCTGATTCGATCGTTTCAATCAGTTTTTGTCAAAATCGACATATAACTCTATATATTGAATTTGAACATGCAATTCAATTTACCGGGGCCACATACGGACTCTGAAAATTCCCGAAAAATATTTTCTAGTTTCGTATTGACGATATAGTCCTAACAAAACTAATTTCATCGAATTCTGAGGCCGTTTGAAAAATGGCCATTTTCCAGTCGATTAAAATCAACTGAAACTGGTCAAATGCGTTTTCCCTTGCCATGCTCACATATTGATTCGAAAAATTATGAAATTTGCAACCTAGCAATAACTAGACATCACGGATACAACAAAAGTGGTTTCATCGAAAACCGAGGTCATTTGCAAAATTGCTATTTTTAAGGGCCAAAATTCCATAGCGACTATTATGAAATTTCAACTGGGCATAACTTTTTATCCCCGCTATGAAATTTCAATTTTTCGAATTCGTTGGAAAGATATTATTAATTAGATTCTAGTGTTATTGATTTCGCCAAAATCTGTTTTATTTTGCACCTGGTACACTCATTTGAACTTTGAAATCAAATTTTCGAACTACCGCGCCATTTTTAATTCCTTTTATAATTAAAAATAAATATTTATATTCTAACGTCGATTCAAATAAATATATACGTTCTAATTCTATTCGAATTAAATTTCTCGTCGATATTATTTAAAATAATCCATTTTAAATATTCAAAATTCGCTAAAATTGCCAAAATAAAAATTTTAAATTCACTCAGATTTCCGGGTTATTACAATGGATCTGGGCATAAATCAAATAGTGATTTATATCCTAATTTGGGCATGTGGTACATGATGAACACGACTTAGGAAAGGGGCATGAAAACTTATAATGAAATAGGTATAATTTGTTAATAAAGGAAATGCCTAGAATTATAGTAATAAATAACTTTAACCGCGCATAGACACGAGGTTAGATTACATTTGTGGTAGAAGTCTTGCCGGACCCGCCCGGCATATCTAGTGACCACAAGTGGTGAATCTAATGTGAGGGGTCTAAGTGCATAAAGATGTGACGGTGCTAAGACACGAGGTTAAGTCCGACTTGTGGAAGAAGTCTGCCCGGACTCGACCGGCAAATCCAGCATCCATAAGTGGTAGACTTAATGTGGGAGGTCTAGCAAATTATAACCTTAAATGCATGTATGGAAATGAATTTGTAATACTTAATCTGTTTGAATCCATAAGGATTGTATGTGTAACGACCCAGAAAATCTGAACCAAATTAAAATTTTTAAATTGGCTAAAATAATGGATTTTAAATATTTAAAATAAATATTTTAAATAATAGCGATGAAAGGTGAGTTTGAATCGACAATTGAAAACGAATATAATTAATTATAATTATAAACAAAGGCATTTGATATTATTGCTAGTGTTTATATGTTTTGAAAACAATTTCAAATCATAACAATCAATCATAGACGACATGAGCGTCCCATGCCACTATGTCGCCAAATATATATATATATATATATATATATACATATATATATACAATTGAAACCGCACAGTCACGTATTTGGAAATTGGGTTTCCGTCATGAACCAAGGAAAAAGATAGTTCTTACTGAATTCGAAACGCTCTAGCCCGCCCCTCAGGCAAGTACTCAGTCAAGCCTTTGGATCGTCAGGGCCGGTCCACCGATTGTGGATTAAAATTCCTGAACACTGCGTTTCCCCACCCTTTGGGGTGTAAATGAGCCAATGAATGGCTCCATCGGACCCGGATCGTCCGATCTAACCGAGGCGCCTCGCAACAGCAACAACCACATAGGTGAAAAGTATATAAATGTCAGGGCTGGTCGGTCACTGACACCACCCTAGCTAGAAAGAAACGTATGCCCTCCCTGAGGTCCTGCTCCCGTTTCTGGTTCATACCGGGGTGTGAGGCTCGCGATTTCACATTATACACAAAGCTACGCCACACAGGCGGTGCCTTGGTCATCACCACAAGACTTTGCTTTTCAACAGAAGCCCTGATCACTGCATCTTAGCATGCCACACAGGCAATTCGTGCCATGCGACTGATGTCCATCGATATACAACCTCTGAGCTCGTGCGTTTCAGAGAAGGCGTTAAGCAAAAGAATAAATTCTCCGCCGCCAAACAGATATATATTTAGTAGAGATCAATCAACACAGAATAAAATCCAATGTCAGACACACGGTCCATCTACAAGTCCGTTCTGGGTCTGAACGAAACCGGAGGCACTATATACCTCGCAAACCCATCGATCACCACGTACGTCTGGACGATCACCACTCATTATCCATATTTCGGGATGCCTCCCAATCAGGACCTCGGTTACCATCCAAACGAGGTGAAGATCTCCGATCTTCGACCACCGTCTTCATCTTCGACTTTCAATCGCAGGTCAATTATTTGAAATGAGAATTAACTCGCCCTTTTCAAATAATTCACGTATATTTAGAATTTCAAATCAATTTATTTCAATGGTTAAATCATTCGACAACACCAAATTTGTTCTTTAATGTAATTTTCACACCAAACACATTCAACCATCAAATACCACATAAATCGAGCAAATTCAGTTTATTTCCATTCCATATCGTTTATGATATTTTATAACGATTTATCGCTATTTTTATTTATTTTAAAATAGCCAATTTATTCAAAACGACGCTTCGGGCCATAACGCGGCTGTGGCGCTGTTTTTCTTCAGATTTGATTTACACATATCTGAAAATCGAACCGTTGGATCTTCACAAAATTTATTCTCCTGGATATGGATCTGATGTTGGTTTCGGCCTTCGGGGTTAATATTTAGGGAATCATTCTCTTACTAGTTTACGGTTGGAGTCTGATTTTAAATCAAACGATAAATACCATAATTTTTATAAAATATATTAAATAACAAAAATAGTCACACGTGGACGGTACTCATTCGTTGAGATTAGTCATGTGTTGACAAGAATAAATATTCATTTGTTGAATAGAAAAACGGAATTATTGAAATATATAAAGCCGTGTTGATTAGAGATGCGCCATTTTGACGCGAACGATATTTATATCGATTATATTCATTTTTAAATTTGAAACGAATTGAATTTGGTGAAATGAAATTGATTTGATTGATGTGTGAATGGCGTGGGCCTTCACTAGACCGGGGATAAGGCTAGGCCTTGTCCCGTTTCTAGTATCGTGTCGTTATGCCGCCGAAATTTTCTAAAATAAGTTAGAAAAATAAAAATATCATTTTTATTTTGTAAATGAACTGAATAAAAATTCATGTTTTAAAATAAAATATTTTATCATTAAAAATAAAAATTTTAACGTGAATGTGAATAAATAAATATTCATTTACAAACCGGACGGTTTGTTTATGTACACCTATTTGAAGGACATTGATTAGGACGATAAATTTTACACATCGCCCAACTGCACAAATAAAATCTGTGTTTGTTGATTTGAAACCCCACATGGGTATTGTGAAAATAGATGATATACACTAATCCCAATAATTAGTTGTTTGTCGATCGATGGATCGACAGGCTGTTATAAGCGTTAGATATCTATATTTGATGCTTATACAGTGTAGTGCACTTTGGATGATGGTTGATTATTTATCGTTGCTATTATATGCATGTGTTGTATGGAATCCATATAATTAACTTTATATGGTAATTGATTGGGCCTCATTCCAATTTAGAAAATAAAGAATATTATAAAATAAAGGTTCATGTGTTGACTGTACTCATCCGTTGAGATCAGTCATGTGTTGAACGAAAGATTTTAAGAATAAAATTTACATCTTTATCATATATGAGATTAGAAATTAACTGGAAAAAAAAAGAAGAGAAGATATTTTTTTATTTTGTTTTTCTGATTTAGATTTTTAACAGGGGGCCAGAGTATAAAAGGGAGAGGAAGATATTTTTTATTTTATTTAATTATTTAATTATTTTATTATGAAAGAGTTGACTTTTAAATACAAACTCGAAACGAGGCCCACCGCCTATCGTCCATAGCTAATTACCCCCATTTCGAACACAATGGGATATGTATCGCAAGCTGATTTGATCGTTTCGATCAGTTTTCGTCAAAATCAACATATAACTCTATATATTGATTTTAAACGCGCAATTCAATTTACTGGGGTCACATACTAACTCGAAAAATTCTCGAAAAATATTTTTTAGCTTCGTATTGACGATACGGTCATAACAAAACTAGTTTCGTCGAATTCTGAGATTGCTGGAAAAATGGCCAATTTCCAGTCGGTTAAAATCAACTAAAAATGGTCAAACACGTTTTCCTTTGCCACGCTCACATATTGATTCGAAAAATTATGAAATTTGAAACCTAGCAATAATTTGACATCACGGACCCAACAAAAGTGGTTTCGTTGAAATCCGAGGTCGTTTGCAAAATGTCAATTTTTAAGGGCCTGAATTCCATAGCGACTATTCAGAATTTTCAACTGGACATATCTTTTGATTCCCGCTATGAAATTTCGATTTTCCGGATTCGTTGGAAAGATATCCCCAATTAGATCCTAATGTTTTTGGTTTCACTAAAATCCGGATTGTTTTGCACCCGGTACATTCAATTGAAGTTTGAAATCGAATTATCGAACTACCGCGCCATTTTCAATTCTATTTATAATTATATATAATTATTTATATTCTAACGATGACGTATATAATATATATGTCGAATTATATTCAAAATAAATTTATCGTCGATATTATTTAAAATAATTCATTTTAAATGTTCAAAATTCGTCGAAGTTGCCAAAACAAAATTTTTAAATTGGCTCAGAATTTCCGGATTATTACAGGATGAGACGACCCCAAACCCCGTACTGACAGTGGCAAGGGTAATCCGTGGAATATAGCACAGAAACAGATAATAGCAGAACAAAATTAAATAAATACACCAGATAATGAACAATAGAATATACTGGATAAAAGTAATCATCAGAGTTACACAGTATACAGGATCTTACTTAGTGCAAATACAGTTCAGCTGTACATAAATGTCTACAGCAGAAAACAAACAAAATATGTACAATAGGAGCTGAACAGCATAAAAAGAGATAGATGATAGAATCCATCTTCAGCTCCAGCTATCCAGAAAGAACCAACTAAACCTGAATACAAGGCTGTCCGTGTAGAAAAAGGGGCACCCGAGTTTGAAAGTGAAACTAACTACGAGTCAGTCATGGGACTAGTATGAGAAATCTACTCAACACATATATAATTTGGCAATCACAGAACCACGCCACTTTCGTGGAACGGGTTCACTCCATTGGATTTCCAGTGCTTTAAAACAAATCTTTCTTTTAAACATCGCTATGCTTTTTATAAAAATGAAGCCGTTATAAGACTCAGTTCCCATCACACAATGCAACGCAAACCGGAGGATAGAGTTTTTACCTTATAACGGCCAAGATATGCTTGATACGAATAAAACAAAGGAATTTGATATTATTGCTAGTGTTTATATGTTTCGAAAACAATTTCAAATCATAACTATCAATCATAGGCGGCATGGGTACCATATATCATGTCGCCATATATATATACATTCAAAACCGCACAGCCACGTATTTGGAAATTGGATTTCCGTCATGAACCAAGGCAAAAGATAGTCCTTACCGAATTCGAGACGCTCTAGCCCGTGTCTCAGGCAAGCGCGCAGGCAAGCCTTGGATCGTCAGGGCCGATCCACCGAGGTGGATTATTATGCCTGAACAATACGTCTCCCCGCCCTTTGGGGCGTAAGTGAGCCAACGAATGACTCCATCGGACCCGGATCGTCCGATCTAACCGAGGCGCCTCGCAACAGCAACAACCACATAGGTGAAAAGTATATAAATGTTAGGGCTGGTAGGTTACTGACACCACCCTAGCTAGAAAGAAACGCATGCCCTCCCTGAGGTCCTTCTCCCGTTTCTGGTTCATACCGGGGTGTGAGGCTCGCGAATTCACGTTATACACAAAGCTACGCCACACAGGCGGTGCTTTGATCGTCACCACAAGACTTTGCTTTTCAACAGAAGCCTTTATCATTTTCCACTTAGGCATGCCACACTAGCAATTCATGCTATGCGACTGATGTCCATCGATATACAACCTCTGAGCTCGTGCGTCTCGGAGAAGGGCGTTAAGCAAAAGAATAAATTCTCCGTCGCCAAGCAGATGTATATTTAACAGAGATCAATCAACACAGAATAAACTCCAATGTCAGACACACAGTCCATTTACAAGTCCGTTCTGGGTCTGAACGAAACCGGAGGCACTAAATGCCTCGCAAACCCATCGATCACCACATACGTCTGGACGATCACCACTCATTATCCATATTTCGGGATGCCTCCCAATCAGGACCTCGGTTACCATCCAAATGAGGTGAAGATCTCCGGTCTTCGACCACCATCTTCATCTTCGACTTTCAATCGTCGGTCAATTATTTGAAATGAGAATTAACTCGGCCTTTTCAAATAATTCACGTATATTTAGAATTTCAAATCAATTTATTTCAATGGTTAAATCATTCGACAACACCAATTTTGTTCTTTAATGTAATTTTCACACCAAACACATTCAACCATCAAATACCACATAAATCGAGCAAATTCAATTTATTTCCATTCTATATCGTTTATGATATTTTATAACGATTTATCGCTATTTTTATTTATTTTAAAATAGCCAATTTATTCAAAACGACGCTTCGGGCCATAACGCGACCGTGGCGCTGTTTTTCTTCAGATTTGATTTACACATATCTGAGAATCTACTATTGGATCTTTACAAAATTTATATCATTAGAAAGGTCTTTTCAAAACGAATCCAACGGTTCCAGTTTCGGGAAAATCCGACGGTCGGATCTCCCGGTATAGTCGTTTAAAGTTTCGATTTCAAAATACGAACTGCAGCGTCGTTATTCGATTAAATATAATTATATTTATATATATATATAAATATAATCGATTCTGGCACTGTTTTTTTTCAGATTTGAATTAAACATTCCAGACAATCCAACCGTTGGATTTTCACAAAGTTGGTGCCGTTGGAAAGATATTTCCAAGGCGAACCCAACGGTTGCGGTTTCGGGAAAATCCAATGGTCGGATTTCCCGTACTAGTTGTTTGAAATCACGGTTTCAAAACACGAACTGCACAGCCACGTTTCGTTTTAATTTTATTTATATTTATATGCTTATATAAATATAGTTCATTCAACAATTTCAATATCGTTTTCACTTCAAATATTTCACTAACGCCTTTAAATTTTGGAAAATTTCGCCATAACCTCCTTTGTACGGGAGGGGCTGGGAAAATTCCCAAATAGCCACATGGGCGTCTCATGTCAAAAAGAAAAAGGAAAAGCCAAGCGGCTAGCCAACAGGCTCATAAAATCATCACCCAAACAAAACAGTAAATGTGTACCTATTTGTCGGGCACAAAATTTTATTCCTCTTCTCTAGCCCCTTTGCTATAACCTGTTCAATAAATATGCATGTACATATATACAGTTCTTATCACTTATCATTTTCTATTCAACTTCGTATTTGATTCCATTTGGTTTAAAAACACCTTTCATTCTAATGTTGCATGCATAGGCAAAAATCATATCATTAGCTATTTAATGAATATTTCAACTCATGCATATTTATTTGAACGAGTTGCTACTTTCAACACTTCACATTTCAACAATTCATGTATATAGTAGAAACGTGATTTTTATTGTAAAACAATTCATTTCAGAACACTACTATTTTATATAGTTTATATAGGTGATAAAAATAGGATTTTTATTGTAAAACAATTTATTTTAAAACAAGGTCATTTTACATAGCTCATATAGATGATAAAAAGGTGATTTTTGTTATAAAACAATTTATTTCAAAATGTGAATACCATTCAACACATGAATTTCTAATCAACGAATGAATATCGATTCAACACATGAATATTATTCAAAATTTCGGCAGCATAACGGCAGGGTAGTTAAAACCGGGACCGTCCCTGGTACGGCTCCTCGCTCTACCTTAAAACCTCGAGGTTTTTGACAATGGGAATCATGCATCTAGTTAGCACGCAGGCGGCATGTATATATTTATTTCATTTCCACAAACTAATCCTATGTGGTTTCAACCAAATATTTCTCAACCACAAATGGGTATTTTTCAACCACAATCAATCAATATCAATCACAAACAATCCCAAACAACCATTCGCTATCAATCAATTTTCACACCAATCACAACCAATAAATATCGTCCATGGTTTGTGGACGAGGGGCGTATATATATATATTTATATATATTTATATTTATATAGCAATTCACTTCTATTTCAACACATATATAATTTTTACAATGCATATACAACTTATACATCGAACGTACAACTTATACAACGCTTATACATGAGGTGTACAACGCTTATATAACTCATACATTGAATATATAATTTATACATCGTCGTTTTCCATATCTTTTATAAATTAGAAATCTCACATTGGGTTCCACTCCACCAAAAATAGCAGAAGGCTCAGAAAAATATGCGGTCTCCTCTAAAATGTAGAAGACGTCCACACGGTCACGATGTTTCCTGTTTCATCGAATTTCGTTAACGCAGCAAAAAGATATGATTTTTCGAAGTTTGCAACGGTTTTAAACTGTTAAAATCAGTTTTAAATTAAAACAGCCGATACCTTTCAGAAATCTTCAAAACTAGGTTTGAATTTTTCGATCAATCCGTGCAATGGTTCCACGATCGGGTTGCGCAGGGTCGAAGACCTACGTGAGGCGCACGTGCGCAAGGGAGGAGGGCCAACTCGGTGGGCCCCAGCCGTCGTGGCGGCGGTTTCAACGTCGAAACTTCACGGAGGTGATTCGGTCGATTTACACAACTATAATTGTTGTTCCTTATATGGATTTGAAGATCTCTCCGAGCTCTACAAAATCCTCAACAGGAGGAAGGCGTAATTTTGCTTGTAGGAGGAGGAACGGAGGAGAGAAGGCATGAGCGGTTTTCCGCCGTAAATCGATATCGGGGAGAGAGAAGGGGGGGTCTGACGTGGACAAATAGGTTTTTTTTATTTATAAAGTTTTAAAATCCGAAAATACCCCTTGCCCCCTGCGAACCCCAATCCAAACCCAACGACAGCCGTCCCTAGCGTTTTACCCCCATTCCGAACACAATGGGATATGTTTCGAAGGCCCGTTCGACTGTTTCAGTCAGTTTTCCTCCAAATTAAAATATAAAATATTCAATATTTAATTTGAGCGTACATTTCAATTTGCTAGGGCCACAAAATGATTCGAAAAATTCCAGAAAAATAGATCTAGCTATGTTTTGACAATACGGCCCCAACAAAACTAGTCTCGTCGAATTCTGAGACCGTCTGCAAAAAGGCCCATTTTTGGTCGATCCAATTTAACTATAATTGACCAAAACACATTTTCCTTTGCCACGCTCACATACTAGCTTCAAAAATTATGAAATTTGAAGCCTAGTAATAATTTCACATCCCGGATCCAACAAAAGTGGTTTTGTCGAATTCTGAGGTCGTTTGCAAAATGGCCAATTTCACGGGCTATATAAATTCCAAAGCGACCTTTCTGAAAATTCATTCGGCCATAACTTTTGCTTTCCGTTATGAAAATTCGATTTTTCAGATTCGTTAGAAAGGTATTCACTAAAAGATTTAAATATTTTTGGTTTCACTAAAATCCGTTTTGTTTTGCACCCGGTACAGTCCGACAAAGTTTGAATTCAATTTTTGAAACTGCAGCGCCTTTTCAAGCCTTGTTTATAATTATAATTAATTATATTCATTTTCAATGGTCGATTCAAACTCACTTTTCATTGCCATTATTTAAAATATTTATTTTAAATATTTAAAATCCATTATTTTAGCCAATTTAAAAATTTTTAATTGGTTTAGATTTTCTGGGTCGTTACAATCTCCCCCACTTAAAACTTTTCGTCCCCGAAAAGGAACAAAGTCGAAAGTGGTTTGATAAATCTACAATCACACAACACAACAACCAATCCAATTGTTTTCGACCTTTCAAAAATATACTGATCAAATTCTATACTCTTTTTAAAATCATTCAGACTATAGAATTTAAAAGTGCACATTCTTGGAAAGAAAATAACAACAGAGTAGAGAATTAAATGGTAATGCAAAGTAGGGTAAATGTACCTTGCACCAGAGTCAATTAGAGATATCCACTCGGCATCTAGGATAAGCTTTCTGAATGCTCTCCTCAGTTTCCCAAGTAAAATCTCGCGGATCTCCACTCCATTGCACTTTGACTAAGTGAACCTTCTTGTTCCTCAGCTCTTTGGTTTCTTTGCCGATAATCTTTAGCGGCTCTCGTCTCACAGCTAATTCTAGAGTAATTTCAATATCCTGCTGAGCTGCTTCTTCCACGATCAAGTCTGGATCATGAACGTGCTTTCGAAGTTGAGATATGTGAAATACATCATGAACTTTAGGCAACCAATCAGGCAATTTGACCCAATAAGCGAGACTTTCGATCTATTCCAGAATAGGAAACGGACCAATGAATTTGGGTGCCAACTTTCCAGTTTTACCGAACCGAATATCTCCTCTCATCGGCGATACTTTCAAATACACGTAGTCGCCAACAGCAAAGGATATATCTCTTCTTCTTCTATCGGCATAGCTCATTTGTCGGCTTTGAGCGGCGAGTAATCGCTTCTTAATAAAATCGACTTTGTCGGCAGCTTCTCGGATCATATCAGGCCCCAATACAAGTCTATTTCCGGGCTCGACCCAACAAGCAGGAGATCGGCACGGTCTACCATACAATGCTTCGAATGGTGACATTGTCAGGCTCGCCTAGTAGCTGTTGTTATATGAGAATTCAGCCAAATGCAGATGGTCTTCCCATGATCCACCGAAATCTTGAACACAAGCCCGCAATAGATCTTCTAAAATGCGATTCACCCTCTCAGTCTGACCGTCTGTCTGAGGATGATAAGCGGTGCTCAAGTTCAACTTCGTTCCCAGTTCGACTTGAAATGCTTCCCAGAATTTGCTAGTGAATATTGTATCTCTATCACTGACTATACCGAGCGACACTCTATGTAGTCTAACTATTTCCCTGAAGTATATCTGCGCCAGACTCTGAGCAGTTCTGTTTGATCTGACAGGTATGAAATGGGCGGTCTTCATGAAGCGATCTACGATCACCCAAATACTGCCATTCCCTTTTCTGGTTCTGGGCAGACCATCAATGAAATCCATAGAAATATGTTCCCATATCCAACCAGGAACTTCTAGTTGTTGTAACAATCCAGCCAATTTCTGTTGGTCGCTCTTGACTAGCTGGCAAGTAGGGCATCGACTGACATATAAAGAAATGTCCCTCTTCATCGATTTCCACCAGAAAGTGCGTTTGATGTCATTATACATTTTGCTTACTCCCGGATGGATACTAAGTTTTGACTTGTGGCATTCATCCAGTACTTCCTTTCGAAGCTCAGGAATGTTAGGGACACAGATTCGACCTTTGAGCCTTAAAATCCCATCATTATCTACTTGAAAACTCGAGGGTTCGCCTTGTTGAATTATCTCTTTGATCTTCTGAATGAAGTGATCATTCCCCTGAAGAGCAGATATTTTATCTATCAGTGAAGTCGTGATAATAAAATTGGCGATCATTTCATTCTTTCGGCTTAACGCATCGGCCACGACATTGGCTTTCCCTGGAGTGTGTATAATTTCAAAGTCATATACTGCAAGGAATTCTAGCCAACGTTGCTGCCTCAGATTCAAGTCCTTCTGGGTGAACAGATACTGTAACGACTGGTGATCCGTAAACAGTTCAAATCTCTTACCCAGAAGATAGTGTCTCCAGATTTTCAAGGCGAATACTATAGCCAATAACTCAAGATCATGAGTTACGTAGTTCTTCTCGTGCGGCTTCAGTTGACGGCTAGCATAAGCAATCACTTGGCCTCTTTGCATTAACACTGCGCCAAGGCCTTCTCTAGAAGCATCAGTCCAGACTTTCAAATCCTGGTTGCCATCGATGATGGTTAACACTGGAGCTGTTGTTAATCTCAGCTTTAGCTCTTCAAAAGCCTCCTCACTTTCTGGAGTCCATTTGAATTTAGAGTGCTTCTTTGTAAGCTTCGTTAAATGTCCAGATATCTTCGAAAAGTTTTTAACGAACTTCCGGTAATAGCTGGCCAATCCGAGAAAACTGCGGACTTCAGTGGGGGTACTGGGCTGTTTCCAATTTTGAATAGCCGTGATTTTGCTTGGATCCACAGCGATTCCTTCTTTCGATACGACGTGGCCTAGAAATTTTACTTCATCTTGCCAGAAGATACATTTGGAAAATTTGGCTTTTAATACATTCCGTCTCAGAATTTCTAGAACCTGTTCCAGATGCTTTTCATGTTCGGCCTTTGATTTAGAGAAGATTAGAATATCGTCAATAAAAACCAGAACAAATTTATTCAAAACCCCTCTAAACACCCTATTCATCAGATCGACGAAGTAAGCAGGAGCGTTACATAAGCCGAACGGCATTACTAACCACTTGTAGAATAAGTCGGGGCCTCTGAACGCTGTCATTGGAACACACTCTTCGGCAATTCGAAGTTGATGGAAACCTGTAGCTAGGTCCATTCGTGAAAATACTTGTGCTCCATTTAACCGATCCAACAAATCATCAATCCACGGCAATGGATATTGTTCTTTATTGTCTGCTTGTTCAGATCACGATAATCCACACATAACCGTAGAGTACCATCAGATTTTGGGACAAACACCACTGTTGCACCCTAATCAGAGAAACTAGGCCTGATCAGACCCTTCCATACGAGATGTCATGTTTGATTGTCTAATTCCTCCTTCTCTTTCAAGGACATTCTTCGAATAGCATGAACTACCGGCCGTGCATTGGGAATCAAAGCAATCTTGAATTCTATTTCTCTCTGCGGAGGTAAGCGAACAACTTCTTCGAACACATCCGCATAGTTCTTGAGGACAGGAATATCTTTCACTAGGTCGGGAATATTCTCTGTGATTTCTGGGATATTTTCTATTTGGGCTGGAGAAACATTCAAAGCTGCCCAGAAGTCTTTTCTATTAGCATTCTGACCTTCACAGGGAATGGTTATATAATCACCTGATTTAATCCTCGCCTTTACCACTCTGTCGGCGCATTTAACTTCAACTTCATATTTGGTCAACCAGTCTAACCCCAAGATAAGATCAAACTCTTTAAAATTCATGACGACTGCGATGTTAGGAAACCGATAATGAGAGAAAGAAACCGGCACTCCACAAACCCAACTTAGATCAATGGAACCCCCAACCGGATTCTGGACAGTCATTGGTTCCTTGAGCTTCTTCAAATTCAAATCCAGCTTCTTAGCTGCATCCTTTGCAATAAAGCTTCGCGACGTGCCGGTGTCAAACAGTACTTTAACTGGGATGTCATTAACAGTTAGCGTGCCTTCTAAAACATCTGGCCTTTCCTGAATAGACGAAGAGACAGGCACTTCTGCCACTTCATTTACCCGAGCCTCTTTTGTCTTTTTTAACAGCCAGCAATCTCGCTTTATATGACCGGGCTGATGACAAAGATTGCACTTTCGAGTCACAGGAAGCTTGCCCATAGATTTAGACTCATGCTCTTTTCGCTTCTTTAAGGGTCCGCAGTTTATCGACAAATGCCCAGTTAAATCCCTGATACCACTTTTAATAAATCATTTATCTGATTTTCAAAATAAAACATTTTGCATAAATTATATTTTTACTAGTTAATTTCTTATCGAAATATGGGTGGAATATCGTTTTGAAATGATTAGTTTAACATTTGTCGTGTTTGAATACCAAATAGGAGAATAAATATTCAGCTTTACTCATACTAGATTTTAATTATTTTCATTTGCTAAAACTATATTTATTCGTTGTATAGAAAACCTTCATGTGTTGAATCGATATTCATTCGTTGATTAGAAATTCATGTGTTGAATGGTATTCATATTTTGAAATAAATTGTTTCATAATAAAAATCACCTTTTATCAACTATATGGACAATGTAAAATAATCTTGTTTTAAAAGAAATTGTTTTATAATAAAAATTCTATTTTTAACACCTATATAAACTATATAAAATAGTAGTGTTTTGAAATGAATTGTTTTACAATAAAAATCACATTTTTATTATATACATGAATCGTTGAAATGCGAAGTGTTAAAAATAGCAACTCGTTCAAATAAATATGCATGAGTCGAAATATTCATTAATTAGCTAATGATATGATTTTTGCCTATGCATGCAACATTAGAATGAATGGTGTTTTTAAACCAAATGGAATCAAATATGAAGTTGAATGGAAAATGATAAATGATAAGAACTGGGATGTCATTAACAGTTAGCGTGCCTTCTAAAACATCTGGCCTTTCCTGAATAGACGAAGAGACAGGCACTTCTGCCACTTCATTTAACCGAGCCTCTTTTGTCTTTTTTAACAGCCAGCAATCTCGCTTTATATGACCGGGCTGATGACAAAGATTGCACTTTCGAGTCACAGGAAGCTTGCCCTTAGATTTAGACTCATGCTCTTTTCGCTTCTTTAAGGGTCCGCAGTTTATCGACAAATGCCCAGTTAAATCCCTGATACCACTTTTAATAAATCATTTATCTGATTTTCAATATAAAACATTTTGCATAAATTATATTTTTACTAGTTAATTTCTTATCGAAATATGGGTGGAATATCGTTTTGAAATGATTAGTTTAACATTTGTCGTGTTTGAATACCAAATAGGAGAATAAATATTCATCTTTACTCATACTAGATTTTAATTATTTTCATTTGCTAAAACTATATTTATTCGTTGTATAGAAAACCTTCATGTGTTGAATCGATATTCATTCGTTGATTAGAAATTCATGTGTTGAATGGTATTCATATTTTGAAATAAATTGTTTCATAATAAAAATCACCTTTTATCAACTATATGGCAATGTAAAATAATCTCGTTTTAAAAGAAATTGTTTTATAATAAAAATTCTATTTTTAACACCTATATAAACTATATAAAATAGTAGTGTTTTGAAATGAATTGTTTTACAATAAAAATCACATTTTTATTATATACATGAATCGTTGAAATGCGAAGTGTTAAAAATAGCAACTCGTTCAAATAAATATGCATGAGTCGAAATATTCATTAATTAGCTAATGATATGATTTTTGCCTATGCATGCAACATTAGAATGAATGGTGTTTTTAAACCAAATGGAATCAAATATGAAGTTGAATGGAAAATGATAAATGATAAGAACTGTATATATGTACATGCATATTTATTGAACAGGTTATCGCAAAGGGGTTAGAGAAGAGGAATAAAAAAATTTTGTGCCCGACAAATAGGTACACATTTACTGTTTTGTTTGGGTGATGATTTTATGAGCCTGTTGGCTAGCCACTTGGCTTTTCCTTTTTCTTTTTGACATGAGACGCCCGTGTGGCTATTTGGGAATTTTCCCAGCCCTCCCGTACAAAGGAGGTTATGGCGAAATTTTCCAAAATTTAAAGGCGTTAGTGAAATATTTGAAGTGAAAACGATATTGAAATTGTTTAATGAACTATATTTATATAAATATATAAATATAAATAAAATTAAAATGAAACGTGGCCGTGCAGTTCATGTTTTGAAACCGATATTTCAAATAACTAGTACGGGAAATCCGACCATTGGATTTTCCCGAAACCGCAACCGTTGGGTTCGCCTTGGAAATATCTTTCCAACGGCACCAACTTTGTAAAAATCCAACGGTTGGATTGTCTGGAATGTTTAATTCAAATCTGAAGAAAAACAGCGCTAGAAACGATTATATTTATATATATATATTTATTTAATCGAATAACGACGCTGCAGTTCGTATTTTGAAATCGAAACTTCAAACGATTGTACCGGGAGATCTGACCGTCGGATTTTCCCGAAACTGGAACCGTTGGATTCATTTTGAAAAGACCTTTCTAATGATGTGAATTTTGTAAAGATCCAACGGTTAGATTCACAGATATGTGTAAATCAAATCTGAAGAAAAACAGCGCCACGGTCGCGTTATGGCCCGAAGCGTCGTTTTGAATAAATTGGCTATTTTAAAATAAATAAAAATAGAGATAAATCATTATAAAATATCATAAATGATATAGAATGGAAATAAATTGAATTTGCTCGATTTATGTGGTATTTGATGGTTGAATGTGTTTGGTGTGAAAATTACATTAAAGAACAAAATTGGTGTTGTCGAATGATTTAACCATTGAAATAAATTGATTTGAAATTCTAAATATACCTGAATTATTTGAAAAGGCCGAGTTAATTCTCATTTCAAATAATTGACCGACGATTGAAAGTCGAAGATGAAGACGGTGGTCGAAGACCGGAGATCTTCACCTCGTTTGGATGGTAACCGAGGTCCTGATTGGGAGGCATCCCGAAATATGGATAATGAGTGGTGATCGTCCAGACGTACGTGGTGATCGATGGGTTTGCGAGGTATTTAGTGCCTTCAGTTTCGTTCAGACCCAGAACGGACTTGTAAATGGACTGTGTGTCTGACATTGGAGTTTATTCTGTGTTGATTGATCTCTGTTAAATATACATCTGTTTGGCGGTGGAGAATTTATTCTTTTGCTTAACGCCCTTCTCTGAGACGCACGAGCTCAGAGGTTGTATATCGATGGACATCAGTCGCATGGCATGAATTGCTAGTGTGGCATGCCTAAGTGGCAAATGATAAAGGCTTCTGTTGAAAAGCAAAGTCTTGTGGTGACAATCAAAGCACCGCCTATGTGGCGTAGCTTTGTGTATAACGTGAATTTGCGAGCCTCACACCCCGGTATGAACCAGAAACGGGAGCAGGACCTCAGGGAGGGCATGCGTTTCTTCCTAGCTAGGGTGGTGTCAGTGACCTACCAGCCCTGACATTTATATACTTTTCACCTATGTGGTTGTTGCTGTTGCGAGGCGCCTTGGTTAGATCGGACGATCCGGGTCCGATGGAGCCATTCGTTGGCTCACCTACGCCCCAAAGGGCGGGGTGACGTATTGTTCAGGCATAATAATCCACCCTGGTGGACCGACCCTGACGATCCAAGGCTTGCCGGCGCTCTTGCCTGAGACATGGGCTAGAGCGTCTCGAATTCAGTAAGGACTATCTTTTGCCTTGTTTCATGACGGAAATCCAATTTCCAAATACGTGACTGTGCGGTTTTGATTGTATATATATATGGCGACATGATATATGGTACCCATGCCGCCTATGATTGATAGTTATGATTGGAAATTGTTTTCGAAACATATAAACACTAGCAATAATATCAAATGCATTTGTTTTATTCGTATCAAGCATATCTTGGCCGTTATAAGGTAAAAACTCTATCCTCCGGTTTGCGTTGCATTGTGTGATGGGAACTGAGTCTTATAATGGCTTCATTTTTATAAAATGCATTGCGTTGTTTAAAAGAAAGATTTGTTTCAAAGCACTGGCAATCCAATGGAGAAAACCCGTTCCACGAAAGTGGCGTGGTCCTGTGATTAGCCAAATTATATATGTGTTGAGTAGATTTCTCATACCAGTCCCATGACTGACTCGTAGTTTGTTTCACTTTCAAACTCGGGTGCCCCTTTTCTACACGGGAAACCTTGTATTCAGGTTTAGCTGGTTCTTTCTGGATAGCTGGAGCTGAAGATGGATTATATCATTTATCTCTTTTTATGTTGTTCAACTCCTATTGTACATATTATGTTTGTTTTCCGCTGTAGACATTTATGTATAGCTGAACTGTATTTTTACTAAGTATGATCCTGTATACTGTGTAACTCTGATGAATACTTTTATCCAGTATATTCTATTGTTCATTATCTGGAGTGTTTATTTAATTTCTGTTCTGCTGTTATCTGTTTATGTGTTATATTCCACGGATTACACTTGCCGCCGTCAGTACGGGGTTTGGGGTCGTCTCATTTGAATGTGACGGCCGAGAATTTCGCTCGATCCGAATCAGTCGTTAAACCGATCTAGACTGTTCGAAACCCCTGATCGTTTTGAGAACAGGACAAATCAGAACGCAGACGAAAGAACATTTCATTGCTATTACAACAATTCCATCAGATACAAGAATATACAGAGTATAATTGAATAAATTACATTCGATAAATATCAGAGATTACAATAAATTACATAGCAGCGGAAAATAATACAAAACACAACTGAAAGTAATACACGGATACAGAGCTTTCCGAGCATCGTTCTAGCTGTAAATCAGGATCCTGTGAATATTAATCCGCAAAACCAAAACTACAAGCTGCCCATGTGGAAAATAGGGGCACCCAGAGTTTAGGTTAAAACAATAAACTCCAGGTCAGTCATGTGACTGGTGTGAGAACTAAAACAGTTATTTAAACTTTACTTTAAAAGAGAGTAATTCAAGGGACCACGCCATATAACACGGAACGGGTTTCCTCCCAAGAATACCAGTGCATAGGATAAACAGCGCAATGCTTTTTCGAAAAATGAAGCTACTATAAGACCCAGGTCCCATCACACAATGAAACGCAAGCCGGAGGATAGGGTTTTACCTTATAACAGCCAAACATGCTTGGTACGTTTAAAACAAATCATTTGATACTATAATAAGTGTATAGTGTCAAAACAATTTCAATCATAAATATAAATCATAGACGGCATAAGTGCCCCATACCACTATGTCGCCATACTAGGCTCTACAAATAAAGCCGAAATGCACGTATTGGAAATTTGATTTCCGTCATGAGTCGAGGCAAGGGGCAAGCTCCTCTCCGCTTCGAGACACTCTAGCAAATGCCTCAGGACTACACACTCTGGGTAACCCTGGATGCTTCAGGGCCGGTCCTCACTTACGTTAGAGGATTATTTATTCCTGAACACACGTTTCCCGGTCCTTACAGACCTATAATCGAGGCACCTCATCCAACAACCACATAGGTGAAAAGTATATAAATGTCAGGGCTGGTAAGTCACTGACACCACCAAAGCTAGAAAGAAACATCGTGCTCTCCCTACAGTCCTTATCCCGTTTTTAACTCATACCGAGGTGTGAGGCTCGCGAATTCACGCTATACACAAAGCTACACCACAAAGGCCATGCTTTGATCATCAACCACAAGACTTTGCTTTTCAACAGAAGCCTTGATCCATGCAACTCAGCGTGCCACACAGGCAATTCATGCCATGCGATTGATATCTATCGATATATAACCTCTAAGCTCGTACGTCTCAGAGAAGGGCGTTAAGCAAGAGAATAAATTCTCCGCCGCCAAACAGATATATATTTAACAGAAATCAATCAACACAGAATAAAATCCAATGTCAGACACACAATCCATTTACAAGTTCGTTCTGGGTCTGAACGAAACTGGAGGCACTTTCCTCGCATATCCATCGATCTCCAGGTACGTCTGGACGACCACCAACTATTTCCATCCTCTTGGGTGTACAACCCAATCAGGATCGTCAGTAATTATCCAAATGATGTGAAGACTTCCGGTCTTCAACCACCGTCTTCATCTTCGACATATCGTCGAATCGGTTATTCAGAATGGGTATAAACCCGGACTTTCCGAACAACCCGCGTATATTAAAAACAAATGTTACACAAACACGACAAACGCCTCATTCCAATTCAGAATATTCTTTTATTCACAAAATCACATTCTTAGGGAAAGGTTCCCATTAATTTTATCCAAGATAAATTCTTCTAAATTTATTCTATAATCTTCCTTTGGATGTCATTTCAAACTAGTCGAGATTAGCGAACCACACCAAAGTAATTATTTATTTTATTTCCCAATCCCAACCTAGGCATCCCATGAAGCAAAACTGGTAATACTTCATATCTAACACCATAGTGTTATCGGTAAAATTAATTACCATTTCACGTTCAAAACTAATTAAAGATTTGACTATCGTTTTGGAGCAAAACTGGCGATACTCCATTCTCGCTTATTTTCCAAATTTTATAATTTAGATTATCAAATTCACATTTCCATATAATTGCAGATTCATTAAAACTCCTTTTGCTGGGTTAAAGAACTAATGTCATTTAAAACACAGTTCATGACAAACCCAAATCACATTCTATTGATTATTAGGTTAAAGAACAAGTGTTATTAAAACACCCTTCATGATAAACCCACAAATCAATTCTATTTAAAACCCATTTCAAATCCAATTTATTTATTCGAAAATAAACGGATTTAATTTTAGTTCAAAACTAGTTCATTTCGATAAAAATCTATTTTTATCTTTTCAAATTTGGATTTTTTCATCCCAATTTTTCCCAAATCATTTCTTATGATTTTACACAAATTATTGATATTTTTAATAATTTTATCAAGGCCCGTACAGTCGATTTCCATCAACGGCCATCGAACTGCACTTACAACGACCTTTTTCGAATTTGATTTGGACATAACTCCAAATCCAACTGTTAGATTTCAAATTTCTAATATTCGTTAGAAAGCTCTTTTCGATACGAACCCAACGGTTCCGGTTTTAGGAGAATCCGACGGTCGGATCTCCCGTAATATCCATTTGAAATAAATGGTCGAAATTCACGAACTGCCGCGGCGCGGCGCGTTCTATTCAGGCCATTATATTATATATATAATATATATAATATATATTTCGTCGATTACTATTTAAAACGAATTATATAAATAGTTTTAAATTCGTTTCAAAAACAATTTCAACTTCCGTTTCAATTCAAATCAAAATTGAACTTTTCCTTATAAATTCGTTTAAAATTCATTTCTATTCAATTCAAATTTCAATTCAATTTGAATTCATTTCAATTCGTTTTCAATTCAATTCGAATTCGTTTTATATTCAATTCATTTCAAATTGGTTTTATATTCAATTCGATTCTAATTGGTTTTCTGTTCGATTCAATTCAAATTGGTTTTCTATTCGATTGAAATCAAATTCGTTTTCTATTCGATTCAATCCAAATTGGTTTTCTATTCGATTCAAATCAAATTCATTTTCTATTCAAATTCAATTCATTTCAAATTTAAAAACGAATATTGTAATAACCCGGAAATTCTGAGCCAGTTTAAAATTTTTATTTTGGCAATTTTAGCGAATTTTGAACATTTAAAATGAATTATTTTAAATAATATCGACGAAAAATTTATTTTGAATATAATTCGAACGTATATATTATACGCGTCGTCGTTAGAATATAAATAATTATATATAATTATAAAAGGAATTGAAAATGGCGCGGTATTTCGATAATTCGATTTCAAACTTCAATTGAATGTACCGGGTGCAAAACAATCCGGATTTTAGTGAAACCAAAAACATTAGGATCTATTTTAGAATATCTTTCCAACAAATCCGGAAAATCGAAATTTCATAGCGGGAATCAAAAGATATGTCCAGTTGAAAATTCTAAATAGTCGCTATGGAATTCAGACCCTTAAAAATGGGAATTTTGCAAACGACCTCGGATTTCGACGAAACCACTTTTGTTGGATCCGTGATGTCAAACTATTGCTAGGTTTCAAATTTCATAATTTTTCGAATCAATATGTGAGCGTGGCATAGGAAAACGCGTTTGACCAGTTTCAGTTGATTTTAATCGACTGGAAAATGGCCATTTTTCCAACGGCCTCAGAATTCGACGAAACTAGTTTTGTTAGGACCGTATCGTCAATACGAAGCTAGAAAATATTTTTCTGCAATTTTTAGGGTTCGTATGTGACCCCGGTAAATTTAAATGCGCGTTCAAATTCAATATATAGAGTTATATGTTGATTTTAACGAAAACTGATCGAAACAGTCGAATCAGCTTGCGGTACATATCCCATTGTGTTCGGAATGGGGGTAATTAGCTATGGACGACAGGCGGTGGGCCTTGTTTCGAGGTCATATGTAAAAGTCAACTTTTAGAAAATAAATTAATTAAATAAATTAAAAATTAAATCTCTCTCTCCTCACCCTCTCTATTTCTCTGGCCCTCCCCCCCTCGTTATAATTCATTTTACAGAATAAAAAAAAGGAAATCGATTTCGCCGCCCCCCTAAACCACCGCGCCGCCTCCGATTGGCCACCTCCGCCGTTCGCCAGTACAGACCGCCCCTCCCCCACGCGCGTCTCCTCCTCTCCCCTCTCCTTGTACGCGACCAACGACCCCACCGCGCCTGCGCCTACCAAAGCCGCCGCCGCCTCTGGATGGACCCCACTGCCAAGCCGACCTCCCCCTCCTTCGCCGAGCGATGGCGCACCCCCCTCCCCTCTGTAAGTCTCCTTTTTATTTTTATTTTGTTTTATTTTTACTTTCTTTTATGTAATTAGTTTAGAAATTAAACTAGTATGGTTTTAAAAACTGTTCTTTTAAACTGAAATTAAAGAAGTAATTTTTCATTTAACGAGGATGTAATTTTTTTGATAGCAAAGATTAGATCCTTAAACTATAAAAGATTTGATTTTTAAAATTGAAAGGATTATACTTTTATTTATAAAATATGATTTTTATATAAGGAAGAGGTAGAAAAGATTTTTATTCAATTAAAAATTTGATTTTTATATTTTTAAAGTATTAAAAATATAGTCTTTACTATATAGATGGTATAAAAATATGATTTTTGTTTGTGTAGAGAATTAAAAAAAAAATTTACATGATAGAAATATAAAAAATATCATCTTTATATAGCTAGCAAAATAAAAATGTGATTTTTATAGTGTTAAAAGTGAAAAGACGATATTTTTAAAAGTGAAAAGACGATATTTTTAAAAGTGAAAAGACGAGATTTTTTTCAAAAAAGGTTAAAGATATAACTTTTATATATGAAGTGGATCAAAAATATGATTTTTATATTTTTAAAGTATTAAAAATATAATCTTTATTATGTAGAAGATGAAAAATGAAAACTTTATATTAGAAAAGATGAAAACTTTATATTAGAAAAGGCGAAAACTTTATATTAGAAAAGGCGAAAACTTCATATTAGAAAAGGCGAAAACTTTATATTTGAAAAGATGAAATCTATATTTTTGGAAAGATGAAATCTATATTTTTGAAAAGGCGAAATCCATATATACGAAAAGAGCCATATTTTTGAAAGTCGATATTTTTATAAGTGAAAGGAATTATAAAAATATAATCTTTATCGATACGAACACTGTTATAAAAATTCGATTTTTATATATTGAACAACAAAGTAAAAATTCGATTTTTTATATATTGAATAGTATAATAAAAATTCGATTTTTATATATTGAATAGTATAGTAAAAATTCGATTTTTATATGTTGAATAACAAGATAAAAATTCGATTTTTATATATTGTATAGCGAAGTAAAAATTCGATTTTTACATATGTAGTGGCTACAGCAACGAAGATGACAAAAATGCGATAGCGATGAAGATTTCTATCAAAGAAGAGTCAAGATGATTGGATAGCTATTGGTGAGAATTTCTCACTTTTCAATTTCATTTTCTAGTCATATATATATACTAGGATGCAGACGGTGTTTAGTAGCACCCAACACAATCGTCCACAGACCATGGACTTGTTTGTTTGGTTGCATAGATTAGTTAGATGATTTGATTTGAATTTGGTTGTTTGGTGAATTTGATTGATGTGTGAATGGCGTGGGCCTTCACTAGACCGGGGATAAGGCTAGGCCTCGTCCCGTTTCTAGTATTGTGCCGTTATACCGCCTAAATTTTCTAAAATAAGTTAGAAAAATAAAAATATCATTTTTATTTTGTAAATGAACTGAATAGAAACTCATATGTTAAAATAAAATGTTTTATCATTAAAAATATAATTTTTAACGTGAAGTGAATAAAATAAAATATTCATTTACAAACCGGATGGTTTGTTTATGTACACCTATTTGAAGGACATTGATTGGGACGATAAATTTTAAACATCGCCCAACTGCACAAATAAAATCTATGTTTGATTGTTTGAAACCCCACACTGGTGTTGGGATGAAATTTGAAGTTCACTCATCCTGATTGATTAAATATGTCGATCGATTGATTGACAGGCTGTTATAAGCGTTAGATATCTATATTTGATGCTTATACAGTGTAGTGCACTTTGGTTGATGGTTGATTATTTTTCATTGCTATTATATACATATGATGTATGGAAATCCATATAGTTACCGCTATATGGTGATTGATTGGGCCTCATTCCAATTTAGAAAATAAAGAATATTATAAAGTAAAGGTTCATGTGTTGACTGTACTCATTCGTTGAGATTAGTCATGTGTTGAACGAAATATTTTAATAATAAAATTTACATCTTTATCAATATAAAATAAAGGTTCATGTGTTGACTGTACTCATCCGTTGAGATTAGTCATGTGTTGAACGAAATATTTTAACAAAAATAGTCACACGTGGACAGTACTCATTCGTTGAGATTAGTCGTGTGTTAACAAAAATAAATATTCTTGTGTTGAATAAAATAAAGGAATTATTGAAATATATAAAGCCGTATTGATTAGAGATGCACTATTTTGACGTGAACGATATTTATATCGATTTGATTCATTTTGAAATGAATTGAATATAAAACGATTTCGAAATGAATTGAATATAAAACGATTTCGAAATGAATTGAATATAAAACGATTTCGAAATGAATTGAATATAAAACGATTTCGAAATGAATTGAATATAAAACGATTTCGAAATGAATTGAATATAAAACGATTTCGAAATGAATTGAATATAAAACGATTTCGAAATGAATTGAATATAAAACGATTTCGAAATGAATTGAATATAAAACGATTTCGAAATGAATTGAATATAAAACGATTTCGAAATGAATTGAATATAAAACGATTTCGAAATGAATTGAATATAAAACGATTTCGAAATGAATTGAATATAAAACGATTTCGAATTGAATATATAACGAATTTGACTTCAATTGAATAGCAAACGAAACGAATTCGAATTGAATTGAATAGATAACGAATTTGAATTCAAATGGAATAGAAAACGAATTTGATTTGAATCTAATAGAAAACCAATTTGAATTGAATCGAATAGAAAACGACTTTGAAATTGAATTGAAACCGAATTCAAATTGAATTGAAAGCGAATTGAAATGAATTCAAATTGAATTGAAATTTGAGTGGAATAGAAATGAATTTTAAAACGAATTTATAAGGAAAGATTCAATTTTGATTTGAATTGAGATGGAAGTTGAAATTGTTTTTGAAACCAATTCAAAACTGTTTATAAAATTCGTTTTTAATTAGAAATCGACGAAGTATATATAATATATATATATATTATATATATAATGGCCTGAATAGAACGCGCCGCGGCAGTTCGTGAATTTCGACCATTTATTTCAAACGGACATTACGGGAGATCCAACCGTCGGATTCTCCTAAAACCGGAACCGTTGGGTTCGTATCGGAAAGAGCTTTCTAACGAATATTAGAAATTCAAAATCTAACGGTTGGATTTGGAGATACGTCCAAATCAAATTTGGAAAAGGTCGCTGTAAGTGTAGTTCGATGGCCGTTGATGGAAATCGACTGTACGGGCCTTGATAAAATTATTAAAAATATCAATAATTTGTGTAAAATCATAAGAAATGATTTAGGAAAATTTGGGATGAAAAACTCCATATTTGAAAAGATAAAAATAGATTTTTATCAAAATGAACCAGTTTGAACTAAATTTAAAACCCGATTTGTTTTTAAATAAATAAATTAGATTTAAAAAGGGGTTTTAAATAATCGGAATTCCTAATATATTTGATTTAAATTGAACTAGAATTGATTTGTGGGTTCATCGTGAACGGTGTTTTAAATAACACTAGTTCTGTAACCCGATAATAAATATAATGTGATTTGGGTTTGTCGTGAACTATGTTTTAAATAACACCTAGTTCTTTAACCCAGTAAAAGGAGTTTTAACGAATCTGCAATTAGGTTGAAATGTAAATCTGTAATCTAAATTATCAAATTTAGAAATGAGCGAGAATGGAGTATCACCAGTTTTGCTCCAAAGCGATAGTTAAATCTTTAATTAGATTTGAACGTGAAATGGTAATTAATTTTACCGATAACACCATGGTGTTAGATATGGAGTATTACCAGTTTTGCTTCATGGGATGAATAGGTTGGGATTGGGAAATAAAATAAATAATTACTTCGTTGTGGTTCGCTAATCTCGACTAGTTTAGAAAACCATAATTTGGTTTGATAGATCTTCCAAAGGAAGATAAAGGATAAATTCTAAAGAATTTATCTTGGATAAAATTAATGGGAACCTTTCCCTAAGAATGTGATTTGGTGAATAAAAGAATATTCTGAATTGGAATGAGGCATATGTTGAGTTTGTGTAACATTTGTTTTTAATATACGCGGGTTGTTCGGAAAATCCGGGTTTATACACATTCTAAATAACCGATTCGACGATATGTCGAAGATGAAGACGGTGGTCGAAGACCGGAAGTTTTCACATCATTTGGATAATTACTGACGATCCTGATTGGGCTGTACACCCAAGAGGATGGAAATAGTTGGTGGTCATCCAGACGTACTTGGAGATGGATGGATATGCGAGGAAAGTGCCTCCGGTTTCGTTCAGACCCAGAACGGACTTGAAAATGGATTGTGCGTCTGACATTGGATTTTATTCTGTGTTGATTAATTTCTGTTAAATATATATCTGTTTGGCGGCGGAGAATTTATTCTCTTGCTTAACGCCCTTCTCTGAGACGTACGATCTTAGAGGTTATATATCGATAGACATCAATCGCATGACATGAACTGCCAGTGTGGCATGCTGAGTTGCATAGATCAAGGCTTCTGTTGAAAAGCAAATTCTTGTGGTTGATGATCAAAGCAAGGCCTTTGTGGCGTAGCTTTGTGTATAACGTGAATTCGCGAGCCTCACACCTCGGTATGAGTTAAAAACGGGATACGGACCGCTGGGAGAGCACGACGTTTCTTTCTAGCTATGGTGGTGTCAGTGACTTACCAGCCCTGACATTTATATACTTTTCACCTTTGTGGTTGTTGGAATGAGGCGCCTCGATTATAGGTCTGTAAGGACCGGGAAACGTGTGATCAGGAATAACTAATCCTCTAACGTAAGTGAGGACCGGCCCAGCCGCATCCAGGGTTGCCCAGAGTGCGTAGCCCTGAGGCATTTGCTAGAGTGTCTCGAGCGCGGAGAGGATCTTGCATGCCCCTTGCCTCGACTCATGACGGAAATCCAATTTCCAATACGTGTATTTCGGTTTTATTTGTAGAGCCTAGTATGGCGACATAGTACCATGGGATGCTATGCCGTCTATGATTTATATTTATGATTGAAATTGTTTTGACACAATACACTTATTATAGTATCAAATGATTTGTTTTAAACGTACCAAGCATGTTTGGCTATTATAAGGGAAAACCCTATCCTCCGGCTTGCGTTGCATTGTGTGATGGGAACTGGGTCTTATAATAGCTTCATTTTTCGAAAAAGCATTGCGTTGTTTATCCTATGCACTGGTATTCTTGGGAGGAAACCCGTTCCGTGTTATACGGCGTGGTCCCTTGAATTACTCTCTTTTAAAGTAAAGTTTAAATAACTGTTTTAGTTCTCACACCAGCCACATGACTGACCTGGAGTTTATTGTTTTAACCTAAACTCTGGGTGCCCCTATTTTCCGCACGGGCAGGTAGTAGTTTTGGTTTTGCAGATTTATATTCACAGGATCCTGGTTTAGGAATGATATCCGGAAAGCTCTGTATCCGTGTATCACCTTCAGTTGTGCTTTGTATTATTTTTCCGCTGCTATGTAATTTATTGTAATCTCTGATATTTATCGAATGTAATTTATTCATTTATACTCTGTATAATCTTGTATCTGATGGAATTGTTGAAATAGCAATGAAATGTTCTTCTGTTTGCGTTTTGATTTGTCCTGTTCACAAACGATCAGGGGTTTCAAACGGTCTAGATCGGTTTAACGATCGATCCAGATCGAGCGAAATTCCTTGCCGTCACATTTGGTATCGGAGCTTTGGTTTACAGAGCTCGAGAACAAGACACATTAGAACCATACGAAAGAATTCATCAGATATTGGATTAGTAATATCCAATTAGAATGACTCGTTAGAGATAGGATCAGTAGTATCCTAGAACGGGTGTGAAGAGTATATTTTTCAAATGAAAACAATTTTGTTTTGAAAATTTAAACCATTTTATACGTATTTGAATATTTATTTATTTTGAATATGGACAATCTAGTATATAAAGGTTTTGCATATACGCGTCATGAACGTATATTCGAAGTTTTAATATATTAGATAGATATAGAATCACACTCTAGTCGCCCGGACATGATTCTGATGATGGCGTGCCATCACCAGTATTTATTTTCGTGTTTTGAAGGTGTGATTTTCTATATATTTCCATTAGACTGGTGTGAGAACCAAAACTTATATAGCTAGAACACATTGTTGTGAATTGGCATCAAAAACATGATTTTTTGTATATATATCAAAATTATGAATTTGAAACTCTAATTCACTAATTGATTGATGTTTGTGTTGTTTGTTTATTTGTTTGATAATTTTGAACCATTTAGCCTAATTGAACCAAATATTGAATTGTATTGAAAATTGGTCGCATTTGCTTGCATATACATATACTTACATTTAACAGGTCATAGCAAGGAGGCTAGAGCCGAAGAATAAAATTTGTTTGCCCGACAAATAGGTACATGTTTGCTATATAATTTACTATTTTGTTTGGGTGATGATGATTTTATTAGCCTATTGGCTAGCCTCTTGGCTTTTTCTTTTTCTTTTTGAGATCAGAAGGCCTATATGGCAATTTCGGGATTTTCACGTGGCTCCCGGTGCAGGGGAGGTTATGGCGAAATTTTTCGAAAATTTAGGGTGTTAGCCAAATTTTTGAAATTTTGAAAATTCTCAGAAACTGAAAAGTTGGAGAATGGAAGCCAGATCGAACGTAGAGCTAGTTGATCAAACCATTTTCGACTTTGTTCCTTTTCGGGGACGAAAAGTTTTAAGTGGGGGAGATGAATATAATCGATATAAATATCGTTCACGTCAAAATGGCGCATCTCTAATCAACACGGCTTTATATATTTCTATAATTTCGTTATTCTATTCAACAAATGAATATTTATTCTTGTCAACACATGACTAATCTCAACGAATGAGTACCATCCACGTGTGACTATTTTTGTTATTTAATATATTTTATGAAAATTAAGGTATCTATCGTTTGATATTAAATCAGACTCCAACCGTAAATTAGTAAGAGAACGATTCCCTGAATATTAACCCCGAAGGCCGAAACCAACATCAGATCAATATCCAGAAGACCACTCATCTTATCTATTTTCCAATTAGTTTCTAATCTTATATACGATAAAGATGTAAATTTTATTTGTTTTAAACGTACCAAGCATGTTTGGCTGTTATAAGGTAAAACCCTATCCTCCGGCTTGCGTTGCATTGTGTGATGGGACCTGGGTCTTATAATAGCTTCATTTTTCGAAAAAGCATTGCGCTATTTATCCTATGCACTGGTATTCTTGGGAGGAAACCCGTTCCGTGTTATACGGCGTGGTCCCTTGAATTACTCTCTTTTAAAGTAAAGTTTAAATAACTGTTTTAGTTCTCACACCAGTCACATGACTGACCTGGAGTTTATTGTTTTAACCTAAACTCTGGGTGCCCCTATTTTCCACACGGGCAGCTTGTAGTTTTGGTTTGCAGATTAATATTCACAGGATCCTGATTTACAGCTGGAATGATGCTCGGAAAGCTCTGTATCCGTGTATTACCTTCAGTTGTGCTTTGTATTATTTTCCACTGCTATGTAATTTATTGTAATATCTGATATTTATCGAATGTAATTTATTCATTATACTCTGTATATTCTTGTATATGATGGAATTATTGTAATATACAATGAAATGTTCTTCTGTTTGTGTTCTGATTTGTCCTGTTTTCAAAACGATCAGGGGTTTTGAACGGTCTAGATTGGTTTAACGACTGATTCAGATCGAGCGAAATTCCAGGCCGTCACATTTGGTATCAGAGCTTTGGTTTACTGAGCTCGAGAACAAGACACATTAGAACCATACGAAAGAATTCATGAGATATTGGATTAGTAATATCCAATTATAATGACTCGTTAGATATAGGATCAGTAGTATCCTAGAACGAGTGTGAAGAGTATATTTTTCAAATGAAACAATTTTGTTTTGAAATTTAAATCGTTTTAAACATATTTGAATATTTATTTATTTTGAATTTGGACAATCCATTATATAAAGGTTTTGCATATACGCGTCATGAACGTATATTCGAAGTTTTAATATACTGGATAGATATAGAATTACACTCTAGTCGCCCGGAGATAATGTTGATAATGACCATGGCATCATCAATATTTATGTTTGTGTTTCGAAGGTGTGATATCTATATATTTCCATTAGACTGGTGTGAGAACCAAAACTAATATAGCTAGAGCACTTTGTTGTGAATTGGCATCAAAAACATGATTTTCTGTATATATGTATCAAATTTTATGGATTTGAAACTCTAATCCACTAATTGATTGATGTTTGTGTTGTTTGTTTATTTGTTGGATAATTTTGAACCATTATGCCTAATAGAATCAAATATTGAATATTATTGAAAATTGGTCGCATTTGCTTGCATATACATATACTTACATTGAACAGGTCATAGCAAGGAGGCTAGAGCAAAGAATAAAATTTGTTTGCCCGACAAATAGGTACATGTTTATCATAATTTACTGTTTTGTTTGGGTGATGATGATTTTATGAGCTGATTGGCTAGCCGCTTGGCTTTTTCTTTTTCTTTTTGAGATCAAAAGGCCTATGTGGCAATTTCGGGATTTTCCCGTGGCTCCCGGTGCAGGGGAGGTTATGGCGAAATTTTTCGAAAATTTAGGGTGTTAGCCAAATTTTTGAAAACTTGAAAATTCTCAGAAACT
Organism: Allium sativum; assembly: GCA_030737875.1. Taxonomy (NCBI): domain Eukaryota; kingdom Viridiplantae; phylum Streptophyta; class Magnoliopsida; order Asparagales; family Amaryllidaceae; genus Allium; species Allium sativum. The sequence continues at coordinate 339,496,888 of CM060920.1, read as the reverse complement.
GAAAAGTTGGAGAATGGAAGCCAGATCGAACATAGAGTTGATTAATCAAACCACTTTCGACTTTGTTCCTTTTCGGGGACGAAAAGTTTTAAGTGGGGGAGATTGTAATAACCCGAAAATTCGAACTAGTTTAAAATTTTTATTTTGGCAATTTTAGCGAAATTTGAACATTTAAAATAGATTATTTTAAATAATATCGATGAGAAATTTAGTTTGAATATAATTCGAATGTATATGTTTATACGTGTCGTCGTTAGAATATAAATATTTATAAATAATTATAAATAGAATTGAAAATGGCGCGGTAGTTCGATAATTCGATTTCAAACTTCAATTGAATGTACCGGGTGCAAAACAATCCGGATTTTAGTGAAACCAAAAACAATAGGATCTAATTGAGAATATCTTTCCAACGAATCCGGAAAATCAAAATTTCATAGCGGAAATCAAAAGATATGTCCAGTTGAAAATTCTGAATAGTCGCTATGGAATTCAGGCCCTTAAAAATGGGAATTTTGCAAACGACCTCGGATTTCGACGAAACCACTTTTGTTGGATCCGCAGTGTCAAATTATTGCTAGGTTTCAAATTTCATAATTTTTCGAATCAATATGTGAGCGTGGCCAAGGAAAACGCGTTTGACCAATTTCAGTTGATTTTAATCGACTGGAAATGGCCATTTTTCCAACGGCCTCAGAATTCGACGAAACTAGTTTTGTTAGGACCGTATCATCAATACAAGGCTAGAAATTATTTTTCTGGAATTTTTCGAGTTAGTATGTGACCCCGGTAAATTGAAATGCGCGTTCAAATTCAATATATAGAGTTATATGTTGATTTTGACGAAAACTGATCGAAACGATCAAATCAGCCTGCGATAAATATCCCATTGTGTTCGAAATGGGGGTAAAACGCTATGGACGACAGGTGGTGGGCCTCGTTAAGAGGTCGTATGTAAAAGTTGACTTTTTGCAAATTAAACAAATAAATAAAAAAATATCTTCCCTCTCCCCTTAAACTCCTCTGCCCCCCTTCTCGTTTTCATAGTTCAGAAAAAAAAGCAACGGTCGAAAGCGAGACCCCGCTTGCGGCGCCGACCGCTGCGCGAGGCGCCCCCCCTCAGCAATCGCGCCGCCGCCCTCCGTTCTTCCCCCCTTTTCCGTCTCCGCTCTCCCCTTCCCCCACCACATCTCCTCCTCGAGTCCCTACCCCCTGCCCTCGCGACACAGCCCCCCCTCCCCAGCGAGCCATCGATGACGCAGTCGTCGCCCCCCTCTCTTGATCAAAAATGGTGAGCATTTATTCATTTATTTATTTCAGTTTAACTAGTTTAATTTAAACAACATTGATTTATTTTCAGTTTTAAAACTAAATTAGCAATGAAAAAGGTCAGACCTTTAATGAAGAAAGTTTTGATTTTTATTGTTTAAAAGTTTTGATCTTTCACATATGAATAACAACGAATAAAGATATGATTTTGAAATGATTTGTATCTAGTAAAAGATTAGATTTTTAAAATGAAAAAGATTAGATTTTTAAAATGAAAAAGATTAGATTTTTAAAATAGAAAAGGCGAAACCTTTTAAAATAGAAAAAACGGAATTTTTATTATAGTAAAAGAGTAAAGATATAATTTTTATATAGTATAGGAAAGTTAAAAAATGATTTTAGCATATGTGAAGTATAAAAATATAATTTTTATCATATGTAAAGGTAGAAAATGTAATTTTCATTTTATATAGATAATAAAAATATAATCTTTTATATTGTAGAAATATAAAAATATAATTTTTATATAGGTAAGAAAGTAAAAATTCGATTTTTATATATTGAATAGCCAAATAAAAATTCGATTTTTATATATTGAATAGCAAAGTAAAAATTCGATTTTTATATATTGAATAGCGAAGTAAAAATTCTATTTTTATATATTGAATAGCAAAGTAAAAATTCGATTTTTATATATTGAATAGCAAAGTAAAAATTCGATTTTTATATATTGAATAGCAAAGTAAAAATTCGATTTTTATATATTGAATAGCAAAGTAAAAATTCGATTTTTATATATTGAATAGCAAAGTAAAAATTCAATTTTTATATATTGAATAGCAAAGTAAAAATTCGATTTTTATATATTGAATAGCGAAGTAAAAATTCGATTTTTACCTATGTAGAGGATACGGGCAACGAAGGTGACAAAAAGGCGAGAACGACGAAGATTTCTCTAAAGGAAGTGTCGTGGGATTGGGATAGCTTTGGTGAGAATTTCTCACTCTTTAATTTCCTTTTCTAGTTATATATATATATATATATATATATATATATACTAGGGTGCAGACGGTGTTTAGTAGCACCAGACACAATCGTCCACAGACCATGGACTTGTTTGTTTGGTTGCGTAGATTAGTTGGATTATTTGATTTGAATTGAATTGTTTGGTGAAATGGAATGGATTTGATGATGTGTGAATGGCATGGGCCTTCACTAGACCGGGGATAAGGCTAGGCCTCGTCCCGTTTCTAGTATCGTGCCGTTATGCCGTCGAAATTTTCTAAAATAAGTTAGAAAAATAAAAATATCATTTTTATTTTGTAAATGAACTGAATAAAAATTCATGTGTTAAAATAAAATATTTTATCGTTAAAAATATAATTTTTAACGTGAACGTGAAAAAAAATGAATATTCAGTTACAAACCAGACGGTTTGTTTATGTACACCTATTTGAAGGACATTGATTGGGACGATAAATTTTACACATCGCCCAACTGCACAAATAAAATCTGTGTTGAATTGTTTCAAACCCCACACGGGTATTTGGATTATATATGACATACACTAATCCCAATAATTAGTTGTATGTCGATCGATTGATTGACAGGCTGTCATAAGCGTTAGATATCTATATTTGATGCTTATACAGTGTAGTGCACTTTGGATGATGGTTGATTATTTATCGTTGTTATTATATACATGTGTTGTATGGAATCCATATAATTAACTTTATATGGTAATTGATTGGGCCTCATTCCAATTTAGAAGATAAAGATCATTATAGAACAAAGGTTCATGTGTTGACTGTACTCATCCGTTGAGATTAGTCATGTGTTGAACGAAATATTTTAACAATAAAATATACATCTTTATTTTTATAAAATATATTAAATAACAAAATAGTCACACGTGGACAGTATTCATTCGTTGAGATTAGTCGTGTGTTGACAAAGATATAGAGTCATGTATTGAAAGAAATATAGATCCATTTGTTGAATATAAAGCCGTGTTGATTAGAGATGCGCTATTTTGACGTGGACGATATTTATATCGATTATATAACGAATTTGATTTGAATTGAATTGAAAACCAATTTGAATTGAATCGAATAGAAAACCAATTTGATTTGAATTGAATAGAAAACCAATTTGAATTGAATCGAATAGAAAACCAATTTGAATTGAATCGAATAGAAAACCAATTTGAATTGAATCGAATAGAAAACCAATTTGAATTGAATCGAATAGAAAACCAATTTGAATTGAATCGAAGAGAAAACCAATTTGAATTGAATCGGATAGAAAACGAATTGAATTGAATTGAAAATGAATTCGAATTGAATTGAAAATGAATTGAAATTGAATTGAAATTTGAATTGAATAGAATTGAAAACGAATTTATATGGAAAAATTCAATTTTGATTTGAATTTGAAATAAAAGTTGAAATTGTTTTTGAAACGAATTCAAAACTATTTATATAATTTGTTTTAAATAGAAATCGACGAAATATATATTATATATAATATAATGGCCTGAATAGAACGCGCCGGGCCGCGGCAGTTCGCGAATTTCGACCATTTACTTCGAACGGACATTACGGGAGATCCGACCGTCGGATTCTCCTAAAACTGGAACCGTTGGGTTTGTATCGAAAAGAGCTTTCTAACGAATATTAGAAATTTGAAATCTAACGGTTGGATTTGGAGATGCATCCAAATCAAATTTGGAAAAGGTCGTTGTAAGTGCAGTTCGATGGCCGTTGATGGAAATCGACTGTACGGGCCTTAATAAAATTATTAAAAATAGTAATAATTTGTGTAGAATCATAAGAAATGATTTAGGAAAAATTGGGATGAAAAAAACTCCATATTTGAAAAGATAAAAATAGATTTTTATCGAAATGAACTAGTTTTGAACTAAAATTAGAACCCATTTATTTTTAAATAAATAAATTGGGTTTGAAACGGGTTTTAAATAGAATTGATTAGTGGGTTTATCGTGAAGGGTGTTTTAAATAACATTTATTCTTTAACCCGAAAATAAATAGAATGTGATTTGGGTTTGTCGTGAACTGTGTTTTAAAAGACATTAGTTCTTTAACCCAGTAAAAGGAGTTTTAATGAATCCGCAATTAGATTGAAATGTGAATTGATAATTTAAATTATCAAATTTAGAAAGTGAGCGAGAATGGAGTATTACCAGTTTTGCTCCAAAGCGATAGTTAAATCTTTAATTAGATTTGAACGTGAAATGGTAATTAATTTTACCGATAACACCGTGGTATTAGATATGGAGTATTACCAGTTTTGCTTCATGGAATGAATAGGTTGGGACTGGGAAATAAAATAAATAATTACTTCGGTGTGGTTCGCTAATCTCGACTAGTTTGGAAAACCATAATTTGGTTCGAAATAACATCCAAAGGAAGATTAAAGGATAAATTTTAAAGAATTTATCTTGGATAAAATTAATGGGAACCTTTCCCTAAGGATATGAAATTTAGAAACTAGCTGTGGGTTAGCTAAGAAGAATGGTTTCCTGGGTATTGATCGGATGTTGGTTTCGGCTTTCGGGGTTAATATTTGGGAAATTGTCCTCTTGTTGATTTACGGTTAGTGACTAATGAATTGAATGAGGCGTATGTTGTGTTTGTGTAACATTTGTTTTTAATATACGCGGGTTGTTCGGAAAGGCTGGGTTTACACCCATTCTGAATAACCGATTCGACGATATGTCGAAGATGAAGACGGTGGTAGAAGACCGGAAGTCTTCACATCGTTTGGGCGATTACTGATGATCTTGATTGGGCTGTACACCCAAGATGAGGGAATCAGTTGGTGGTCGTCCAGACGTACTTGGAGATGGATGGACATGCGAGGAAAGTGCCTCCGGTTTCGTTCAGACCCAGAGTGAACTTGTAAATGGATTGTGTGTCTGACATAGGATTTTATTCTGTGTTGGTTGATTTCTGTTAAATATATATCTGTTTGGCGGCGGTGAATTTATTCTCTTGCTTAACGCCCTTCTCTGAGACATACGAGCTTAGAGGTTATATATCGATAGATATCAATCGCATGGCATGAATTACCTGTGTGGCACGCTGAGTTGCATGGATCAAGGCTTCTGTTGAAAAGCAAAGTCTTGTGGTTGATGATCAAAGCACGGCCTTTGTGGCGTAGCTTTGTGTATAGCGTAAATTCGCGAGCCTCACACCTCGGTATGAGTTAAAAACAGGATAAGGACTGCAGGGAGAGCACGACGTTTCTTTCTAGCTTTGGTGGTGTCAGTGACTTACCGGCCCTGACATTTATATACTTTTCACCTATGTGGTTGTTGGATGAGGCGCCTCGATTATAGGTCTATAAGGACCGGGAAACGTGTGTTCAAGAATAAATAATCCTCTAACGTAAGTGAGGACCGACCCTGAAGCATCCAGGGTTACCCAGAGTGTGTAGTCCTGAGGCTTTTTGTCTCGAAGCGGAGAGGATCTTGCCCCTTGCCTCGACTCATGACGGAAATCAAATTTCCAATACGTGCGTTTCGGCTTTATTTGTAGAGCCTAGTATGGCGACATAGTGGTATGGGGCACTTATTCCGTCTATGATTTATTTTTATGATTGAAATTGTTTTGACACTATACACTTATTATAGTATCAAATGATTTGTTTTAAACGTACCAAGCATGTTTGGCTGTTATAAGGTAAAACCCTATCCTCCGGCTTGCGTTGCATTGTGTGATGGGACCTGGGTCTTATAATAGCTTCATTTTTCGAAAAAGCATTGCGCTGTTTATCCTATGCACTGGTATTCTTGGGAGGAAACCCGTTCCGTGTTATACGGCGTGGTGCCTTGAATTACTCTCTTTTAAAGTAAAGTTTAAATAACTGTTTTAGTTCTCACACCAGTCACATGACTGACCTGGAGTTTATTGTTTTAACCTAAACTTTGGGTGCCCCTATTTTCCACACGGGCAGCTTGTAGTTTTGGTTTTGCAGATTTATATTCATAGGATCCTGATTTACAGCTGGAAAGATGCTCGGAAAGCTCTGTATCCGTGTATTACCTTCAGTTGCGCTTTGTATTATTTTCCGCTGCTATGTAATTTATTGTAATCTCTGATATTTATCGAATGCAATTTATTCATTATACTCTATATATTCTTGTATCTGATGGAATTGTTGTAATATACAATGAAATGTTCTTCTGTTTGTGTTCTGATTTGTCCTGTTCTCAAAACGATCAGGTGTTTCGAACGGTCTAGATCGGTTTAACGACTGATTCGGATCGAGCGAAATTCCAGGCCGTCACATTATTTGACATCACGGATCCAACAAAAGTGGTTTCGTCGAAATCTGAGGTCGTTTGCAAAATGTCAATTTTTATCATTTCTCTCTCCCCCGATACCACCACGGCCATCAGTGAAGAAATATATGTGACGGCTGTTATACATGACCAAATATATAATTGATAGTGGTTTCTAAATATATGTACCAAAGCTCTGATAAATGTATTGTTCGGTTGTTCTTTAAATGATCGAAGAAATATACCAAAGCTCTGATGATAAATTCACGTATACCCCAAATGCCCTTATATTTGCTGAAATATATACATATATATGTATTGCCACGCCAAATGCCTTTATACCCCAAATGTTTTATACTTCGACGAATCTTGAACATTTAAAATGAATTATTTTAAATAATATCGACGATAAATTTTACACATCGCCCAACTGCACAAATAAAAAAACTCCATATTTGAAAAGATAAAAATAGATTTTTATCGAAATGAACTAGTTTTGAACTAAAATTAAAACCCATTTATTTTTAAATAAATAAATCGGATTTGAAATGGGTTTTAAATAGAATTGATTTGTGGGTTTATCGGGAAGGGTATTTTAAATAACACTTATTCTTTAACCCGATAGTAAATAGGATGTGATTTGGGTTTGTCGTGAACTGTGTTTTAAATGACATTAGTTCTTTAACCCAGTAAAAGGAGATTTAAAGAATCTGCAATTAGGTTGAAATGTGAATTGATAATTTAAATTATAAAATCTAGAAAAGGATCGAGAATGGAGTATCTCTAGTTTTGCTTCAAAGCGATAGTTAAATCTTTAATTAGATTTGAACGTGAAATGGTAATTAATTTTACCGATAACACCACGGTGTTAGATATGGAGTATTACCAGTTTTGCTTCATGGGATGAATAGGTTGGGATTGGGAAATAAATAATTACTTCGGTGTGGTTCGCTAATCTCGACTAGTTTGGAAAACCATAATTTGGTTTGAAATGACATCCAAAGGGAGATTAAAGGATAAATTTTAAAGAATTTATCTTGGATAAAATTAATGGGAACCTTTCCCTAAGAATGTGGAATTTAGAAACTAGCTGTAGGTTAGCTAAGAAGAAGGGTTTCCTGGTATTGATCTGATGTTGGTTTCGGCCTTCGGGGTTAATATTTGGGAAATTGTTCTCTTGCTGATTTACGGTTAATGACTAATCAATTGGAATGAGGCGTATGTTGTGTTTGTGTAACATTTATTTTTAATATACGCGGGTTGTTCGGAAAGGCCGGGTTTATACCCATTCTGAATAACTGATTCGACGATATTTCGAAGATGAAGACGGTGGTGGAAGACCGGAAGTCTCCACATCGTTTGGGTGATTACAGATGATCTTGATTGGGCTGTACACCCAAGATGAAGGAATCAGTTAGTGGTCGTCCAGACGTACTTGGAGATAGATGGATATGCGAGGAAAGTGCCTCCAGTTTCGTTCAGACCCAGAGCGATCTTGTAAATGGATTGTGTGTCTGACATTGGATTTTATTCTGTGTTGATTGATTTCTGTTAAATATATATCTGTTTGGCAGCGGAAAATTTATTCTCTTGCTTAACGCTCTTCTCCGAGACATACGAGCTTAGAGGTTATATATCGATAGATATCAATCGCATGGCATGAATTGCCTGTGTGGCACGCTGAGTTGCATGGATCAAGGCTTCTGTTGAAAAGCAAAGTCTTGTGGTTGATGATCAAAGCACGGCCTATGTGGCAGCTTTGTGTGTAACGCGAATTCGCGAGCCTCACACCTCGGTATGAGTCAAAAACGGGATACGGACTGCAGGGAGAGCACGACGTTTCTTTCTAGCTTTGGTGGTGTCAGTGACTTACCAGCCCTGACATTTATATACTTTTCACCTATGTGGTTGTTGGATGAGGTGCCTCGATTATAGGTCTGTAAGGACCGGGAAACGTGTGTTCAGGAATTAATAATCCTTTAACGTAAGTGAGGACCGGCCCTGAAGCATCCAGGATTGCCCAGAGTGTGTAGTCCTGAGGCATTTGCCAGAGTGTCTCGAAAGCGGAGAGGAGCTTGCCCCTTGCCTCGACTCATGACAGAAATCTAATTTCCAATACGAGATATTTCGGCTTTATTTGTAGAGCCTAGTATGGCGAAATAGTGGGATGGGGCACTTATGCCGTCTATGATTTATATTTATGATTAGCCATATTATAAATGTGTTGAGTAGATTTCTCATACCATTCCCATTACTGACTCGTAGTTTGTTTCACTTTCAAACTCGGGTTCCCCTCTTTCTACACGGGCAACCTTGTATTCAGGTTTAGCTGGTTATTTCTGGATAGCTGGAGCTGAAGATGGATTCTATCATTTATCTCTTTTTATGCTGTTCAGCTCCTATTGTAAATATTTTGTTTGTTTTCCGCTGTAGACATTTATGTATAGCTGAACTGTATTTGTACTAAGTAAGATCCTGCATACTGTGTAACTCTAATGATTACTTTTATCCAGTATATTCTATTGTTCATTATCTGGTGTATTTATTTATTTCTGTTCTGCTATTATCTCTTTCTGTGTTATATTCCACGGATTACCCTTGCCACCGTCAGTACGGGGTTTGGGGTCGTCTCAGTATGATCCTATTAAATCTGTGGGGTTAAGTAAAGCCATTAAGTATGTGGGGTGAAGTAAACCTGTTAAGTATGTGGGGTTAAGTAAGCCCGTTAAATTTGTGGGGTTAAGTAAGGATGGTTAAATCTGTGGGGTTAAGTAATCCTGTTAAATCAGCGGGGTTAAGCAAACTTGTTAAGTCTGTGGCGTTAAGTAAACCTGTTAAATCTATGGGGGTTATACGAACCTGTTAATTTAGAAAACTTAACCTGTTAAATTTGTTGGGGTTATATGGACCCGTTAACTTGTAAAGTTTAACCCGTAAATCTATAGGGGGTTATGTCAATCTGTTAAATCCGTTAGGCATAACCTGTCAAAATCCTAGTTAATCGGGGTCACAAGATCTGTAAAGGTTTGCTTGTGTCATCTGTTGTGTGGGACCCATATTAGTTAGTAACCAGTTCTGGTATTAAAGGGGGACCCTGCACTAGGTAGGGGTCGGGGCATGCTTACTGAACTAGGTAGGGGTCGGGGCACGCTTACTGAACTGATAATAAGAGGTTCATCTGAGAGGAGGTGTGTACTGGTGCATTCCAATGGACTCATATGCGTGCATGAGTACGGTCTGCATCTGGGAAAATAAGCTATTGTAGCACAAGTAAATAGGTCTGTGCCCTTCTGTAGGTTGCCACTTTAGGAAGTAATACACCCTACTGTGGGGCCGACTCAGGGTATTTACGGTATAGGGTGCCGATCGATTCGAGAAGGGTACTAATTACGGTACATCTAGTCCTGTCTGTTTCTATGGGGTACCTGTATTTCTGTTTGGGTTAACTCCCGTTATTTCCGTTTAGGTACCGGTTAATTATATTTGCGTTAAAACCCATTACTGGAGTATACTTAAAACTACCATTATATTTCTGTTGGGATCATCTTTTTTCCGTTAAGCAATTAGGGAGTATGTAATCCTGTTACATATCTGTTATACTAGTACTGGTGCAGAGAAATGTACTTAAGAAGCGCAACATATCTAGTTCTGTTATCCTGTTTATCCTTTTATACCTTCCTAATGACACTATTATCTCACTCTCCAGTTTATATGCCTTGTATGATGCTTTAACTTATTTATATGCTAAAGGTGACTGGACACTCCAGACTTTATGTCTAACCCATTTTGTTTCCTTTTCTCTCTCTTCCGTCCCCCCCTCCCCAGGTTCTCTGGGCAGGAATACTCGGGCTTGATTTGGTTTCTCTACTTTCATCCTCCTTCGAGCTGCTTAGATGTATTGTTCGATTTCTTGTCTCTCTACTATGGCTATGTTTTGGGTATTATGCTTCTTTTATTATTGTACTCTGATATTTTAAGTACAAGACAGAAGTTTTAATGATGTGTCGGGTTTTATGCATTTCAGACATATGATGTAACCATGTTTGAACTACGATGCTTTATGATTAATAAAGTTTTTAATTCCGCTACTATTTTATATTTGTCTTGTAATGTTTCTGTTTCTCTTTACCTATAATGCTTCACAAAACTTAATGCCTTCTCTTAATGAGTGACATTAACGGACGTGGGGTGTCACACTTGGTATCAGAACTGACGGTTACCAGATCGGATAAAAGATTTTGAAAATTATTCTCAAAAAGGTTTTTAAAGAAAGCATTTTCAAATGAAAAGCCTCTTTTGAAAAACATATTCCCAAAGCCATATGTAATATCTTTCGATCCTTTGTTTGAATCACTTTCCTTTTCTTTTCGGCATGTCTGGGGAACCTAATACTCCTGAGGGAAATACGATACCAGGATAGTTCCATAGGTATATAGAGGCCACGACACCTGTCGGTGGTCAAGCAGACATTCCTCCACTAGCTGCACCCGTCATTCCTCCTCCTCCTCCGCATGCAAATAATTTCTCCAAGATCTGCAAAGATTTATGTGCTATAGAAGGAATGTCATTCCGTGGAACTGAGACTTTTGTAGAGGCGAGGAATTGGCTAAAAGAGACGGAGGATCTATTTGGAATTTTTGAAGTGGACGATCGTAGGAAGATTCAGTTAACCACCTGGCTACTAAAAGATGAAGCTTCGTTTTGGTGGGAAGTGACGCAAGCAGCGCGTCCAGTGGAGACTTGGGGTGATTTTAGATAGAGGTTTGAAATGAAGTTTCTTTCCAATCTGAGAAAAGTATGCAAATGGAAAGGTTCTTGACAATCAAGCAAGGAGGCAAGAGTGTCAAAGAGTATGTTAACAAATTTAATCAACTTGCGAGGTTTGGATTGGAGTTAGTATGTACCCCAGATAAGAAAGCTTTGCGGTTTTCTAGAGGATTGAATGAACCCCTTCATGGGTTAGTTAAGTCCCATATTCCGATGGGAGCAACTTTAGAAAGGCTCATTGATATGGCCTTAATGCATGAAGAAGACAAAGGTGAAAAGAAAGAGGCAAAGGTTGAGGAAACACAAAACAAGAGAGTGTGGCCCGAGGAAGAACAACAACTAGAGGGCGAAAAGCACGACAAAGCTTAAGGAAAAAAGAAATTTCATGGTTATGGGAACGTGGGTCATTTGGTCAAAGAGTGCAGATAAGGAAGAATGCTTGCTTCAACTGTGGTGAAGTCGGACACTATACTAGGGAGTTCTCGAAGAAGCAAGGGCAGGACCAAAGGGCAGGATCTTCTGGAGGGCAATTACATGCTCTCATGGCTGGTGTACTGGATAGAGGTAGGAAAATTTCTGTTGAAGGTTTAATTTCTCTTTCCAAACATTCTGTTAGAACCCTTTTTGATTCTGGCGCTTCTCACTCTTTTATATCTGATTCTGTAGTTGAATCTCTGCACTTTAGTATTAGTATGTTTTTGGATCCCATTATTGTCTCAAACCCCATAAAGGGTATGACTCATCTGTCTATTATTTGTCGGGGTTTGGAATATCTTTGTTAGGCATTGAGTTTGAATGCGACACATATGTGCTTAGTTTTATGGGATATTGTCTGATTCTAGGGGTGGATTGGCTAGCAATGTATGGTGCCATTCTAGATTGTGAGAGGAGGATCGTTAGACTATTTGACTTGCCATAGGGGGACCCTCGAGATTTTTTGTGAACCTAAGAGGTCTGTCATGCCTAGTTTCTAGAGTCACTTGATGCATATATTGATAATCTACAATCGGTACTAGTAGTCTGTGAGTACCCTGATATTTTTGATGAGGTTTGGGGCTTACCCCTGAGGCATGAGATTGATTTCTGTATATACTTGGGGGACAATGCAAAGCCAGTTGCATTGCCGGTGCGTCATATGGCTCCAAGGGAAAGAAGGGAACTTAGCAAGCAAGTACGGGAGCTGCTTGAGAAAGGGTTTATTAGGTGAAGCATATCTGAATGGGGTGCCCATGTGGTATTCGCAACTAAGGCGTACAGCTCGCTTCGCATATTTGTGGATATTCATGATGTTTTTCCATATTTCTTATTTACGGAAGTGTCTGCACGATACAACAGAGGTGGTTGAGCCGAGCATGGTTGAGGGAGGAAGTTGAGGTAGAATGGGAGGCGACAATTATACGAGTTCCTGCCCGTATATTTGGATTAGAGGTTAAGAAACTGCAAAACAGGGAGGCTAAGTTAATAAAAGTGCAATGGGGAGAAGACAGCGAGGATGCGACTTGGGAGACTGAAGACAAGAATCGCGTGTCATACCCTTTCCTTTTTAGGACTATGTTCTTAACTACTTTTCCAAAGCTTTTATTCACACTTACTTCTATCATCTAAGTGTATTCAATCGATCGAATCTTCGATCTTTAGTTCGGAAAATCCCATGATTGTAAACATGTGTTTAAGACATGTTATGTTTGATGGATGCAAGGGGATGCAAGTGGTTGCTAATGGTTGCTCATGGACGCATATACACACACATTAGGCACTAGATCGGCTCAATCCCTTTAATACTGCATATGGATGTGTGTGTGCATTTTTCTTCTTTTAGTGGACGAAAGTGGGTGTATCATCATATGGATGTTACATTTGGATGGATGATTATGCACGCATATAGAACTTACACGTTATGATAGGATTATTTGCATACATGTTGTATTCATGGCACTAACATACATTGCATTAAGGAAATCGACTGAATCAGTAGACTGCTTGATCTTCGCATTAATATTGGGACATATACACGCACCGTAACATATGTTCATATAAGCATTAGAAGCCTTTAAGGAAAATGGATGCTCATGATTGGTGGATGAGTAGATGGGTGATGGATGGTAGGATATACATTCTTCTTAACTTGGAGATTTCGGGGACGAAATCCTTTGAGTAGGGGAGAATGTAACACCTCTCATTTTAACAGCACTAAAAGCTGATAAATTAAAGAATAATTAATTTAATATTCAGAATTAAGGGAAACAGACTATGCCATTCTGTTCGTCTCGCAATTCTGGTCAAAATAGAAACCTGGTTTGCGTAAATCGAACACCATATGAAGATGTTACTAAGCCTAGAAGTTTATATATGCACAAAAGAATTATATATACAAAAAAATTCAAACCAGTGAAGCCGAAGCCCCAGAAGCGGAACCGACCATTTCTAGGGGTCAACCCGAGACCCGACTAGGTCGACTCCGGGGTTGACACCCAAAGGGAGGGTCAACCTTGGGGTCGACACCCAAAGGGGGGTCGACCCCCATATAGATCTTGGTAGAATTCGGTTTCTGCACTTGGACACAGTTCTGAGCTAGATTCGTGAACACTAGGCTATAAATAAGACCCCGTTCTTAGTGTTTTATTCATTCTAAAATAATGGAGAACAAGATGATGCCTCTGCCTAGATTAAAATAGCCTATATTTCTACAACAACAAGAGTTAGATAAATTCAGAGATCTGTGCTTCAACGTCTACAACTATTCTTCTGTCTCTTAGATCTATTCTCTATGAGTCTACGTTGTTCTTAGATAGAAATAAGTAAATGAAATCTTGACATACCTATGAATTAGATCTAAGCCTGTGACCATTGGAATCATATCAGATCTGCTATATTTGTATATCTAATTCACTGATTAGATCTCATTATGCATGTTTATGATCATGACGCTATGCATAATCAGTCCTATTATTACATGTTCATAAGATCTATTCTTTTGTGCCTATTTCTGTTCATTAGATCTGTTCTTATATGCCTATTTCTGGTATCATATGCCCATTTCTATTGCTGTTGGTTTTATGCCAATTCTATCCTTCTCTCTCTCATTCCCTTTTTATTTTTATAGCCGGGCTACTTTCGAGCCTAGGCCGATATCGCTGAAATATGCATATAAACGAAATTGGGTTAAGCGAGAATGACTGGAAATGGTAATTTGGAGGCATAACTTGTACTTTGAATCACGATTGGGTTCTAGGGGCATAAACTATATTGTGAAATTTGACTAAAAATTGGGACATGACTTACATGGTGAATTATGACTTATGGTTTGGGACATGTAAATCGTTAGGCTTAATTTAAGATTAAGTGGAATATGTTAATAGAACTGTAAAGAATCTGTAAAGCCGGTTTAATCCGTTAAATTTGGGGGCATAACTTGAATTGAAAATATGAATATGGATCTAGGCATAAATCAAATAGTGATTTATATCCTAATTTGGGACATGTGGCACATGATGAACATGACTTCGGAAAGGGGCATGAAACCCTATAATGAAATATGTATAATAGGTTAATAATGGAAATGCCTAGATTTACAGTAATAAGTAACTGCAACCGTGCTTAGACACGATGTTAGATAGCATTTGTTGTAGAAGTCTGCTTGGACCCGCCCGACATATCCAGTGACCACAAGTGGTGAATCTAGTGTGAGGGGTCTAAGTGCATAAAGATGTGACGGTGCTAAGACATGAGTTTAAGTCCGACTTGTGGAAGAAGTCTGCCCGGACCCTACCGGCATATCCAGCATCCATAAGTGGTAGACTTAATGTGGGAGGTCGAGCGCATTATAACCATAAATGCATGTATGGTAATGAACTTGTAATACTTAACATGTTTGAATCCATAAGGATTGTGCAAGCCTGTTAAATCTGTGGGGTTAAGTAAACCCGTTAAGTATGTGGGGTTATGTAAACCTGTAAGTAGGTGGGGTTAAGTAAGCATGTTAAATATGTGGGGTTAAGTAAGCCTGTTAAATCTGCGGGGTTAAGTAAGCATGTTAAATATGTGGGGTTAAGTAAACCTTTTAAATCTGTGGAGTTAAGTATACCTGTTAAATCAGTGGAGGTTATACGAACCTGTTAATTTAGAAAACTTAACATGTTAAATTTGTTGGGGTTATATGAACCTGTTAACTTGTAATCTTTAACCCATAAACCTATAGGGGTTATGTGAATTTGTTAAATCTGTTAGGCATAACCTGTCAAAATCCTAGTTAATTGGGGACACAAGAACTATAAGGGTTGGCTTATGTCATCTGTTGTGTGGGACCCATATTAGTCAGTAACAAATTCTAGTATTAAAGGGGGACCTCGCACTAGGTAGGGGTAAGGGCACGCTTACTGAACTGATTATAAGAGGTTCATCTGAGAGAAGGTGTGTACGCACGTTCCAATGGACTCATATGCATGACTGAGTACGGCCTGCATCTGGGAAAATATGCCGTTGTAGCACCAACAAATAGGTCTGTGCCCTTCTGTTGGTTGCCACTTTAGGAAGTAATACACCCTACCGTAAAGCCGACACAGAGTTTTTACGGGATAGGGATCCGATCGATTGGGTAAGGGTAATAATTAGGGTACATCTAGTCCTGTTTGTTTCTGTGGGGTACCTGTATTTCTGTTTGGGTTAACACCCATTATTTCTATTTAGGTACCGATTAATTCTGTTTGGGTTAAAACCCGTTACAGGAGTACACCTAAAACTACCATTATATTTCTGTTGGGATCATCCTGTTTCTATTAAGCAATTATGGATTATGTAATCCTGTTACATATCTGTTATACCAGTATTGGTATAGAGAAATGTACTTAAGAAGCACAACATATCCAGTTCAGTTATCCCGTTTATCCTGTTATACCTGCCTTATGACACTGTTATCTCACTCTCCAGTTTATATGTCTGTCATGATGCTTTTACTTATTTGTATGCTAAAGTAACTAGACTCGCCAGAATTTATGTCTGACCCATTTTGTTTCCTCTCCTCTCTCTTCTGCTTCCCCCCAGTTTCTTAGGGTGGGAATACTCTGGCTTGATTTGGATTCTCTACTTTCATCTTTCTTGGAGCTGCTTAGATGTATTGCTCGATTTCTTGTCTCTCTACTATGGCTATGTTTTGGGGATTATGCTTCTTTTATTATTGTACTCTGGTATTTTAAGTACAACATAGAAGTTTTAATGATGTGTCGGGTTTTATGCATTTCAGACATATGATGTAACCATGTTTTGAACTACGATGCTTCATGATTAATAAAGTTTTTAATTCCACAGCTATTTTATATCTGTCTTGTAATGTTTCTGTTTACCTATAACGCTTCACGAAACTAGTGCATTCTCTTAACAAGTGACATTAACGGACGTGGGGTGTCACACTTACTAAAATTTACTCGAGTAAGACGATATGACTCTTTTTCCTCTTGGAACCAGCAACACGTAAGAAAAACCACTATGAAAGCTCCCCAATAATCAAGCTTAAAAATTTCTTCGATTGATCCATAGTAATTGACATCACCCACTATTGGCTCTTATATCCCACAACCATTCTCTCTTTTATGTGCACGTACCGACTAACATTCAAGGCACAACCGTAGGGCGGTTTGACATTCTTCAATATAGAGAAAAATATTTCTTTTTCTTTATTTGCCATATCAAATATTGCAGCTCTAAATTCAACATGCTTTCCGTCACCACATTCAACAGGATGAAGGGCCTTCCTTATTCCCAATTCCAGTAAATCCAAACGAGCGTTTAGGTGATCCTTCGACATGCAACCTATATTAAGTAAAGTACCTAATATTTTGTCGTATATGTTCTTCTCTATGTGCAGGGCATCCAAGTTATGTCGAAGGGGATTATGACACCAATATGGTAAGTCAAACAGTATTGACTTTTTTTAGAAGGGCCATCACTTTTACCTGGTTTCTTGGTCTTATCCCCAAACCGATTTTTGAACCCCAACAATAACTCTTCAATATCTTTTCCTGATAATATTTCTGGAATTCTACCCATTTCAGTTTCTCCATTAAATCTCCTCTTATCCAGCCTCCGCTTATGTGTTGGATCAAGAAACTTTATATGGTGCCTATAACACATTTTTTTGCTATGCTTCAAATAATTTGAAGAAGTTTCATAATGGCGTACTGGACATGCTAGTTTCCCCTTCGTGCTCCAACCTGAAAACATGGCATATCCCGAAAAATCACTAATGGTCCATAAGACGCTCACATAAATTAAAATTCCCATCAGTCAAGGAGTCACAAGTTTCGACGACAACATTCCATAACGCTTTCAATTCCATAATTAAAGGATTCATATACACATCAATACTGTTCTTTGGAGAATCTGGACCAGATATTAATGTTGTAAGAATCAAATTCTCTTATTTCATACATAACCAAGGCAGAAGATTCTAGTTTAACAACACAATTGGCCAGGTACTATAATTTGAATTCATTGAACGATATGGATTAAATCCATCAGATGCTAGACCCAATCTAGCATTATAATTTTCTGATGAAAAATCAAGATAGCGAGCATCCATCATCTTCCATGCCACAGCATCAGTCGGATGTCTTTGTTTTCCATCTTCTTTTTGTTCCACTTGGTGCCATCCCATAAGTTTGGAAAATTCTTTGCACATAAACATCCTTTGTAACCTTGGTCTTAGTGGAAAGTACCTCATAACATTTATCGGCACTTTGGGAATCGACTTTGGTGGACTATTATTAACAACGTTGTCTTTTTTTTATTTTACAGTCCATCTCGAAAAACCACAATGTCATAAGCCTCTTTATCTTTATTCTCTGCCCAATATAGAATGAAATGGTTTGGGCAGGCATGCATTTTATGGTAATCTAGACCTAAATCCTTAATGATATTCTTTCTAGCGTAGGAAGAAAAAGGCAGTTCGGCATCAGGAAAGGCTTCTTTTATAAACTTTAGTAATTCCCCAAACGCAGACTCGTTAATTCCATAAGCACACTTTTAACGATAAAGCCTGATCAAGAAACTTAGTCGAGAAAATTTAGTGCATCCAGGATATAATGGTTTTTTTCCTTCTTTAACATGCCGATAAAATTTATTAGCCTCTAGATTTTGTTCTACTTCAAAGTCCCTGGGATTTTGATCAAATTTGTAACCCGCACATTTGAACATCACATCTAAATTATCCTCCACGTTGTATAATCTATATGGTCATCAACACCTATTAATTTCATCTGTGAAACATCACAAATCCACCTGGTATGTAGTGGAGAAGGGCCATTAGTAATAAGATGATCGTATATGACATTTTCACAATACCAATTACGTTCTGTACATTTTTTGCAGGGGAACTTCATCTCCTTACCTACTTTATAAATGGGAAATGCATTTCTTAGAAAAGCTTTTACCCCTCTTACATATTCCGCACTCGATCTTGGAAGTCCAATCCATATGTAATACTCACTATCCATTGCTACAATCTAACCACTGCCATGTAAAACTAAATTTGATACCACTAATAGTTTTAAGACACGAACAGGGGCTACCCTTTAAGGTTTGAATAAATCAGAAATAAAAACAAAACAAGTTAATAATTTACAAATATACATAATTAGTGTGGTGAAATCAGTGTGTAGCCAAATCAACAATGGTTTTGATATGAATTATCACTAACTTTAGGAACTGAATTATCAGGAGAATACATAAAACAAGCAACTAAGGATACTGAACTCAAATTCATAACATTACATGGCTGCACCCAAACAAAATAGTATAGATACAAAGACTATACAGGTGATACAAAGACGATACAGGTGTACCTATTACAAAGAACGATGCAATAATTTAATTTTGTCTTCTAATGTTTAGCCCTTGAAGCTGGTCGTTAAGTCTACTAATGTTAGTTTGAAAACTAATAACTCGATTTTGCAGTGTTGTAAGTTGATGTTGTAATTCATTTGCGTACTCAGTGGCTCGACTTGGAAACCGATGGTCAATCCACTGCCAAAAGGTACACCCTGTGGGATAAACATGACATATAAAATAACAATGACCAATGCTGAATCCAATCGAAATAACATCTTCTACAGCGACATTCCTACATTCACACATTGTTATCGGTGACTCAACTTGCTATTCATTAACCACTTGGTTGTTTTGATGCTGACGACGCAAGGCAGCATGACTATGTCGTCGCATTTCCCTTTCTTCACGTCGTTCTTCTTCTCGCCTTTATCTACGGAGTTCTTCTTGCTCTAATTCATACTCACGCAAATCATCGTAGTGCCTTTCTTGCATCTCTATATAAAAATCAATAGGAGTTTCCGTTGATGATGGGTTTGGCAGCCGTAGATCAGCCATGCCCAGGGTATCTTCATAGTCATATGATGTAGGAAGAGAAATAGGCATAATTTAACTACAAATAGAAATAGACATTTAAACATTTAAATTGGATTTCTTTCATCCTCCAAATTTTGTTTCCACTTCTCGAAACAAGCATTATTTGCCAATACATCAATGGTTTGGCAAACATAAAATATAGAACTTGCACAATTTCAACACATGCAAACATATAAATACAACACGTCAAATATAAAAAAACCCCAAACATATAAACATTCGAATAAAAATGAGCAGCAAAACCCTAATTTAGGGCAATCGATGTACCCAAATCACACAGAGACTTTGAATGTAGACCAAAATAAGTTAGAGATGAAATCACCTAAATAAGACCGAAATGATGAATCCCTAACTACTTGTAATTGTCCTAAATGAAGCAAATCAGAGGTTTAAAGTTTGTAAAATAGGAGCAATCAGAGGTATATAGTTCATAATTGGAGGTACAGTAGCAATGGAGGTGTTTGTGGACAGATTTCGTGGAGAGAGAAGAGTACAGAGGGAAGAGTAAGGGAAAAATTTGTTTTGTGGGGAAGTATTTCGTGAATGAGGAAAACGTCGTGCCAAAATTTCACATAACTGAAGCGGGGATCGGATTGAACCGCTAGATTAATCATCATCTACAGTTATTTATTTGTTTAAACTAATAACGCAGATCACTGACCTGGATTGTATTTATGTAAAGCTACCCTTTGAACTGGTGTTGCAAGTCATGTCACAACAAATCCAACCCCAACAGTGCATTCACGTCTAGTGCAACAACACCACACACACACACACACACACACACACACACACACACACACACACACACACATATATATATATATTGTTGCAGAAGATCAAAGAAAGCATAGCTTTCGCCGCATTTTTCATGCAACACACACAAGTTAGTGTCAAATATGCCCACTTTTTTAGTAGTGTAGTTATCTAACATGTGTTGATATATAAACCTAATATGTTATGTTTATTTTACTCTTTTCACATTGCAAGTTCTTTGTAGATTTAGAAAATTTACTCTCAGTTGAAATAATATATACCGGAATCACTATACCTTTTTTGATATTGAATTGGTATATTTGTTGAAATGATATATACTCAAAAATTTAATTAAAACAGACTGAAATGATGCATTCACAATTCAATTGACCATAGGGTAGAAAATTATGTACAGACACCATTGGTCATTGAAGCCATTTCCTGAAAATTTTATAAGTATGTATAGATTTGAAATTTAACATAAATATTTTAGTTTAAATTAATGTTTTAAATATTTAACTTGAATTTATGAATTGAAGTTAAAACTGATTTAGTAAAACGATTTAATATGGTTTTCGAACTAACCTTGTTGTTTAAAAATAATTTATAAAAATTAATTTAGATTTAGAATATAAAGTCAAGATTTAATTTAAAATAATTTAATGTAATATAAACTAATTTATATAATAATTTAATTTAATAGTTTTAATTTAATATAAAAGATTTATTTAATTTTAAAGACTTATTTTAATCTAATTGTCAACTTCTCTAAGAGCAAATGGACCTTTCAGCATGGTGCGATTCCTTTTTCTTGCGCCTCCGCTTCTTAATACTCATTCTTCCCCTATGCTCTTCTTCCTCCCTCTTCATGGCCAAGAATAAAAAGCCCAAGTCTCATTCTTTATCTTAAATAACAACTAGATCTGCTAGCCATGCCCAAACGCTTTAATCCATGTCCGATACCGATGTCGACCTTGAATTTTATGCTCCACCTCCGAGACCAGTGTATTCTCTACCAGAAAGTCATCCTCGTAATGCTTTAATTTCCGACCTTTCGAATGCAGGATGTTCATCTCCTTCGTGTACACTGAATTAGGGTTCATCACCAATTTCGTCAATGTTAGCTCATAAAGCAACTGATTGGACTTTACCTGTTGCTCTGGGGTCGAGTTCAGTTAATGCTCCTAGTTTGAGTACGGCTACTAAGCTAGTTTATTTGGGTAAGAATTTGACCAATGTGTCAATGTCTAAGGGTTTGAATTTGGTGATAAATGTTAGTGAATTGGGTAATACTGCAAATTGTGATTCAACTGGTTTGATTGGGGGTGCTGTTTTGACTAGTAACCTCTCCCCACGTACTGAGCCTTAAGATAATTTTTAGCATCCATCACCTGTTCGGCAAAATTCTCTATCCAATGAGCCTGTTTTGAACCAACATCTGAAGCCAACAACGAATTGGATGTCCCTATTTGCATCACTTCCTCATGTAGCTGGAGATTATACACCCGTAAATTTAGATATCCCAAATATTGAATATGGCTCGATCCCTCCCTCGGAAATTCATGATAAAGCAGTTAAATTTTGGAACTATCAGCTTATAGGGTTTTTCTTGATTCAAAAACTCCTTCTGTTAACATTTGCACTGCATGTCATAACTCCTGGAAAATTCATGCCCCTTTGAGAATGACAATTGTTGACAGTCCTTATTATTTCAAGTTTTCCTCGGCTACAAAATTTTTACATGTACTGGAAGCTGCTCCTTCTATTATTGATTGTAGACCGTTTATTGTAGCTACTTGGAGTGCTATGATTGATAGAGTGCGTGAGCAGGCTCTTTCGATTCCAGTCTGGACGCAATTCACCCATATTCCCTCTGTTTTTCAACCTCTTCTAGTTCTGATTTGGCTTGCTCTTGTCACATTGTTAAGCTCAAGTGTTTTGATGCCAATACTATAGCAAGAAAAAATTTGGTTTATGCCATGCCCCTGATTGAAATAACACCGGATAAGCCTTTGCTTTCTAAAATCAAAGTTTGTATTGACAATCGTGAAAATGTGGATGTCAGGTACAGATGGAAATCTGATATATGCACTAAATGTAAATCTTTTGGACGTTCTGCTATTGCTTGTCAGCTTGCGACTAATACGCCTCCCTCAGTTAAAACTCCTTTCCCTAGGCCCTCCGTTAGAGTGTGGGGTCCCTATTGGTAGGAAGGAAGTCTTTGTAGAGGAAGCACCTCCTGTTCTATGCGCTATATAATGAAGTGGTACGCCCACTATAAAAACGGCTTGCCTTGCCAAAAATGAAAAGAAAAAATAAGACTTATTTTAATTTTTATTTAATTTAGCATAATATAAGGATTTTATTTGATATATTAACTTCATAAAATTTAATTTAAGGAAAGAATTTCATTTAAGATTTGTTCAAATGAAATGAATGGAAGGATTTCCAATACGTGACTTTGCGATTTTGATTGTAATCCTATATATGGCGACATAGTGGGATGGGACGCTCATGCCGCTTATGATTGATATTTATGATTGTATATAAAATCAGAAACTAATTGGAAACGAGCTAAGATGGGTGGTTTCCAGGGTATTGGTCTGATGTTGGTTTCGGCCTGCGGGGTTAATACTTAGGGAATCGTTCTCTTACTAATTTATGGTTGGAGTCTGATTAAGAATCAAAACACAAAATTTAGCGTATCAAGCATTCTTTGGCTATTATAAGGTAAAAACCCTATCCTCCGGCTTGCGTTGCATTATGTGATGGGACCTGGGTCTTATAATAGCTTCATTTTTCTTTATTTAGCATTGCGCTATTTTTTTTATGCACTGGTATTCTTGGGAGGAAACCCGTTCCATGTTATATGGCGTGGTCCCTTGATTTACCGAACTTTAAAATAAAGATTAATAACTGTTTTAGTTCTCACACTAGTCACATGACTGACCTGGGGTTTATTGTTTTAACCTGAACTCTGGGTGCCCTTATTTTGACATGGGCAGCTAGTAGTTTTGGTTTTGCAGATTTATATTCACAGGATCCTGATTTACAACTGGACTGATACTCGGAAAGCTCTGTATCCGTGTATTACTTCTAGTTGTGTTTTTGTATTATTTTCCGCTGTGATGTATTTAAATGTATTGTTATCTCTGATATTTTCTGTGTAATATTTATTCATACTCTGTATATTCTTGTATTCTAATGGAATTGTTGTTATATTAAATGAAATGTTCTTCTGTCTGCGTTCTAATTTGTCCTGTTCTCAAAACAATCAGGCGTTTCGAACAGTCTTGGTCGGTTTAGCGACTGATTCGGATCGAGCGAAATTTCCGGTCGTTTCATTTGATAAGATATCGTTAAAATAATGATATAAGTAATTCAATCCAATCAATTTAAGTTTTGTTGTCATAAAACATCAATTCAAACATGAAACCAAACATTTCTTCTAATTTCTATTTATCCTAAAACCTATAAACCTCCTATCAACTACAAATCCACTAGTATATTTCTAACAAACCTATCAACTACTAATGATATTTAACCATGTCAAGTAAGTCAATCTAGTTATTCAAGTCAAACAAATCAAACAAACCAAATAATTCAATCAATTCAATCAAGTTAATCAAGACAACGTAAATATGTTATGTATTTGATTAATAATCCTATATTTCTAATTAGATAAAAACTTTTCATACTATATACTTGTTATGTGTGGAATTAAAGTTAATATGTAAGGCAGTGTGTTGGTAATAATGCCGTATGACATATGCAAAACTATATGAAGTGATATATTAAATGAAATGCAATTCGTGATGTAAATGATTTTAATTTGAGATGCACTGTAATGATGTATGATATGAAATAAGATGTGTAATGATATTATGGTAATAATATATAGAATTATTTGATGATGATGATATGTATTTCTATAAAAAAATACATTAAGTAATACCTAACTATTATGCATATAATAAATTATTTGAATCAAACAAGGATAATGCTCATTTCTAGACTTAGGTTAATTATACTAATGAAAGTGATTGAAATAATAATAAAGATAAGAGTTTAATTAAAAAATATTCATGATAAGTAGTAAAATATTCAAAATGAAGACAGTCTAACCTGTGGATGCAATTTGAACATAACCGTAGACAGTTTTGGTTTCCTTCTCTCTTTATTCACCAAAACTTCATTTGATCATTACTTGATCAATTCTTGAAGTATTTACATAAAACCAGTGACATTCCAAAGAAAATGAAGAGAAGTACATAATTGAATCTACTTGTAGATGAGAATCAAAAGTTTCTACTTATCTGGTACCCATTTCTTTGTTGATTTACATTATATATTTCCATTTCTTCCTCTTGATGTCTTTTCACCAACCGTCATTACTTTTCTTTAATTGTCCTTCAGAATTTGAATTCTCAACACCCATGTATACCCATTTGGAATTTGAATTTCCAACAGCCTCCTTTTAAGAATTTGAATTTTCAATAGCCACAATTTTGGAATTTGAATCACCAACTGCCACTTTACCCATCTTTTCAACTTTTGAATTTTCAAAAGCCATATAACACATCTTTCCAGCAAAACAACACAATTTTTCAAAGAATCAAGTGATTCTTCAAAATAACTAATTGTAATTTGAAATAATAACATCATGATGATTCTGTGATATATCCATTTAAACTTTTCAAGAAATCATATCATGATAACTTGATTTTCCAATAAAATTGAATGCAGACTCATCTAATACTGATGCAATACATGAATTAAAACTAGTGTTTAACAATTATTTAAAAAATTTCCATTTAAAAATTTTCAAAAATCAGATTATGGACTTTTTGAAAGACCTTGCTCTGATACCAATTGTTAGGGATTGCGGAATGGATCGCTAAGGCAAAACAAACACTAGAGGGGGGGGTGAATAGCGTTTTTGAGAATTTAAACAGAATCTAAACTTATATGAATTACTATATGAATCAAACACCACAGAAACAATCACAGACACAGAATCAAACACAAATGTAAAGATAAACAAAAATTAAATGCAGAAAAGGAAAGAACACACCTGATTTTATATTGGTTCGGAAATGCTCCTATGTCCAGTCCCGCACAACGCTGGATTGTGCCGAGTATAATTACTATATCAATATCCAATTACAACCTCCATGATTTCATGGCTACAAAGGATACCACCAATTCCAATTTCCTTGATTTCACGACTACAAGAGATACCACCGATTACCCTTCCTTGATTTCATGGCTACAAGGGATACCATCAATTACTTACACAACACAAACAATTACAAATAGTCCTATAACTCTTCAATAGTACTTGATTCAGAGAGTAATGAGTAGAGAGTGGTAACAACCCGCGTTTTTATGTCGTCGAATTTCAATTTAAATATAATTAAATATTGGTTTTAGATTTGAACATGATTTTAGCGATGTATCTTTTTCTTTAAATTATAGATTTTTCCATAATTTGTTTTATTTGAAAATGAAAAATAAATAAATAAACAACTTCTCGTTAACATATTTTCAGAGCAATATCAGTGTTCTTGGAATTTTACAATATAAATTATCTTGTCTATTCAAATATAAATTATCAGTGTTCTAAAAAAACGATGAGCCTAGACCTCAAATAGCAATCATCTTATAAATAACGATTATCTTTAAAAATGGTCACTTGCTTTATGCATGTCGTTTAAGCCAGCAACAAACTCATGTCATATGGCTAGTATATAAGGTTTTAGTCAAAATTATTGATGTCAAAATGTCTAAGGAAACTGAGGAGGGATAAATTAGGTTTCATATCATAGAATATCTAACCGAAGAAGACACATATAAAGTGTAGTTTAAACTATCAGCCAACCAGGCATATCTGCGTTGAGTCAAATAGTGCAGCAAAATATATTATCAAATCTTTGAAAATCTGAACTATCTCAACTGGATACTCCCTCCGGTTCATATTATAAGAAGTTTTAAGAAGTTTGTTTTGTTTTAAAATATAAGATGTTTAAGGTTGTTATTCCAACTTTATCCCTGATCCAAAATAAATGACAAACTCAAAAGCTACTTTATGATTATTTTTATGCATGAAAAAGTAAAAAGTGGTTGATGGGAATAGGAAAAGTAATTGACAACCCATGAAAAGTGAAATTAATGTGCATGACAAAACTAATTTAATTATGGGTTAAAATGTCATTTAAAATTTTTCTTAATTTTTGTGCAAACCTCTAAAACTTCTTATATTATGAACCGGAGGGAGTATTTATTTACATCGTACTGCGTTCAAAACATTTTGGCTTGGATTGATCTGCAGAATCATTTTCTTCATTTATTCTTCCATCTCGAAATATGCATTCTCATCCTCTCTCACAACAGTGCAAAACGAAGCCACTGTTGCTTCTGCTCCTTTCTTCTGATAATGTCATGTGTTTAAAATCCAATAGCAAATCAAAAATAAAATAAAACAAATCTTATAAAATCTGGATACACGCTACTATTAGCCAAAATTTACGGCTTTCCTTGTCTTCGTTCCTTCCAGCTAGCATATATATATACACTGAAAAATCTTATCCAATCTTTCACAATCTATTTCACTATTTACTGCCTAGGTTAAACATTTCGGCATAGATATATGTGTAATAAATAAAAAGTTCACTGCAAATCTTGTACCGTACAATTCCAAGAACACTGATATTGCTATATATATTTGAATAGACAAGATAATTTTATAAAGAGAACAACTTGGTACGCACGAAACCATTGGTTTGGAGAACACGGAATTGAAAAGCGTGGAGAGCACGCTGTCTAAACTTTTCACGATGAGGTGGTAACATAATAATCAACTAAGTTTTAAATTAATTAAATAATTTTACTATATATATAATCAATAGCTTAGAAAATGTATAACTATCTCATATGAAAATAGAAACTAAAAACCAGTAACATAGGAATTATGACTACGGGGACTTCGCTGTGGAACTGACGTGGCTGAGAACAGAGCTCCTGGAATTACGCAATAAAATCAAACGTTCGTTTGATTTTAATTGAAACAAAAGCATATTCATCAACTGCGAACCAATGTGAGTAAACTCACTAACTCTATCTCTTTTATATATTTTTTTAAATTTATATATAATAATTTTATATGGTGTGTTGGTTGATTGAATGGATGGTTGATGAATTGGTTGAAATGGTTGAGTATTTAAATATATTTAATTGTTGATTGAATATTGATCTGTTTATTCCGATACCTTATATTGGAATTGAAACTAATGTTGTTTACATTGATTACCATCTGTGGATGCAGGGAAACAGGTTGGAGAGACCCAACTGGGTTCCTCAATATTTATATTACTGTTTTTCCTTGATTGTGATATATGATGTGTTATATAATTTGTGATTGGATATATTTTGTTTAAATTACCCTGGCCCTAGCAAGTTGGAATTTTCAATACCGTAAAATATTTTCAAATATGGAAAAGGAAATCGGGCTTTAAAATGGAATTTATTTCCAAACTAGAAATAAAATTTCGCCTAGATTTGAAAATACAAACCTGTTCAAATGGATAAATCAAGAAATTGTTTTTAAACGAAAGTATAAAGTGAATTATTTATCATTGGATATGAAATATAAATTCAAATTTTGAATTTATATGGAAAAGTGCAAATCAATTTTGAAACCAATATTTGAAATGAGATTTGAATGTAACAAGTTATAAGGAAATTTTTAAACGAGATTTTAAATGAGTTAAAATAAAAGAATGAGATTTGTATGTAAAATTTTGAATAAAAGTTATAAATAGAATTTGGGTTTAAAATATTAACTAATATATGAAATCAAACTGATTGATTATATATAAAGAAATATATTCACAATTAAAGTGAATAATGGTTTAAAGAAAATATTTTGCAAATGAAACATCTCTAAAGGAAATTTAGATATAAAAAATGAATCCATAATGGAATTGAGTGAAAAGGGAAATCGTTTTAAAAAGAAAATGGTGAGTTCGTTCAAAATTTGGAATATAAAATAGAGTGTGATAATAGACTGGAATGCTTATAAAGGAATTTATTAATGATTTAGAACCGATAAATTCAAAAGTGAATATGGAATTTGAATTAACCTGAAATGGTAGAGAAATTCCGAAGTTCGGAATGTAAATCAAATATAGATTATTCGAGAGAGAGTTATTTATTGGAATTTTGATTGTATCGAATTTAGGGAAGTAGTTATTTTTACTTTCCGTTTGAATCAAATTTAATTAATTATTTATTTACTTACTTATTGAAATTAATAAGTACAAGTTATATGTTTATAAATAGAATATTTGGAAACAATGATGATAACGCTATCGTTATAATAAATGTTTTGTAAATCTAAACAGCGATTATAACGTTGTTGTTATAGTAAATGTTTGGATAATCTAAATAGCGATTATAACGCTGTTGTTATAATAAATGTTTTGTAAATCTAAAGAGCAATTATAATGCTACCGTTATAACAAATGTTTTTCTGTAAATGAAGTATATTCTTAGATTGAATCTGAAAAACGCATAAGCGATGTTTTGTTTGAAATTGTGAACTTTGACTATTTCAAAGTTGAGAATGTTGTTCAATTAAGGTCTAGGAGGCAATTATACCACAACTTGATTGACTTCAAAATTGATGGAGGAATGATTAAGGTTCGATAGTGAAGGTTGGTTAGCAATATGGTTAGTAATAAATGATAAATGGGTTGAGTTATTATAACGATGTTTTTATAACATCGTGTTAATTCAAAGGATTTGAAATGTTTTCCCCAAATAAAATGAGATATTCTCTACGCATATAAAATGAAATGAATTAGTCAACGAGGGATTAAGTAACGGAATATGGAAATATTTTCTGATATTAATAAGGTAATTTTTCTAAATATAAAAAATAAGGATCCGTGAATACTTAGGAATGTTTTCTAACTGGAGTGAGAGATTTTTTCTCGAATAAAGAAATTAGGATATTGGAAATGTTTTTCCAAGAATCTAGAGAGAAAATAGAGCTTTGAAAGGATACGAAAGATAGAAAATGGGATTTTGAACTGATAATATAATAAGGAATTAATATAAAAAGGGGCCAGTGTTGTTTAATGCTTGATTGGTAGAATTTCCAAATGGAAAATATGACCGTTGATTGTATGGATGTTTCTTTGATAGTTAAATCGCCGACTATCAAAGTTTTGCTTTATTTTATACCTCCGTTGTCAATACGGAGAGACCGGGATCAGGTTTAATATCCGAAAACCACTCCATGTTAGCATAAGTGTTACGAATCAACTTATGCTGAAGATAATTGAAGATGGAGTAAAGTGCAAGCATTGTTCTGTTAACCCAAGGTAGAAATTGCCCAAGATGGATTAATAGAATGGTGCCTTCGGTTTGTCCAGTCCCAAGACAGAGTATATGGACGAATGTCAGACGACGTGACATCCAAAGTAAATGATGGCAAGTTGTGCTGAAATATAATCGTGACCTCAAGCCTCACCACCCAGGAAATGACAAAAATCGGGCAGGCAGCATGGCCTGTGGGTCATTCCCATTAGGACTATTATCACCTGATCTAGAGAAAATGTGACGATCCCAAAACCCCGTTCCACGATGGCAAGGGTAATCTTTGGAATATAACACATTAACAAATAACAGCAGAATAGAAATATATAATTACACGAGATAATTTACAATAGAATACACTGAATAAACATAATCATCAGAGTTACACAGTATAACAAGATCATACTTAGTACAAAAAACAATTTCAGCTTTACATAAAATGTCTACAGCGGAATCAAAACATAATATGTACAACATGAGCTGAACAGCATAAAAAGAAAGAAGTGTTAGGATTCATCTTCAGCTCCATAGCTATCCAGAAAGAGTCTGCTAAAACCTGAATACAAGGCTACCCATGTAGAAATAGGGGCACCCGAGTTTGCAAGTGAAACAAACTATGAGTCAGTCATGGGACTGGTATGAGAAATCTACTTAACTTATTTTAATAATAAAGCCAATCACAGGACCACGCATGGCGGAACGGGTTTACTCCATTGGATTGCCAGTGCTTTAAAATAAGTAAATCATTTAAACGTCGCAATGCTTTTTACAAAAATGAAGCCATTGTAAGACTCGGTTCTCATCACACAATGCAACGCAAACCAAAGGAAAGAGTTTTACCTTATAATGGCCAAAATATGCTAGATACGAATAAAACAAAAGCATTTGATGTTATTACTAGTGTTTATATGTTTCAAAAATAATTTCAATCATAAGTATCAATCATAGATGGCATGGGTACCATATATCTTGTCGCTATATATAGGTTTACAATCAAAACTGCACGATGTCGTCTTTGGAAATTGGATTTCCGTCATGAACCAAGGCAAGGGATCGTCCTTACCGCTTCGAGACTGTCTAGCCTGAGCCTTAGGGTCAGAGCTCGAGTGACCCTTGGATCATCAGGGTTGGTCCACACGGAGTGGATTAAAATGCCTGAACACTGTGTTTCCCCGCCCTAAGGGGCGTAAACTGGTCATGTCCCGACCAAACCATCGGCTCCAAAGAGACCAAATTAACTGAGGCGCCTCGCTATCCATCATCCACATAAGTAAAATGCCCGGGCGTGTAAAACCCAAAACACCACTCCTGGCTAGAAAGAAATGCATGTCCTCCCTGATGTCCTCTCCCGTTTCTGGTCCATACTGGGGTGTGACGCCCGCAAATCAATGCTATATACAAAGCTAGATGTATCAAAGTCGTGCTTTGATCATCAACCACATGGTTCTGCTTTTCAACAAAAGCCTTGATCACAGCATCTTTGCATGCCACGTTGTCAATCTACAATGTCAGACACACATCCATTTACAAGTCCGTTCTGGGTCTGAACAAAACCGGAGGCATCTTAGTCTTCTTCTGTATGTCCAATACAAGAGAGAGGCCCTCGCACATCCGAACGATCAGCAAGTACGTCCGGACAACCACCACTATAACCCCTTTAGGGCAGCAACTCCCATCAAAGGCATCAGTAGTCATCCATTCGATGTGAAGATCATCGGTCTTGCACCGTCTTCATAGCTTCGATTTCTAATCGTCGATCAATTATTTAAAATGAGATTTAACTCATCCTTTTCAAATAATTCACGTATATTTATAATTCAAATCAATTCGTTTCCATGGTTCAGTTATTTGACATCAATAATTCTGTTCATTAATGTAATTTTCACGTCAAATACATTCAACCATCAAATAGCCAATAAATCAAGTAAATTCGGTTTATTTTCATTCCATATCGTTTATAGTATTTTATATCGATTTATCGCTATTTTTATTTATATAAACATAGCCATATTCGAACAACGCTTCAGGCCATAACGTGGCCTTGGCGTTGTTTTTCTTCAGATTTGATTTACACATATCTGAAGATCTAACCGTTGGATCTTTACAAATTTTATATCTTTGGAAAGATCTTTTCAAAGAGGATCCAACGGTTTCAGTCTTTTGGGAAAATCCTATGGTCGGATCTCCCGGTACAACCGTTTCAAGTTATGATTTCAAAATACGAACTACAACATCGTTATTCGATTTATTTTAATTATATATATATAATCCATTCTGACGCTGTTTTTATTTAGATTTGAATTAAACATTTCATACAATTTAACCGTTGGATCTTTGCAAAGTTGGTATCGTTGGAAAGATATTTTCAAAGCGAACCCAACGGTTTTGGTTTCGGGAAAATCTGATGGTCGGATCTCCTGGTATAATCATTTAAAATCACAATTCCAAAACACGAACTACAGCTTCGTTATTCGTTTTAATTTAATTATATTTATATATATAAATATAATTCATTCTTCGATTTCCAAACCATTTTCATTTCATATATTTGATAAAAATAATATTTTTACCCAACAAATATTTATTTCAACACATGACTATTTTTAACACTTCATATATATAATAAAAATGTGATTTTTATTGTTAAAACAATTTATTTCAAAAATGAAGATTTTTAGCGATTCATATATGTTATAAAAAATGTGATTTTTATTGTTCAAACAATTTATTTCAAACATGAATATTTTATATACTTCGTACATACTACAAAAATGTTATTTTTATCATTCAGACCATTTCATTTCATACATTCAATAAAAAATTTATTTTTATCGTTCACACCATTTATTTCAACATTCAATAAAAATGTTATTTTTATTGTTTAAACAATTTATTTCAAAGAGGAATATTTTTCCAACACATGAATCTATTTCAACACATGAATATTAACAAACATATGAATAGGGCTGTCAACGGATGCTTTCGGATACGAATAGTGCCATATCCGTATCCATATCCTAAATTATTTTCGGATATAAGATATCTGTATCCGTTTAATTTTCGGATATCGGATATCCATATTCGCATAATTTCCGGATATGGACGGGTTTTGAATATTTACCCGCTCCACTTGTAATTAATAAATTTAAGAGTACAAATAAAAAATTTTGGATCAACATAAAATAATTTTTATACTAATGTTTGTAAAAAACCATGTAAGAAATAAATGTGATGATGAAACATTGTTTTTTTTTACTAATATCCATAGGCATATCAAAAAATATTCCAAAATTAAACACTAAAACTACCATTTTTTTACTAAAAATGGACAAAAATTTGTATAATAGTAACATCCAACAGTTACAAAATAATTACTAACTCTATTTTTCTGTTTTGAGTAATATATATTACATCAATTAATCGGATAGATATTTTTTGGATACAAATACCACTATAAACATATCTGTATCCAAAAAGCTTTTCGGATATCAGATATCTGTATCCTCTTTTCGGATAATGCCGAACAATGGATATTTCGAATATGGATTCAGATGGATAACGGATTTTTCGGGTATCAATTGGCAGCCCTACATATGAATACTTCAGAAAATTTCGATAGCATAATGGCAGGGTAGTAAAAACCGACACCGTCCCGAGTACGGCTCCTCGCTCTACCTTAAAGCCTCGTAGTTTTTGACAATGGGGATTTTAGCACTTCATATATATAATAAAAACGTGATTTTTATTGTTAAAACAATTTATTTCAAACATGGTTATTTTTAGCAATTCAAATATATAATAAAAATGTGGTTTTTATTGTTAAAACAATTTATTTCAAACATGGATATTTTATGTAGTTCACATACATGATAAAAATGTGATTTTTATCTTTCAAACAATTTATTCGTCATATGAATATTTTTCGAACACATGAATATATTTCAACATAAGAATACAAATCAAACACATGAATATTTCAGAAAATTTCGGCAGCATAACGGCAGGGTAGTTAAAACTGGCACCGTCCCGAGTATGGCTCCTAGCTCTACCTTAAAGCCTCACAGCTTTTGACAAGGGGGATTTCAATATCTAGTTCGTACGCAGACGAAT
This sequence comes from Allium sativum, assembly GCA_030737875.1. Classification (NCBI taxonomy): domain Eukaryota; kingdom Viridiplantae; phylum Streptophyta; class Magnoliopsida; order Asparagales; family Amaryllidaceae; genus Allium; species Allium sativum. The sequence continues at coordinate 339,462,885 of CM060920.1, read as the reverse complement.
TTTCCCACAAACTATTCCTATTTGTTTTCAACCACAATCAATCATATCAACCATTCACATTTATCAACCAAATTTCACATCAACCACAATCCAAACAATCACAACCAGTATATATCGTCCATGGTCTGTGGACGAGGGGAGTGTGTGTGTATATATATATATATATACGTATATAAATATATTTCACTTTCATTTCAATTTCATTTCAACTCACGTATAACTTTTACAACGCGTATATAACTTATACATCGCACAACTTATACAGCGCTTACACATGAGGTATACAACGCTTATATAACTCATACATTGATTATTTAATTTATACATCGTCATTCCATATAGTTTATAATTTAGAAATCTCACATAAGGTGTTACTCCTCCAAAAATTCTAGGAAGCTCCAAAAATTCTCTGGTCTCTTCAAGAATGTAGATGACGTCCTCATGGTCCCGGTATCTCTTGTTTCACTGGATTTCGACCACATAGCAAAAAGATATGATTTTTATTGAAAAATCGAAAGTCATAGTGCTTTAAAGTGCTGTAAACAGTTTAAATTATATAAACTGTTACCTCATCAGTTGGTTCAAAACTAGGGTCGCGATTATCTTTCAATCCGAAGCACATGAGGCCGATCAGGTTGCGCAACGTCGAAGCGCTCCGAGAGGCGCACGTTCGCCGGGAGGTCTGGTGTAGTTCGACAGCAGCAGGTGGCGGCGGCGGGGCTTCAAAGTCCGCCACTTCCCGGTGTCGATCCAGATGATTCAGGCAACGATACGGGGTGCAACTTACATGGATTTGGAGAGGATGAAGGGCTCTTCAAAAACCTTAACCGGAGCATGGGTTTTTATTGAGTGGTTTGGCCGGAATTTAAGGGAGAAGGTGGGAGCTCTTTATCGTCGTCGGTTTGAAGGAGTTACGGGGAGAGAGAGAAATAAACAAAGAATTTGATTGGCCCATGGTTTTTATTTTAATTTTTAATTTAATTTAAATCCAAAAATACCCTTTCTTCATACTAACTCCAATTCAACCCCAACAACTGTCGTTCCTAGCTAAATACCCCTATTCCGAACACAATGGAATATGTTTTGTAGGCCCATTTGACTATTTCAGTCATCTAGTCTTCAAATTAAAATATAAAACATTCAAATATGGATTTGAACGTATATTTCAATTTGCTGGGGCCACATACTGATCCCAAAAATTCTAGAAAAATAAATCAAGCTATGTTTGAACGATACAGCCCCAACAAAACTAGTTTCATCAAATTTGGAGACCACTTGAAAAATGACCATTTTCTGGTCGATCCAAATTGACTGAAATTATCCAAACACATTTTCTTTCGCCACGCTCACATATTAACTCCAAAAATTATGGAACTTGGAATCTAGCAATAATTTGACATCCCAGATCCAACAAAAGTGGTTTCGTAAAAAACGGAGGTCGTTTGCAAAATGTCTATTTTCAAGGGCTATATAAACTACATAGCGATCTTTCTGAAAATTCATTTGGCCATAATTTTTGATTCCCGCTATGAAATTTCGATTTTCCATATTCGTTAGAAAGATATTCTTAAAAAGATTTAAATATTTTTGGTCTCACTAAAATACATTTTATTTTGCACCCCCGTACAGTCAATCAAAGTTTGAATTCAATTTTTCAAACTACCGCGCCATTTCAGGCCTTGTTTTATATTTGAAATAAATATATTCACTATAACTTCGATCAAAATTGGTTTTTGGTTGCTATTATTTAAAACAGTTTATTTTAAATATTCAAAATTCACTAAAATAGCCAAATTAAATTTTTTAAATTGGTTCTGATTTTCTGGGTTGTTACAATCTCCCCCACTTAAAATCTTTTTGTCCCCGAAAAGGAACGAAGTTAAAAGTTGTTTAACTAACCAACTACACTTTCATTCTGGTTTCCATTCTTCCACTTTTCAGTTTCTAAGTATTTTCAAATTATTCAAAAAGTTGGCTAACGCCCTAAATTTTCGAAAAATTTCTCCATAACCTCCTTTATACGGGGAGGGGTTTGGAAATTTATTGTGTCGTATTAGGTACCCAATAAATCCTAAAAAGCATAACATATTTATAGTGATATATTCCGATGTCCAGAGGGGCATGTGTATAGATCATAACTCCAGAGAATAAATTCTTGTCACCCTATAAGTGGTTTTGGTGCCTAAATGACCGGAGGGACGTGTTTATTGTCATCTCCAGACCTGTGTGGGGTTTTTATTAATCTGGCAATTTACCATTATAATTTATATAGTCCATGTCAGTCTTCGATTCAACCTGTAATATAGTCATCACCATACAAGCCTCTCACTTGTACGGTAAATCTTCAACCTCATTACATAAGCTCCAAATGCTTATGTGGTATATGATAGAGTATGTTATCTTCAAGAAGTATGCCATGTATTGTAGTTCTAAATTAATTGTTACTATCCTATGGGGACGTTTATTATTACACACAGAACAACCAGCACTCCACATCCAATGGCATTCACAGGAGTTGATATAATAAATAAAACTGTGCATCCAACTCATTAAGGTTTACCTATTTGCCAGGCACGCAAATAAATTCTTTACTCAACAGCAAATCTATTTACCTGTTCAAGCATATATACTGCACATCCATGTATTTCAATCAATTTCAAATAAGTTAAATATTTGATTTAATTTTGCATAATTTACCTTCATTCTCTTATGGGTTCTAATATTCCAATGTTTTGATTAATTAATTCATAATCACACAACACAAACAACAATCAATTTATTGATTAACTTTTCAAAAATATACTATTTAATTCATATACCCTTTTAAAATCATTTAGACTATATAATTAGAAATTTTACATTCATGAAAAGGAAACAACAACCATGTCGAAAACAATACGGAAATGCAAAATATGGTAAATGTACCTTGCACCAGAGTTAATCAGAGATATCCACCCTGCAATTGGGATAGGCTTTCTTAATGCTCTCCTCAGTTTCCCAAGTACACTCTCGCGGATCTCCACTTCATTGCACTTTGACTAAGTAAACCTTCTTGTTCCTCAGCTCTTTAGTTTCTTTGCCAATAATCTTTATCGGCTCTCTTCTCACGGCCAATTCTCGAGTAATTTCCAAATCCCATTGCACAGCTTCTTCCACGACCAAATCTAGATCATGCACATGCTTTCGAAGTTGAGATACGTGAAACACATCATGTACTCCAGGTAACCAATTAGGCAATTGAACCCTATAAGTAGGAGTTCCAATCCGTTCGAGCACAGGAAATAAACCAATAAATCTGGGCGCCAACTTCCCTGTTTTACCAAATCGGACTACTCCTTTCATTGGAGAAACTGTCAAAAGTACATAGTCACTAACAGAAAAAGACAAATCTCTTCTTCTCGAATCTGCATAACTCTTCTATTGGCATTGAGCCGCTAATAATCATTTCTTAATGAAATCGAATTTATCTGCAGCTTCGCGAATCATGTCTAGTCACAATACAAGTCTATTGCCAGGTTCTACACAACATGCGGAACATCTGCACGGTCTACAATACAATGCTTCGAATGGAGACATTTTCAGGCTTGCTTGGTAGTTGTTGTTGTATGAGAACTCAGCCAAATGTAAGTGGTCTTCCCATGATCCACCAAAATCAATAACACAAGCCCGCAATAAATCTTCAAGAATACGGTTCACCCTCTCAGTTTGACCATCTGTTTGAGGATGATAAGCGGTGCTCAAGTTCATCTTTGTTCCCAATTCTGCTTGGAATGCTTCCAATAATTTACTACCAAAAATTGGGTCACAATCACTAACGATACTCATGGGAACTCCATGTAGTTTAACAATTTCTTTGAAATAAATCTACGCTAGAGTCTGAGCGGTTCTATTTGATCTGACAGGTATGAAATGGGAGGTCTTCGTGAAACGATCTATGATCACCCAAATACTATCATTTCCTTTCCTAGTTCTGGGCAAACTATCTATGCAATCCATAGAAATCTATTCGCACTTCCAACCTGAAATTTCCAGGGGTTGCAACAGTCCAGCCAGTTTCTGTTGATTGCTCTTGACTTGTTGACAAGTAGAACACCGACCAACGTACAAGGAAATGTCTCTTTTCATCGATCTCCACCAGAAGGTGCATTTGATATCATTATACATTTTGCTCACTCCTGGATGGATACTCAATTTGGATTTGTGACATTCATCCAATACTTCTCTTCGGATTTTAGGGATGTTTGGCACACAAATTTAGCCTTTTAACCTCAGAACCCCATCGTTGTCAATTTGGAAACTCGAGGACTCGCATTTCTGATTTATCTCTTTGATCTTCTGAATGAAGTGATCATCCTTCTGAAGAGCAAATATGTTATCATTCAATGAAGGCATGATTGTAAGATTGGCGATGATTACGTTCTTTCTGCTAAGCGCATCAGCCACAACATTGGATTTCCCCAGAGTATACAAAATATCAAGATCATATGTTGTAAGAAATTCTAGCCAATGCTGTTGCCTCATATTCAGATCTTTTTAGGTGAACAAGTACTTCAATGATTTATTATCAGTATATAATTCGAACTTCTCACCCAATAGATAATGTCTCCAGATTTTCATAGCAAACACGATGGCTAACAATTCAAGGTCATTATTGCATAGTTCTTCTAATGCGGCTTCAACTGACGCTAGCATAAGCGACTACTTGGCCTCTTTGCATTAATACCGCACCAAGACCTTCTTTAGAATCATTTGTATAGACTTTCAAGTCTTGATTGCCATCGATAATTGTTAAGATTGGAGCCGTTGTCAACCTTAACTTCAGCTTTTGGAAAGCCGCCTCACATTCTGGAGTCCAATTGAACCTTGAATGTTTCTTAGCAAGATTTGTTAAGGAACTATATATATTCAAAAAATCTTTAACGAACTTCCGATAATAACTAGCTAATCCGAGAAAACTTCGGACTTCTGTGGGTGTAGTTGGCTTATTCCAATTTTGAATAGTTGTGATCTTACTAGGATCCACAGAAATTCCTTCTTTTTATACGACGTAGCCAAGAAACTTGACTTCTTCTTGCCAGAATATACATTTGGAAAAATTTTCTTTTAAAACATTCATTTGAGAATTTCTAACACTTGTTCCAAATGTTTTTCATGCTCGCTTTCTGACTTAGAGAAGATCAATATGTCATCAATGAAAACCAGTACGAATTTATTCAATACTTCTCTGTATACTCTGTTCATTAGATCGACAAAATAAGCTGGAGCATTACATAAGCCGAAGGACATTACTAACCACTCTTAGAATAAATCTGGACCTCTGAATGCTGTCAAAGGAACACATTCTTCGGTAATACAAAGCTGATGGAAACCTGTAGCTAGGTCCATTCATGAAAACACTTGTGCGCCATTCAGTCGATCCAATAAATCATCAATCCACGGCAATGGATATTTGTTCTTTAATGTCTGATTATTCAAGTCACGATAATCCACTACCGTCTGACTTTGGGACAAACACCACTGCTGCTCCCCAATCAGAGAAACTAGGTCTGATCAGACCCTTTCATACAAGCTGTCGAGTTTGATTGTCTAACTCTTCTTTTTTCTTCAAGGTCATTCTTCGAATAGAGTGAACTACTGCCCTTGCATTCGGAATTAAAGAGATTTTGAAATCAATTTCCCTATGCGGAGGTAAGCTAACAACTTCTTCAAACACATTCGCATAATTCTTCACGACAGGAATAATTTCTGTGTCGACCGGAATATACTCTATGACGACAGGGATATTTTCTATTTGAGCTAGAGACACATCCAGAGCTGACCAAAAGTCTTTCCTATTAGAATTTGGACCTTCACATGGAATGGTTATATAATTGCCCGATTTAATCTTTGCCCTTACGACTTTGTCGGCGCATTTAACTTCAGCTTCATATTTGGTTAACCAATCCAATCCGAAAATAAGCTCGAATTCTGTAAAGTTCATGACGATCGAGATGGTAGGGAACCGATAATAGGAAAAAGAAGCAAGCACCCCACAGATCCAACAAAGATCGAGGGAACCCCCAGCCGGATTATGGACAGTCATGGGTGTTTTGAGCTTTTTCAAATTCAAATCCAGTTTCTTAACCGCATTACTTGCAATAAAGCTTTGTGACGCGCCTGTATCAAACAGTACTTTAACTAGAATATTTTTGACATTAAGTGTGCCTTCCAACACATCTGGCCTTGCTTTAATGACCAAGGGTGACAGAACTTCTGCCACTTCATTCACCTATACTACTTCGGATTTCTTTAATAGCCGAAAATCCTGTTTTACATGACCAGCCTGATGGCAAAGATTGCATTTTTTAATCTCTTGAAACTTGCTCTTGGATCTAGATTTGTCTTTCTTTCGTTTATTCCAAGATTTGCAATTTATCGCCAAATGCCCTTGCCTATTACAGTTCGAGCATGTGACGATCGTTATTGGTTCTTCCTCAGATTTAACCTTTTTCCTATTGACTCTAGGCTTCTTTCTAACCCCAGACGTGGTACTCACCTCAGGCTGTGTACTTGTCTCTGGGCTATCAGTTTCGAATTTCCTTTTGTTGCTAGATTTACATTCCTCTTCGTTGCCTAAAAGAACTTTCTTATCCAGATCTTCATGCTAATAATCCATGTATATCATTTCAGAAAAAGATTGTTGCACATGTGCAGTTACACTACTTTGGTACATTCTTTGAAGCCCGTTAATAAACCTCAGATTCTTCATCTTTGGATTTTGAATTAGATGTGGGGCAAAACAAGAAAGTTTATTGAATTTCTTATGATATTCCGGAATGGTCATATCTCCTTGTATCAGATCAATTAACCACTCAGTTGCTTCTGTGGGAATAAATCTTTCATTGAAAATTTCTTTAAATATATCCCAGGTAGTATTACCTTATGGATTATCTTTAATAATTGTATCCCACCAGATTAAAGCTTCATCTTTGAGTGCCCAAGATGCCAGTAATCTTTTCTGGTCATCTCTCTGCTTTGAACCTCAAAAATTTTCGCAGCAGAGCGCATCCATGCTTGTGTTTGAATAATGGACTCATTGCACCAGAACGGTACTCCACCCAGATATCGATATCTCTTTAATAGAGCTTCTATATCTGATCTTGGCTGTGGAAGCACAACTGGCTCATTAAATTGTCGAACCAAAGGATTACTTCTTCTGCTTCTGCCACTCATTTTTCTATGTCTGCAAATAACAGACAAAGTGTCAGGTCAACAGAAAAGGTATTTTAAAGCATAGAGACATATACTTGAATGTAAATGTGTCTATAGGAGTGTATTTCATTCTGCTACAATCGTTCTAGGATATTGCTGATCCTATCTGAAATGAGTTATTCATCTTAGAACACTATTGGTTCTATTTCTGACGAGTTCGTTAATATGTTATATTCCAGAACTAAGCTGAACCAAAGGTTTGATACGACGGTGTGACGACCTCAAACCACCGTTCCACAGTGGCAAGGGTAATCTTTGGAATATAACACATAAACAAATAACAACAAAATAGAAATATATAAATACACCAGATAATTTACAACAGAATACACTGAATAAACATAATCATCAGAGTTACATAGTATAATAGGATCATACTTAGTACAAAATACAGTTTCAGCTTTACGTAAAATGTCTACAGTGGAATCAAAACTAATATGTACAACAGGAGCTGAACAGCAAAAAAAGAAAGAAGTGATAGATCCATCTTCAGCTCCATAGCTATCCAAAAAGAGCCTGCTAAAACCTGAATACAAGGCTGACCATGTAGAAATAGGGGCACCCAAGTTTGCAAGTGAAACAAACTACGAGTCAGTCATGGGACTGGTATGAGAAATCTACTTAACTTATTATAATAATAAGGCCAATCACAGGACCACGCTGCTAACGTGGAACGGGTTTACTCCATTGGATTGCCAGTGCTTTAAAACAAGTAAATCATTTAAACATCGTAATGCTTTTTACAAAAATGAAGCCATTGTAAGACTCAGTTCCCACCACACAATGCAACGCAAACTAGAGGAAGAGTTTTACCTTATAATGGCCAAAATATGCTATATGAATAAAACAAAAGCATTTGATATTATTACTAGTGTTTATTGTTTCAAAAACAATTTCAATCGTAAGTATCAATCATAGACGGCATGGGTACCATATATCATGTCGCCATATTTAGTTTTACAATCAAAACTGCACGATGTCGTATTTCGAAATTGGATTTTCGTCATGAACCAAGGCAAGGGATCGTCCTTACCACTTCGAGACTGTCTAGCACGAGCCTCAGGATCAGAGCTCGAGTGACCCTTGGATCATCAGGCCCGGTCCATATGGAGTGGATTAAAATGCCTGAATACTGTGTTTCCCCGCCCTATGGGGCGTAAACTGGTCATATCCCGACCAAACCATCGGCTCCGAAGAGACCGAAGTAACCGAGGCGCCTCGCTATCCATCATCCACATAAGTAAAATGCCTGGGCATGTAAAATCCAAAACACCACTCTAGCTAGAAAGAAACACATGTCCTCAGTAACACCCTGGATTATTGAATAATCGAATTAACTAAATTAAAGAATAAATGTTTAGCATTGTTATAAGGTTTTTAATCAAAAGACTTAGTAGCTCATTTGGTTGGAACATGTGACTTGCATATAAGAGGTACAGAGTTCGATCCCCGCCAACGCCATATTTTTGTTTTAGGGGAATGGCTAAAAAGCGGCTTAGTGTGAACGCGGTTCAAAAAGTAGTTTAGTGTGAAAATGGTTAATTAGGAAGATAGAAATATATATATATATATATATTTATAAAAAATAAAATAAAATTCAACCTAAAATTTAAGAAAAAAAATTCAAAACAGCGGAAGCGGGAAGGCAAAACACCAAACCGACCTATTTTATGGGTCGACCCCAGGGTCGACTCAGGAGGTTTGGAATTGGTCCCGTCGGCCCTAAATGGTCTATGACGAAATTTTATGTTTTAGGGCTTAGGTGGCGATTTCTGGTTGGTCTGTTGACATCATTTCTTGGTTTCTAAGGCCTAGATGGATTCTAGAGTGATCCGACGGCTTAAATTAATTCAAATCTCTATAAAAAGACCCACAGACTCAAACCCTAAATCAGAATTAAAACTAAAACTATGGCCGTCATGCTGTCGTCTTGAACCCTAGAGTAGCCGCCACCAATTAGAGAGGAAGAACAACAAATCAAATCAGTTCTATTCAACCCTAACAACGAATCTTCTTCAAAGGAAAGCTAATTCAACTTCAGAAATCAGAATTCAGAACTCAAGACCGCCTTTGAGTTGTGAGTTCAATAGTTTTAATAAAATAATTAGTAATTTAATTGGATTAAGTTATGATGCGGATTGTATGGATGTGATGTGAATTATTGATCACATGTTGTAATTATGTTGTAGAATTGTGTTGAAATCTCTATGACGTTATATTGTGATGCTATCATTTATGATGTAAAGTTATATTGCTATCTTCTATGTTGTAATTTTATATATAACCAAATCATCATGTTTCATATGCTAGTTTGGTGATGTTGATTCATATGATAAATCATATGTATGCAAGTTTAGATTTTTATTTAAACATGAATCATATACAAGTTGGGTAAAATTATATGTGACCTTACATGGTTATGACATCTAGTTTATGTGAAAATTTGATTAAAAGTTAGGCTATGACATGGGTGAGTTATATGCTAAATTCTACATGATATTTTACATATTAGATGCAAGTTTACACCATTGTTATGAAGCATAAATCACATATGCAAGTTTCTATAAATATATGAGTTTGGGGTATGAATCATGTAATGCAAGTTTAGGGTTATTGCCTATGCAAGTATACACCTTTAGATGCAGATCTATGACCTACATGATTTATGCAAGTTCACACCTTTAGATTTGGATCCATGACATATGTTGTTTATGCAAGTTGTAGCTTTGGCCCATGCAAGTTTTAGATGTAGAACATCATTCACATATGCAAGTTCATCCCTATGTTTAGATCTATGTTTTCATTATGTGTACGTTGTGATGTTTTCTCTTTATTCCATGAGTTAGACTATTCGAGTCTAACGTATATTTTACGTTAAACCAACAAACGTACAACATGGGGTAAAGGGGATAATATTAAAAAGAATTAACTGGCATAAATGCCTTAAAAAGCATGAAATATAATTGTGGTGAAAATTGGTATGATTTTGCATACCATAAATGGATGGACATAATTGAGTCAATTATGGACATCATTAAATTTGGAATTGATTGATAATTTGAATAGGGAAAGTAATTCAAATTTGGGGAATGATTAATTAGGAGAAATTAATCGTCTAAGACACGAGGTTAGGCTCTTTTGTGGTGTAAGACTGCCCGGACCCGCCCGGCAAATCCAGCTGCCACAAATGCCAGTCTAATGTGAGAGGTCTTAGGCATAAATTAAATACGTAACAATTGTAAAGACATGAGATTAGGCTCTTTTGTGGTGTAAGACTGCCCGGACCCGCCCGACAAATCCAGCTGCCACAAATGCCAGTCTAATGTAAGAGGTCTTTATGAGGTTACAGTCTTAATGAATTAAGAAACACTTAACCAGATAAACATGTAGTGGACATGAGGGGGTTAAGTGGGTGCCTTGGGTGGCATGTGGAATCTAGTAGGTGCCTTGGGTGGCATTTGGAAATACGATTAGAAACACTTAACCAAAATTGAAACATGTAATTGAAACATGAATAAGAAGTGGGTTGAGTGGGATGTACTAGAGGGGACCAAGCTTAGGTGGATAGCTTGTGTCAAGTAATGGGGGCCCATTTCAACCAGTAACCCATATGTATCTTTGTGGGCTCGACCCAAGTCGAGGACGGGACACGCATACTGGGCTTGATTGTAAGAGGCCAAACCGGGTTAGCGGTGGCAACGCAAGTCCAACGGGTTCATATGCATGTGTGGACCCGGGCTGGTAGGTAAGACGTTGTTGCATCGTGTAGGTATAAGCCGCACATTATTGGTTGTATCGGGTTGCCACTTTAGGGAGTGATACACCCCACTGTGGGGCCAGCACGGGTATATATGAGTTAGGGAGACGATCGCTTGGGGGTAGTGGGTACACCTAGTGGAGATAAGGGCAGGCGGCACCTATGAAGGCAGCTAGGGGTGCACGAAACTACCAATATCATTATTAAGTTCTGTAGGCGGGATCAACCTTAGGGTGACTAGTGGTGGTGCAGTATACTAGTGGTGGTGCAGTATAGCAATTATCTTATAGTGTTGGTGTAGTTTAGTAATGATCTTACAGTGGGTTAGGTGCGCTTTAACGATATCGTTGTTCATCTTGTTTCCTTATTTACTCTGCCATATTCAATGGTTCAAGGTCATTTCCTTATTTTCCAACTTATGCCTTAGCCTAGTTACTTTGTTAATTATATTGTTAAAATTATCGCACTCGCCAGACTTTATGTCTGACCCCATTTGTTTCCTCCTCTTTTCTTCCTTCCCCCCCCTCCCCCTAGGTGCTCAGTTTTGGACTAGCACCAGTGGAGCTTGATCTTGGACTACTATTTCTCTGCTTTTAGAAGATTACTTGGATCGCTGAAGTAAAGTTCTGCTTCTCTTTTATTTATGGCTCTTTTGTATTGGGGATTATGTCTTTTAGTTTATGTACTTTTGGTAGTCAAGATGGATATTATGTACTTTGACTCTGGTTTTTGATGATGTAAGCAAACATATGTGTTTTCCGCTGCAATGAAATAAAGTTTTAAATCTTTGAGTACTATTTATATCTGTCTTGTTGTTAAGTTTATGTTCTATACTTACCTAAAACGCTCCATAGAAGTTAATGCATTCCCTTTGTGAGTGACATTAATGGACGTGGGGTGTTACATCCTCCCCGATGTCCTCTCCCGTTTCTGGTCCATACCGAGGTGTGAGGCTCGCGAATCAACGCTATACACAAAGCTACCTGTATCAAAGCAGTTCTTTGATCATTAACCACAAGGCTCTGCTTTTCAACAAAAGCCTTGATCATAGCATCTTTGCATGCCACGTTGTCAATCTACAACGTCAGACACACATCCATTTACAAGTCCATTCTGGGTCTAAACAAAACTAGAAGCACCTTATTCCTCTCCCATATGTCCAATACAGGAGAGAGGCCCTCGCACATCCGAACGATCAGCAAGTACGTCCGGACAACCATCACTGTAACACCTTCAGGGCAGCAACTCCCATCAAAGGCATCAGTAGTCATCCATTCGATGTGAAGATCATCGGTCTTGCACCGTCTTCATATCTCCGACTTCTAATCATCGATCAATTATTTGAAATGAGATTTAACTCGGCCTTTTCAAATAATTCACGTATATTTAGAATTCCAATCAATTCATTTCCATGGTTCAATTATTTGACATCAATAATTTTGTTCATTAATGTAATTTTCACGTCAAACACATTCAACCATCAAATAGCCAATAAATCGAGTAAAATCGGTTTATTTCCATTCCATATCATTTATGATATTTTATATTGATTTATCGCTATTTTTATTTATTTAAAAATAGCCAATTTATTCAAACGACACTTCAGGCCATAACGCGGCCATAGCGTTGTTTTTCTTCAGATTTGATTTACACATATCTGAAGATCTAACTGTTGGATCTTTACAAATTTTATATCATTGGAAAGATCCTTTCAAAGCGGACCAAACGGTTCCAGTTTTGGGAAAATACGATGGTCGGATCTCCCGGTACAATCGTTTAAAGTTACGATTTTAAAATACAAACTGCAGCATCGTTACTCGATTTATTTTAATTATATATATATATATATATATAATCCATTATGGCGCTGTTTTTATTTAGATTTGAATTAAACCTTTCACACAATCTTACCATTGGATCTTTGCAAAGTTGGTATCGTTGGAAAGATTTTTCAAAGCGGACCCAATGGTTTCGGTTTCGGGAAAATCCGACGGTCGGATCTCCCGGTATAATTATTTAAAATTATGATTCAAAAACACGAACTACAGCTTTGTTATTCAGTTTAATTTAATTATATATATATATATATAATTCATTCTTCGATTTCCAAACCATTTTCATTTCCTATATTTGATAAAAATAATATTTTTACCCAACAAATATTTATTTCAACACAAGACTATTTTTAACACTTCATATATATAATAAAAATATGATTTTTATTGTTAAAACAATTTATTTCAAAAATGAAGATTTTTAGCGATTCATATATGTTATAAAAAAATGTGATTTTTATTGTTCAAATAATTTATTTCAAACATGAATATTTTATACTCTTCCTGCATACTATAAAAATGTTATTTTTATCTTTCAAACCATTTCATGTCATACTATCAATAGAAATGTTATTTTTATCATTCAAACAATTCATTTCATACATTCAATAAAAATGTTATTTTTATCGTTCAAACAAGTTATTTCAAAAAGGAATATTTTTCCAACAAATGAATCTATTTCAACACATGAATATTAATCAAACATATGAATATTTCAGAAAATTTCGGCAGCATAACGGCAGGGTAGTTAAAACCAGCACCGTCCCGAGTACAGCTCCTCGCTTTACTTAAAGCCTCGCAGCTTTTGACAATGGGGATTTTAGCACTTCATATATATAATAAAAATGTGATTTTTATTTTTAAAACAATTTATTTCAAACATGGTTATTTTTAGCGATTCAAATATATTTATAATGTGATTTTTATTGTTAAAACAATTTATTTCAAACATGGATATTTTATATACTTCACATACATGATAAAAATGTGATTTTTATCTTTCAAACAATTTATTCGTCATATGAATATTTTTCCAACACTTGAATATATTCCAACACATGAAAATAAAAACAAACACATGAATATTTCAGAAAATTTCGGCAGCATAACGGCAGGTAGTTAAAATCGGCACCATCCCAAGTACGGCTCCTCGCTCTACCTTAAAGCCTCGCGGCTTTTGACAAGGGGAATTTCAATATCTAGTTCGTACGCTGATGAATTTTCCCACAAATCAATCATATCAACCATTCACATTTATCAACCAAATTTCACATCAACCACAATCCGAACAATCAAAACCAATATATATCGTCCATGGTCTGTGGACAAGGGGAGTGTGTGTGCGTATATATATATATATATATATATATATATATATATATATATTTCACTTTCATTTCAACTCACATATAATTTTTACAATGCATATATAACTTACACATCGCACATACAACATATACAACGCTTATACATGAGGTGTACAATGCTTATATAACTCATATATCGATTATACAATTTATACATCATCATTCCACATCGTTTATAATTTAGAAATATCACATTGGGTTCCACTCCTCCAAAAATTCTAGGAAGCTCCAAAAATTCTCCGGTCTCTTCTAGAATGTAGAAGACGCCCTCATGGCCCCAGTGTCTCTTGTTTCACTGGATTTCGACCATATAGAAAAAGGATATGATTTTTATTGAAAAATCATAATTCGTAGCGCTTTAAAGTGCTTAAACAGTTTAAATTATATAAACCGTTACCTTAGCAGTTGGTTCAAAACTAGGGTTGCGATTATCTTTCAATCCGAAGCACGTGAGGCCGATCAGGTTGTGCAGCATCGAAGAGCTCCGAGAGGCGCACGTTCAACGGGGTGTCTGGTGCAGTTCGACAACAGCAGGTGGTGGCGGCGGAGCTTCAAAGTCCGCCACATCACGGCGTCGATCCGGATGATTCAGGCAATGATACGGGGTGCAACTTATATGGATTTGGAGAGGATGAAGAGCTCTTCAAAAACCTTAACTGGAGCACGGGTTTCTATTGAGTGGTTTGGCCGGAATTTAAGAGAGAAGGTAGGAGCTCTTTATCGTCATCGGTTTGAAGGAGTTACGGAGGGAGAGAGAAATGAACGAAGAATTTGATTGGCCCATGGTTTTTATTTTAATTTTTAATTTAGTTTAAATCCAAAAATATACTTTCTTCAGACGAACTCCATTCAACCCCAACGACTGTCGTCGCTAGCTAAATACCCCCATTCAAAACACAATGGAATATGATTCGTAGGCCCATTAGACTGTTTCAGTCAGCTATTCTTCAAATTATAATATAGAACATTCAAATATGGATTTGAACGTACATTTCAATTTGCTGGGGCCATATACTAAACCCAAAAATTCCAGAAAATTAAATCTAGCTATGTTTGGACGATACGGTCCCAACAAACTAGTTTCATCAAATTTGGAGACCGTTTGAAAAATGGCCGTTTTCTAGTCGATCCAAATTAACTGAAATTATCCAAACACATTTTCTTTTGCCACGCTCACATATTAACTTTAAAAACCATAGAATTTGGAATCTAGCAATAATTCGACATCCCGGATCCAACAGAAGTGGTTTCGTCGAAAATGTAGGTTATTTGCAAAATGTCTATTTTTAAGGGCTATATAAACTCCATAGCGACCTTTCTGAAAATTCATTTGGCAATAACTTTTGATTCCTATTATGAAATTTCAATTTTTCTGATTTGTTAGAAAGATATTCTTAAACAGATTTAAATATTTGTGGTTTTACTAAAATTCGTTTTATTTTGCACCCCGTACAGTCAGTCAAAGTTTGAATTCAAATTTTCAAACTACCGCGCCATTTCAGGCCTTGTTTTATAATTAAAATAAATATATTCACTAGAACTTCGATCAAAATAGATTTTTGGTCGTTATTGTTTAAAACAATTTTTTTAAATGTTCAAAATTCACTAAAATAGCCAAATTAAATTTTTTAAATTGGTTCTGATTTTCCGGGTTGTTACAGAAAATTCATTTGCTTCTTATTCTATTCGCCGCTGTATGCTTTCGGTAACGGTTGCTGATCACAACCGTTGGTGATAATATGCTCGGTACACTCAAGTTAAATTAGTGGCCAGCCATGTGCGGGCCGGATTGCAAGACGTTCCTGTTGAACCTAGTGTATTCCCCTCTAGAGATACACTATCAGAAGGTGGTTCCATACCTTTTCGCATTGGAAATCCAATCTCCAATAAGCGCCCTGCGATTTTTGATTTTACACTATGTATCCCGAGTGTGAGATGCAAACGTTCTGCTATTTGGTTATTTATTTGATTAGACATTATTATAATATCACTGGATTTTCATATCAAAATGTTTTGGGTTATAGTAAGGAAAAAACCGTCCATGTTTATGTGTGGGCTGGTCTTACTATTTTCCTTTCTTTCAAAAGGATTTTTCAAAGTTAAACAATATGGTTGGAGTTTACTCACACTAGTTCCATGACTGACCCAAAGTTTATTTTGTTTGTTTTCCTTAAACTCTTGGGTGCCTAAATTTGTACGGGCAGTCAAGTAGTCAGGATTTTACAGATTCACTTGGAGGAGTTGAAGCAGGAGGCTTCACCAGTTAGCTATAGACTATCATATTTTTTTTCCGTTGTGTATTATGTTCGTATCTGGAAATAGGTGTTTATAACTGTTCCGGAAATAGTTGTTGTGGTGCTCTGATGATGGTATGTATATATAAAGTTACTGAATTGTATTTCAAAGTTTATGTTATCTAATATATTTTATTTGTTTCGCTGTGAGTTTGTGATCTTCATTTTCTTCTATTCTAATATTTCTTTCTTTCTATTTCTTATCCTCTAACTTCTTTCTAATAATGATTTGTATTTCTGTGCAATTTGGGTTGGACGTGTGGTGTTATTAGTCGACTCAAAGAGTACAGAAATTTGGGCCTTTACAGTTGGTACCAAAGCTGAAGGTTGAGTAGTAACCTTGGCTCTGTTGCGTAACTCAATGGAGATGGGGTTAGCAATACCCTAGACTGAGTTTGAGTGTATATATATTGAGCGCGTATTTGTAGATTTGATATAAAAATTATTTTATACTGTGTTAACTAGTTTGTTGAGCTATTTATGAATTCTGGTTGATACAGAATGTACAACTATGTCGACAGGTGTTTCTAAACTCTCGAACAAAACAATTCGACACAATATTGTTTTGAAGTGGGTAAATGAAACTATTTTAGTATAAAAAGAAATAATTTTCTGAAATTACTATAGTATATGGATGCGATGGTTATTATTACAATCAAACGAAATTATGAAATATTGAAATGGTTATATAATTTATATACAAATAATGTATACAAATGAGATAAACCAAGATTAAGTTCAAACCAGAATTGGAATTTAAATTCCGGGTGTTTAGAAAATATTTTCTGAAATATTATAAAGTAATATAACATTACTTTAAAGTAATTTTGAATAAGAATGGTTTAAATGGATTTTTAAAGTGATTAAGCACTGAAATCACTTCAGTGGCGAGAAAATAATTCTGATAATGGATCGCGACATTATCGGTATTCATTTTCAAGTTTCTGAGTGACGGATTGCTACCATGGTAATTTGAGAATGAAAAATTTTGTCTATAAAAGGACAGGATGTTTTAGAAATTCAAATGTTTTCAATTGAGTTGATTATAAATATATATATATATATATAAATATATATTTATTTTTTCAAACCAATTTGAAATAAAATCCGGGAATTTGAATTCTGAAATTAAAATTTAACTTGTATAAGTTTAATAGACTGGAGTAGTGAAAACGTATCAAATGAATTGAAATTTAACTTAAATTAAGATTAATAAAACTGGATTGAACTAGAAAGAATTCCGAATGAAATTAAATAAAGAAAAATGTTGAGATTCAAATTATTAATATGAATTCGACTTATGAATAAGCAAGTTGAACATATATTGGATGTTGATAATTTAAATTGAATTGTGATAAATTTGGATTCAAGTATAATAAGTGGATTGACTTAAACAGAAATCATACTTGAATTAATAGAATCGAAGTGAACTAATCAGAAGTTGATTAGAGAGTAAAAAACTGGAAGTTGGATTGATTTGAAACCAACTGGAAATGGATATATGTATACTGAGTAGATATTGAATGGAAGAAAATGCAAGAGATAGAATTATGCCCGACAAAAAGGTACATGTTTACAATACTACTTGGGTTTGATGGTTTTATGAGCCTATAAGGCAAGCCGCTTGGCTTTCTGATTTTCTTTCGGACTGGAGAAGGCCTAGAAATGCGAGTTGTGGTTGTATCGATTGAGCCATTCAAAGGAGAAGCTGACGAAATTTTTCGAAAATTTAAAGAGTTAGAAAATTTTCAAGAAAATTTTGATAATTTAAAATTGAGTGTTAATTGTAATTGAAATAATGAAACCGGAATTGGTTAATAAAATTCAAGTGGAATAATAATTGAATTTAAAATCAATTGGAATGAGTGTGAATATGCAGAAGAGCATATGGATTGAAGGCTAGAATGTGACGATGGATTGTCCAAAAAGGATGAATAGATCATTTGGAAAGAATTATTAATGGTCAAGTATTGGTACGAGAATTCGAAGGTTGGGTAAGAACTGGGTTATGAAGGGATGGAATATAAGGTTTCAACTAAGAAGGTTATCAGGAGTTAAAGCTATAACATTTTACTTCTTAGTATTTTCGGGGACGAAATTCCTTTAAAGGGAGAGAAATGTAACGACCCGTGTTTTTATGTCGTTGAATTTCAATTTAAATATAATTAAATATTGGTTTTAGATTTGAACATGATATTAACGACGTATCTTTTTATTTAAATTATAGATTTTTCCATAATTTATTTTATTTGAAAATGAAAAATAAATAAACAACTTCTCGTTAACGTATTTTAAGCGCAATATCAGTGTTCTCGAAATTTTATAATATAAATTATCTTGTCTATTCAAATATAAATTATCAGTGTTCTAAAAAAATAACGAGCATAGACTTCAAATAGCAATCATCTTGTAAATTGTGATTAGCTTTAAAAATCGTCACTTGCTTTATGCATGTCGTTTAAGCCAGCAACAAACTCGTGTCATATGGCTAGTATATAAGGTTTTAGTCAAAATTATTGATGTCAAAATGTCTAAGGAAAATGAGGAGGGATAAATTAGGTTTCATATCATAGAATATCTAACCGAAGAAGATATGTATGTAGTGTAGTTTACATTATCAGCCAACCTGGCATATCTGCACTGAGTCAAATAGTGCAGTAAAAATTTATTATCAATTCTTTGAAAATCTGAACTATCTCAGCAGGATATTTATTTACTTCGTGCTGCATTCAAAACATCTTCGCTTGGATCGATCTGCAGACTCATTTTCTTTGTTTATTCTTCCATCTCAAAATATGCATTCTCCTCCTCTCTCACAACAGTGCAAAACAAAGCCACTGTTGCTTCTTCTCCTTTCTTCTGATAATGTCATGTGTTTAAAATCCAATAACAAATCAAAACTAAAAATAAAATAAAACAAATCTTATAAAATCTGGACACATGCTACTATTAGCCAAAATTTACGGCTTTCCTTGTCTTCGTTCTTTCCAGCTAGCGTAAATATATATACACTGAAAAATCTTACCCAATCTTTCACAAAACATTTCACTTTTTACTGCCTGCAAATGAACGTGGTCCAGGTAAAACATTTCGGCATAGATATATATGTAATAAATAAAAAGATCACTGCAAATCTCGTACTGTACAGTAAAATAAAAATAAACGATTCTACCTCATCGTGAAAAGTTCAGACAGCGCGCTCTCCACGCTTTTCAATTTCGTGTTCTCCAAACCAATGGTTCCGTGCGTGCCAAGATATTCTCTTTATAAATACTGGTCCTTACTCTCATTCTCAAACAAAAAGCAAACCCACTCTCACCGTAATCCCCAAATCTAACTTCATATTCTCGTTTCTTACCTCCCTACTAACATTCCTTTTAGTAAAAATAATAACATGAGAAATCAAATGAAAATCAATCGCTTTGGATCGGATTGAAGTGTCGAGTGTAAGGCGTATTCGAAAACTGAAATCGGAAATTGAAGGGCTGGCTCCTGTCAGCAATGTTCGTGATTGCCGGAGGCGGCTCGTGTAGGGGGAGCTCAGGGTGGTCTCCGGTGTCGAGATGTTGGTCTATGGGGTGGAGTTTTATGGGTTTTCTGATCCAACAGTGGGTCATTGAGGTTTGTGTTTCCAGGCGAGTTGATGAAAGTGGGGCGTGCCGGCAGTCTTGACGATGTGGAGTCTGACGACCCCAGTGGCGATGGTAATTGGTTATTAAAATGGAATTTTGTTCGGTGATTTTTCTAGAAGGAGCATTGATGAGTTTGGAGGGGTTAAAGTATATAAACGAAGTGGGTTTTTTCTGTATTGTGGTGGTGGGATGGGATTTGCATGTACTATTGTATGAGTTGAGGTAAGCTGGTGTTTTTTTCCAGTTCGAACAAGGTGGGAACGTGGAATTGGGACTGTAGAAGATATTGAGGTGCAGATGGATTGTTTTTTTGACAAGGTTGTGAATGAAGAAAGAAACGATAGAGTTTGGGTTAGTGAAAGAGGTGCAGGAATGTCTGTGCGTTAATGATAAAAGGGGAGGCCAGTAGGATGTTCAAACTGAATTGGGTGGGAATTCATATTTGGTAGGGAAGCGGGAGTTGAGATTTTTAGTACGAGATGGTGAAGGATAGGGAGTAGTAGCAGGCCATTTTGTTTTGTAAGAGGGAGAAGAATAGTAGAAAGGAACACAATAGTTTGGAGCAGAATTACGGTTAAAGGCAGCAGGCTTTGAACTTGCTTTGTTAGTGAAAGTTCAAAGATTTTTGATGAAAAAAAAAAGAATATTTCTAGCGTGCATGTATTTTAATCTTTGGATGAAAAAGGCCATGGTTTTATTTGATCACATGAACAAACAGGCCTATGAAAAGGATGCTGATTGGAATCAGTAAGGAAGTGTCCAGACTTATGTGTGTTTGATGGTCACATGTTTTGTGATTGTCAATAAAAGACAGAATACTTAAAATATTGCTAAGATCAAAGAAGATGAAGGATAATGTGATGATGATCAAGGCGCTGGTTCAGACGTGGTGTGTAGGCAAGCTTCCGCTGAGAGGGAAAAGAAAGCTTATATATATCCAATGATGTGGTAACAAAATAATCAACTAAGTTTTAAATTAATTAAATAATTTTACTATATATATAATCAATAGCTTAGAAAATGTATAACTATCTAATATGAAAACAGAATCTAAAAACCAGTAACATGGGAATTATGACTACGGGGACTTTGTTGTGGAACTGAGGTGGCTGAGAACAGAGCTCCTGGAATTACACAATAAAATCAAACGCTCGTTTGATTTTAATTGAAACAAAAGCAGATTCATCAACTACGAACCAAGGTAAGTAAACTCACCAACTCTAGCCCTTTTATATTTTTTTAAAAATTTATATATAATAATTTTATATGGTGTGTTGGTTGATTGAATGGATGGTTGATGAATTGGTTGAAATGGTTGAGTAGTTAAATATATTTAATCGTTGATCGAATATTGATCTGTTTATCCCGATACCTTATATTGGAATTGAAACTGATGTTGTTTACATTGATTAACATCTGTGGATGTAGGGAAACAGGTTGGAGGGACCCAACTGGGGTCCCCAATATTTATATTACCGTTTTTTCCTTGATTGTGATATATGATGTGTTATATAATATGTGATTGGATATGTTATGTTTGAAATACCCTGGCCCTAGAAAGTTGGTATTTTAAATACCGTAAAATATTTCCGAATATGGAAAAGGAAATCGGGATTTAAAATGGAATTTATTTCCAAAATAGAAATAAAATTTTTCATAGATTTGAAAATACAAACCTGTTCAACTAGAAAATCAAGAAGTTGTTTTTAAATGAAAGTATAAAGTGAATTATTTATCAATGGATGTGAAATATAAATTCAAATTTTGAATTTTTATGGAAAAGTGCAAATCGATTTTGAAACCAATATTTGAAATGAGATTTGAACGTAACAAATTATAAGGAAATTTTTAAATGAGATTTTAAATGAGTTAAAATAAAAGAATGAGATTTGTATGGAAAATTTTGAATAGAAGTTATAAATAGAATTTGGGTTTAAAATATTAACTAATATACGAAATCAAACTGACTGATTATATATACAGAAATATATTCACAATTAATGTGAATAATGGTTTAAAGAAAATATTTTGCAAATGAAACATCTCTAAAGGAAATTTAGATATATAACAAAAATGAATCCAGATTGGAATTGAGTGAAAAGGGAAATCGTTTTAAAAAGAAAATGATGAGTTCGTTCAAAATTTGGAATATAAAATAGAGTGTGATAACAGACTGGAATGGCTATAAAGGAATTTATTAATGATTTAGAAATGATAAATTCAAAAGTGAATATTGAATTTGAATTAACCTGAAATGGTAGAGAAACTCCGAAGTTCGGAATGTAAATCGAATATAGATTATTCGAGAAAGAGTTATTTATTGGAATTTGATTGTATCGAATTTAGGGAAGTATTTATTTTTACGTTCCATTTGAATCAAATTTAATTATTTATTTATTTACTTATTAATTTATTTATTGAAATTAATAAGTACAAGTTATATGTTTATAAACCAAATATTTGGAAATAATGATGATATGCTATCGTTATAATAAATGTTTTGGAAATCTAAACAGCGATTATAACGCTGTTGTTATAGTAAATGTTTGGTAAATCTAAATAGTTATTATAACGCTGTTGTTATAATAAATGTTTTGTAAATCTAAACAACGATTATAATGCTACCGTTATAATCAATGTTTTTCTGTAAATGAAGTGTATTCTTAGATTGAATCTGAAAATCGCGTAAGTGATGTTTTGTTTGAAGTTATGAACTTTGACTATTTCAATGTTGAGAATGTTGTATAATTAAGGT
The DNA here is from genome assembly GCA_030737875.1 of Allium sativum. Taxonomy (NCBI): domain Eukaryota; kingdom Viridiplantae; phylum Streptophyta; class Magnoliopsida; order Asparagales; family Amaryllidaceae; genus Allium; species Allium sativum. Next base: position 339,439,994 of record CM060920.1, on the reverse strand, counting down.
CTGAGAGGTAATTGTACCTAACTTGATTGACTTCATGATTGATGGAGGAATGGTTAAGGTTCGATAGTGAAGATTGGTTAGCAATATGGTTAGTAATAAATGATAAATGGGTTGAGTTATAATAATGATGTTTTTATAACATCGTGTTAATTCAGAGGATTTGAAATGTATTCCCCAAATAAAATGAGATATTCTCTACGCATATAAAATGAAATGAATTGGTCAACGAGGGATGAAGTAATGGAATATGGAAATATTTTCCGATATTAATAAGGTATATTTTCTAAATATAAAAAATAAGGATCCGTGAATATTTAGGAATGTTTTCTAACTCGAGTGAGAGATTTTTTCTCGAATAAAGAAATTAGGATATTGGAAATGTTTTTCCAAAATTCTAGAGAGAAAATAGAGCTTTGAAAGGATACGAATGATGGAAAATGTGATTTTGAATCGATAATATAATAAGGAACTAATATAAAAAGGGGACAGTGTTGTTTTATGCTTGATCGGTAGAATTTCCAAATGGGAAATAGGACCGTTGATTGTATGCATGTTTCTTTGATAGTTAAATCACCGACTGTCAAAGTTTTGCTTTATTTTATACCTTCATTGTCAATACGGAGAGACCAGGATCAGGTTTAATATCTGAAAACCAGTTCGTGTTGGCATAAGCGTTACGAATATGCTGAATATAATTGAAGACGGAGTAAAGTGCAAGGGCTGTTCTGTTAACCCTAGGTAGAAATTGCCCAAGATGGATTAATAGAATGGTGCCTTCAGTTTTTCCAGTCCCAAGACAACATATATGGACGAATGTCTGATGACGTGACATCAAAAGTAAATGATGATAAGATGTGCTAAAAGATAATCGTGACCTCAAGCCTCACCACCTGGGAAATGTCAAAAATCGGGCAGGCAGCATGGCCATGTGGGTCATTCCCATTAGAGGTACTATTACCTGATCTAGAGAAAATTCATTTGCTTCTTATTCTATTCGCTGCTGTATGCTTTCGGTAACGGTTGTTGATCACAACCATTTGTGATAATATGCTCGGTACACTCAAGCTAAATGAGTGGCCAACCATGTGTGGGCTGGGTTGCAAGACGTTCTTGTTGAACTCAGTGTATTCCCCTCTAGAGATACACTAATGGAAGGTGGTTCCATACCTTGTCATGTTGGAAATCCAATATCCAATAAGCGACCTGCGGTTTCTGATTTTATACTATGTATGGGGAGTGTGAGATGCAAGCGTTCTGCTATTTGGTAATTTATTTGATTAGACATTTTTATAATATCACTGGATTTTCGTATCAAAGTGTTTTGGGTTATAGTAAGGTAAAAATCTTCCATGTTTATGTGTGGGTTGGTCTTACTATTTTCCTTTCTTTCAAAAGGATTTTTCAAAGTTAAACAATATGGTTGGAGTTTACTCGCACCAGTCCCATGACTGACCCAGAGTTTATTTTGTTTGTTTTCCCTAAACTCTTGGATGCCCAAATTTGTACGAGCAGTCAAGTAATCGGGATTTTACAGATTCACTTGGAGGAATTGAAGCAGGAGGCTTCGCCATTTAGCTATAGACTATCATATTTTTCCGCTATATATTATGTTCGTATCTGGAAATAGGTGTTTATAACTGTTCTAGAAATAGTTGTTTTGCTCTGATGATGTTACGTTTATATAAAGTTACTGAATTGTATTTCAAAGTTTATGTTATCTAATATATTTTATTCATTCCGCTGTGAGTTTGTGATCTCCGTTTTCTTCTATTCTAATATTTCTTTCTTTTTATTTCTCATCCTCTAACTTCTTTCTAATAATTTTTCGTATTTCTGTGCAATTTGGGTTGGACGTGTGGTGTTATTAGTCGACTCAAAGAGTACGGAAATTCGGGCCTTTACAAGAGTGTAGAGAGAAGAAGTTTAATGAAAACAGAATTGATTCGATAGAGTATAAGTGTAGAAATCATAAAAATGATAAAGAATAATGGTGTAATGAAAGGAGATGAAGGCGGAAAAGAAGAATTAATAAAAAAAATTCAAAATCAGCCCATATTTATAACATTTGAAAGGTTGCAACATTTCTAAACCATCACAAATAGTGAAAAGACATTTCCTTTCAATTTTGAAAAAATGACAGTTATATGTCGACATATACATTTACAAAATCGAAATTTGAATATTTTTCAAGTGTTTTCATATGTAAATAATTTTGGAAATTCTTGAATTAAAATATAGTGTTATAAATAAATATTATAAAGTAGAAAATCATATGAAAACATAAATATAAACATATTTATAAAATTATAGAGTTTAAAACAATAACTATATTTATCTTGAACTCTTGAAATCTTGAATATTCATGAGTCTTGAATCATCTCTGAATTCTGAATCTCTAACATCTTTAAACTGTACAGTCTTCAGTAATAATTCCTGTGTATAACTCTTGCATATGTTTATATATTTTCTAGACAAAAGTGTTAGTATATATTTTATAATCAAATTATATTGAAATAAGGTTGTTGTCATCAAAAATCCATTCTCCAACAACAAATTTGTAAATTGCTAGGTACAGTGATGGCGTTTTTTGACTAACAATGATATGAACATCAACGGATATTTTTACTTTAATAATTATGGCAACTGATGTGTAATTTAATCTACTTTAAAGGGATGTTGTAACACCCCACCTCCATTAAGGTCACTCACAAAGGGAATGCCTTAACTTTGGTCGAGCGTTTTAGTAGACAGAACATAAGTTTACAAGACAGATAAACAATACTGTAACTTTATTGCAGCGGAAAACAGAAATCAGTTTGGTTACATCTTTACCAAAAACTCAAGTACATAAATATCAGTCTTGTTCAGAAAAATCATCAGAGTACAAAACTTTAAAGTCGTAATCCCCACAGAAGCTGCCATAAAGAGTCAAGCCATACTTTAAGCACTCTGAGTACTTCAAGCAGAAGAAATCCGGATCAAGCTAAAGTATTCCCTCCTTGGAAAACCTGGGGGGGGAACGGAAGAAAAGGGGCAAAAACAAGCAAGGTCAGACATAAAGTCTGGCAAGTCCAGTGACTTTCAGCATATGAACAGATAATAATAATCATGGCATGCAAATTAAAACTGGATGAGGGATAACAGTAACAGGAGTAGCAGATGTACTTAGGTTAAACAGAAGAAACAGAATAATATTACTTTTCATTTCTCTGCACTAATACTAGTATAACAGGATTAGGGGTCACCCTAATGTCTAAACTGAAGCAGAAACAGGAACAGAATAATTTCCACAGAAACAAAAAGCTAATAATGGGCCTTACCACCAGAACAGAAACAGACAGAAACAGAATGTTAATAATGGGCCTTTACCACCCGAAAAGAAATAGACAGAAACAGAATGTTAATAATGGGCCTTTACCACCCGAACAGAAATAGACAGAAACAGATTACTCCCTACGGAAACAGAATGTAGAATTAGGTGTACACTAGTAAATGGGCCTTTACCACACGAACAGACGGTACCACGCAGACAGGTGTTGCCACCCAATAGAAACAGACGGTACCAACAAAAACAGACAGAACTAAGTGTACCCTAAAACCCTACACCAAGCGATCGGCTCCCTAATACATAAATACCCTGTGTCGGCCCCACAGTAGGGTGTATCACTCCCTAAAGTGACAACCAATTGGCACAGACCTATTTACCGATGTCACGACATCTTACATCCACAGAGGCAGGTCGGGATCCATGCACGCACATGACCCGGTTGGAATGCACCATCAACACCCCTCGCCATTATCAGAATGAACCACTTATAATTAGTTCAGTAAGCGTGCCCGGACCCTACCTACTGTTGGGTCAAAGTTTTGATACCAAAAAGTTACTGGCTAATATGGGTCCCAAACAACAGATGACACAAGTAATTTCCCTCCTAACCTTGTGTCCCCAGACTAACAGATTTCAGATTAACTTGTTTACAAGTTCAGACATACAGAATTCAGATCAACCAGTTCACAGATCAGACAAGTTTTCAGACTAACAGATCAGATATACAGGTTTAACAGATTACAAATTTGTCTAAATTTGTAATTGGGCCTACAGATTCACGAAACAGGTTTTATTAAATTCATCAGTCCGGTTGGTTAACCCTATTTACCCAAAACGTTTCAGACATCATACTTATCCCAGATTTTCATTAATTATATATTAATGCCCAGACCTCTCACATTAGACTGACAGTTTGCGGCTACTGGTTAGGCCGGTTGGTTCCTGGCAGGTTTCTGCCACAGACTGAGTCTAACCTCGGGTTTCAAGCACGTTATGACTAACTTCTCACATTAGAACCTATTGTTTGCGGCCATTGGATGTGCCGGGCGGTTCTGGGCTGAATTACGCCGTAAACTCATTCTAACCTCGAGTTAGCCATGTCTATCTTTGCGGCCAATTAATTAATAATTTACTATTTATGCCCACACCTAATATACATGTCAATTATTCATAACTATAGCCAATTCAGATTATGTCAATAATAGACTAAATATATCTACTCAACAGATATAGCAGATAACAGATTTCGCGGATTAGGCGACTTAACGGATTTAGCGGATTAAGCAATTTAGTAGATTTAATATATAACAGATTAGGCATTTTCAGCAGACTTAGCAGATGACAGATTTAGCTGATGAACAGGTCTTAGCAGATTAGGCAATATAGCAGAACTAGCAAATTAGGCAATATAACAGAACTAGCAGATTAGGCAATATAACAGATTTAATCATTCCTTAAAGTTTCATAAACATATCTTGCCTAATTATAAATTTGGCCTAAGTTTACATGCCTAAATAGTTGTCATGATTCACAATATGATCATGTATATCACGTTTGCATTGAATTTACATGGCACGGATTATGGTCATAATTCACCATATTACACATGTCCCAAATTTAGTTAAACTTGCCTAGTACAAGAGATTCACATATAAATTATACCAAATATAGCCATCGATTTCAATGCATGTCATATATTCAAAAATCTCCCACTTAGGTGTTATTCACATTTAATAGTTATCAAATCTTAATATAGATCTTCCCACCTAAGTCATATTCTCTTTTTATCTCAAGTCATGAATTGTTATATAAACAATATGCCCAACAATCTAGAAATTTAAATTATAACAGATCTTAATTCAAAATATGTGTTATGTCCAATGTCTCAAGTCACATGTTAACATACAATGGTTCCTCTTCTTCCAATTCACAGAATATGCATAGATCTAAATCTATTCTACAACCTATGTCCATTTAGTCACAGATTAGTCATGTCCAATTGTGCCAACGTTCATTCTTTATCCCAAAATTTAGCGTTTGTGCATTAATTTCTTACGAGATTCGGCGCAGGCTCGTAGTAGCCTGGCTATAGAACAGAAAAAAAGAGATACAGGATAAGATAGATCTAAACAGAACAGAACAGTCATAACCTCAAATTCAGATTTACAATTCATGTCACATTCATAATTAACGTTTATAGTGGAAAATAACTGTACTTGCCTTGATTGGATTAAAGAAGAAGAAGAGTTGCAGTTGTTCTCTTTTAATTTCAATCAGTTTGGAAGAAGATGCTTTAGTCCTAGTTCCAGTTCAGATTTTAGCAGAGTAGCGACGCCATTTTTATTTTTAATTAGATCAGAGGCAGAATATAGACAGAATGAAATGGTGTGGAGGTGATGAGGCTAGGGGGCTGTTTATATAGGTTTAGAGTCATGAATCCGGTCAGAAAATTGGCCAAAAACATCAGAATGCATCAGGTTCAGAAAGTGGGTTTCGGGAGCAGGTCGACCCCCAGGTCGACACTATGGTCGACCTGGTCTGGGAGAGGTCGACTACCCAGTCGACTGGGTCTGGGGTAGGTCGACTACCCAGTCGACCACCCAGTCGACCTGGGTCCTGGGCGGGAAATTTCCCGCCCAGCCCGCTTCTGGGTTTGAATTCGAATTTGAATTCGAATTTTCGAGCTGTTTTCGATTCTGAAATTTTCTGAAACTTCGGAGGGCCATATCTCCCTCATACGGACTACGTTTCTCGAAAACTCGGACTCGTTTCCAAGCAGAATTTCGAGACGAACGCAATGGCGCAACCCGTTTCCCTTGATTCTTATTTTAAAATTTAATTATTCTCTGATTTGTTACTTATACGATCACAGAAAATACGGGGTGTTACATTCTCCCCTCCTTAAAGGATTTCGTCCCCGAAATCTTCAAGATGAGAAGATTGTGTCCTACTATCCAGTCATCCATCTACTCAACCATCATCCACAAGCATCCATTGTCCTTGTATGAACATGTGCAAAAGTGTGTGTACATGTTCCTTATCTAATGCAAAGATCAGGCGGCCACTGATTCAGTTGACCTCCTTAATGCGAATTATGTTAGTGCCATGAGTCCAACATGTATGAAATTTTCCTATTTGATACATATCATTCTTATATGAGTGACAACCATTCATTCATATGCAACATCCATGTGATGAGTCAGTCATTTTGCATTCACAGAAATTGAAAATGCTCACACATCCATATGCAGTATGAGAGTGTTTTCGAGCCGATCTAGTGCCTAGCGTGTGTATATGCATCCACGAGCAACCACTTGCATCCACTTGCAACCATCAAACATAACATGTCTCAAACACATGTTTACACCCATCAGTTTCTACCTAAAGTTTGAAGATTCGATCGATAGTCAAATGATGGAAGCGAGTACAGATAAAACAAAAACTTGGTTTCCCTTAAACCTTGGTTGAGAGACAAACTCCCTTAAGTACCAACCCCGAAGACCGAAATCAACATCGGATTGATACCCAGAGGATTACCTCTTTAGACAATGTCAAAACTGGAGATCTCAACCTTATTAGAAATATTCAGATATTTACAGATTACCAGTACAGATCAGATTACTAAATGATTCTTAGGAAACTTAGCATGATAAAATCCAGAATGTATGTGTCATAGTCAACTTAACACTCAATACAGATACCCAACTTATCACAATTGAATGAGTCATAACCCTTATGGGTCTGAGTCTACAACGGAATAAAAAACAATACTAGTATTCAAGTGCAGAGTATCGATTACAGAATCAAAATGCCAGAATCAGAAAAGAGTTTTAACTCAAAAATCAGATAAAGAAATTAAACCTCCTACAGAAAGTTTTCCTACTTCTATCCTATCCACTATCCTCGAGAGTGTTCGCCTGCCTTCCAGAAGTTGGTCCTGCCCTCTGCCCTTGCCCTCGTTTCTTCGGACAGTCCCTAGTGAAGTGTCCCATCTCACCACACTTGAAGCAAGTGCCCTTTCTTTTCTGCAATCCTTGTTCGGATGAGTCGAGCTTCCACAAGTAAAGCACTTTTTCTCCTTCTTATCTTCAGACTTTTCACCCTTCTTTTGTGTTTCCTTTTTGGGCCATGCTTTCTTGTTCTGTGGTTCTTCCTTCTTTGCCTCTTTCTTTCCGTTGTCTTCCTCGTGCAGTAGTGCCATATCCACCAAACTCTCGTAAGTAGCTCCCATGGGTACGTGGGTCATGGCTAGGCTGTGTAGTGGCTCGTTCAATCCTTTAACAAAACGGAGAGCCTTTTTATGCTGGGTGTTGACTAAATCTAGCCCAAACCTGGCCAGTTGGTTGAACTGATTGATGTATTCCCTGACCGTCATACTTCCTTGCTTAAGAGATAAGAACTTTTCCAATTGTAGACTTCGTTCAGCTTGCGAGAGGAATTTCGTCTCAAACCTTGTTTTGAAATCCATCCATGTTTCAACCGGCCTCTCGGCGTTAGTGATTTCCCACCAGTAGGAAGCTTCGTCCTTGAGCAACCAGACCGCCAATTGTACCTTCTGCCTATCGTCCATCTCGAAGATACCGAAAAGATCCTCAGTTTCCTTGAGCCAGTTCCTCGCTTCTACGAATGATTCAGTTCCCTTGAAATCCTTTCCACCATGGCCCTAAAATCTCTACAGATCTTTGAAAAAGCGATTGCATGAGGAGGGGGCGGAGGAGGAGGAGGAATCGCTGCAGCTGGAGGAGGAATATCTGTTGGGCCTGCATCGTTGGCCCTAGCCTCTAAGTACCTCCTGAACAAGCCAGGTATTGGCACACCTTCTGGAAAGTTAAGATTCCCAAACATGCTGGAATGAAAGAAAAAGATTTAAAACGGAGAACGGAAAAGATAGATATATGGCTCTTTGGGGATTATGTTTTTCAAAATTATTTTTGAAAATACTTCCTTTTTAAAACCTTTTTGAAATTAGCTTTCAAAAACTTTATCCAATCTGGTAACCTTCAGCTCTGATACCAAGTGTAACACCCCACCTCCATTAAGGTCACTCACAAAGGGAATGCCTTAACTTTGGTGGAGCGTTTTAGTAGACAGAACAGATGTTTACAAGACAGATAAACAATACTATAACTTTACTGCAGTGGAAAACAGAAATCAGTTTGGTTACATCTTTACCAAAAACTCAAGTACATAAATATCAGTCTTGTTCAGAAAAATCATCAGAGTACAAAACTTTAAAGTCGTAATCCCCACAGAAGCTGCCATAAAGAGTCAAGCCATACTTTAAGCACTCTGAGTACTTCAAGCAGAAGAAATCCAGATCAAGCTAAAGTATTCCCTCCTTGGAAAACCTGGGGGGAAACGGAAGAAAATGGGCGAAAACAAGCAACGTCAGACATAAAGTCTGGCAAGTCCAGTGACTTTCAGCATATGAACAGATAATAATAATCATGGCATGCAAATTAAAACTGGATGAGGGATAACAGTAACAGGAGCAGCAGATGTACTTAGGTTAAACAGAAGAAACAGAATAATATTACTTTTCATTTCTCTGCACTAATACTAGTATAATAGGATTAGGGGTCACCCTAATGTCTAAACTGAAGCAGAAACAGGAATAGAATAATTTCCACAGAAACAGAAAGCTAATAATGGGCCTTACCATCCGAACAGAAACAGAAAGAAACAGAATGTTAATAATGGGCCTTTACCACCCGAACAGAAACAGATAGAAACAGAATGTTAATAATGGGCCTTTACCACCCGAACAGAAACAGACAGAAACAGATTACTCCTTACGGAAACAAAATGTAGAATTAGGTGTACACTAGTAAATGGACCTTTACCACCCTAACAGACGGTACCACGCAGACAGGTGTTGCCACCCAACAGAAACAGACGGTACCAATAGAAACAGACAGAACTAAGTGTACCCTAAAACCCTACCCCAAGCGATCGGCTCCCAAATACATAAATACCCTGTGTTGGCCCCACTGTAGGATGTATCACTCCCTAAAGTGACAACCAATTGGCACAGACCTATTTACAGATGTCACGGCGTCATACATCCACAGAGGCAGGCCGGGATCCATGCACGCACATGACCCGGTTGGAACGCGCCATCAACACCCCTCGCCATTATCAGAATGAACCACTTATAATTATTTCAGTAAGCGTGCCCGGACCCTACCTAATGTTGGGTCAAAGTTTTGATACCAGAAAGGGTTACTGACTAATATGGGTCCCAAACAACAGATGACACAAGTAATTTCCCTCCTAACCTTGTGTCCCCAGACTAACAGATTTCAGATTAACTTGTTTACAAGTTCAGACATACAGAATTCAGATCAACCAGTTCACAGATCAGACAAGTTTTCAGACTAACGGATCAGATATACGGGTTTAACAGATTACAGATTTGTCTAACTTTGTAATTGGGCCTACAGATTCACGAAACGGGTTTTATTAAATTCATCAGTCTGGTTGGTTAACCCTATTTACCCAAAACGTTTCAGACATCATACTTATCCCAGATTTTCATTAATTATATATTAATGCCCAGACCTCTCACATTAGACTGACAGTTTGCGGCTACTGGTTAGGCCGGTTGGTTCCTGGCAGGTTTCTGCCACAAACTGAGTCTAACCTCGGGTTTCAAGCACGTTATGACTAACTTCTCACATTAGAACCTATTGTTTGCAGCCACTGGATGTGCCGGGTGGTTCCGGGCAGAGTTACACCACAAACTCATTCTAACCTCGAGTTAGCCATGTCTATCTTTGCGGCCAATTAATTAATAATTTACTATTTATGCCCACGCCTAATATACAAGTCAATTATTCATAACTATAGCCAATTCAGATTATGTTAATAACAGACTAAATATATCTACTCAACAGATATAGCAGATAATAGATTTCGCAGATTAGGCGACTTAACGGATTTAGTAGATTAAGCAATTTAGCAGATTTAATATATAACAGATTAGGCATTTTCAGCAGACTTAGCAGATGACAGATTTAGTGATTTACGGATCTTAGCTGATTAGGCAGTATAGCAGAACTAGCAAATTAGGCAATATAACAGAACTAGCAGATTAGGCAATATAACAGATTTAATCATTCCTTAAAGTTTCATAAACATATCTTGCCTAATTGTAAATTTGGCCTAAGTTCACATGCCTAAATAGTTGTCATGATTCACAATATGATCATATAGCTCACGTTTGCATTGAATTTACATGGCACAGATTATGGTCATAATTCACCATATTACACATGTCCCAAATTTAGTTAAACTTGCCTAGTACAAGAGATTCACATATATATTATACCAAATATAGCCATCGATTTCAATGCATGTCATATATTCAAAAATCTCCCACTTAGGTGTTATTCACATTTAATAGTTATCAAATCTTAATATAGATCTTCCCACCTAAGTCATATTCTCTTTTTATCTCAAGTCATGAATTGTTATATAAACAATATGCCCAACAATCTAGAACTTTAAATTATAACAGATCTTTATTCAAAATATGCGTTATGTCCAATGTCTCAAGTCACATGTTAACATACAATGGTTCCTCTTCTTCCAATTCACAGAATATGCATAGATCTAAATCTAGTCTACAACATATGTCCATTTAGTCACACATTAGTCATGTCCAGTTATGCCAACGTTCATTCTTTGTCCCAAAGTTTAGCGTTTGTGCGTTAATCTCTTATGAGATTCGATGCAGGCTCGTAGTAGCCTGGCTATAGAACAGAAAAAAGAAAGAAAGAGATACAGGATAAGATAGATCTAAACAGAACAGAACAGTCATAACCTCAAATTCAGATTTACAATTCATGTCACAATCATAATTAAAGTTTATAGCGGAAAATAACTGTACTTGCCTTGATTGGATTAAAGAAGAAGAGTTGCAGTTGTTCTCTTTTAATTTCAATCAGTTTGGATGAAGATGCTTTAGTCCTAGTTCCAGTTCAGATTTTAGCAGAGTAGCGACCCCATTTTTATTTTTAATTAGATCAAAGGCAGAATATAGACAGAATGAAATGGTGTGGAGGGGATGAGGCTAGGGGCTGTTTATATAGGTTTAGAGTCATGAATCTGGTCAGAAAATCGGCCAAAAACATCAGAATGCATCAGGTTCAGAAAGTGGGTTTCGGGAGCAGGTCGACCCCCAAGTCGACTATGGTCGACCTGGTCTAGGGGAGGTCGACTACCCAGTCGACCTTGGTCCTGGGCGGGAAATTTCCCGCCCAGCCCGCTTCTGGGTTTGAATTCGAATTTGAATTCGAATTTTCGAGCTGTTTTCGATTCTGAAATTTTCTGAAACTTCGGAGGGCCATATCTCCCTCATACGGACTCCATTTGTCGAAAACTCGGACTTGTTTCCAAGCAGAATTTCGAGATGAACGCAATGGGTCAACCCTTTTCCCTTGATTCTTATTTTAAAATTTAATTATTCTCTGATTTGTTACTTATACGATCACAGAAAATACGGGGTGTTACAGAAATTGTAAGATAACTTGAGATTTACATTTCTTTACTCACTACATGTATCAACTATAGCTTCACCAATGGTGTATCTGTTTCAACTTTTGCACCTTCCAAAGTTTACAATCTCATCATAGTTCGAATGGTGTTAGCTTGCATAGTTTGACCAACTTTTCTGTTGCTACGAGAAGTAAAAACGCATGGAGGTTGGGGTTCTCGGGTGCTCATATAAAGATAGGATTTCCGCCTATTACTCTGGTAACAAAGCCTAAAGTATTTGTACATGGAACATGATGGAAGTAGAACCGATGAGGAAGCCTTTGATTCAAGCTGGCCAGGTGTCCTTCATTTCATCTACAGGTATTGCCATGAGCTGCTTATTTATCCTTCAATTGGTGTTATGTGCAATTTGGAACTGGCAATGGAAAATTGTTGCATTTTATTTTGTTTTGTTTTGGTGTTTAAAATTAACTTTGTATGTTTAAGTTATATTTGTCTAGTCTGATCGATAAGTAGATTTGATATAACTGCGAGTCTTTAAGCTGTTACTACCGGGCGACTAAAAAAAAGGAGAATTTGAATATATTCCTTCAATGTCGTTAAGTTTCCAATATATTTCGAACTGTAAATTGGAAACAAATTCATATGTTTGACAATTTGAATTCAGTTTGCTAGTTTTGCTACTTTCATGATTATTATATCACGAGCGTTACCGCACGCGCTTCGCACGTGATCATGATATATGCTTTGAGCGTGAATTACACTTATAGAAATAATATATGTTTACCACATTCAAGTGACTTGCACGAATAATTAATTATATTTTTGCATTAAAATCATATATAATTTATTGGAATTTTTATTTTTAGGTTGCAATATCCAATTTTTATTGTTATTGTTAATTTTTATGTGTATTTTTAATTAATAAAAAGAAATGATGTTGTAAATAATATTCCTTTATTAGATCCTATTTTTCAATGATATTAAAATGTATTACTATTTGTAAAAATGCAGTTTGAATATGTAAAATGATTTAATTGCTAGATCCTTTGTTTAAGTGATTTACGAAGATAAAGATATGTAAGATATTTTTGAAAGTATGATTTTATGATTATTATATAACTAGTAGCGAGAAATAATATAAGCCATTAACAGTATATGATAGCATTTAAAATTTGTTGCAAAACAATCAATACGTTTTAGTAGCATTTTAGAAACGCTACAGAAAGAAATGTAACATGCCATCTGAATTTTTAGTGGCATAAATAAACGCAACGAAAAGTTTTTAGTTGCATAAAATAAACGCAACAGAAAAGCAAAAAGTGACCCCACGTACAGGCCTTCAGTAGCGTTTGCAAAACGCAACTACACTAACCATATGGTAGCATTTATCAAAACAACCAAAAAATCCAAACTTTTAGTTGCAGGATCTGTAGTAGCATTTATTAAAATGCTACAAAAGGTTTTGGTAGCGTTTTCTAAACGCTACTAAAGGCCTTTTGTGGTGTAGTGTATATTTTAACTATTACAATTTTATAACTGTTTTAATAATATTATTTTGATAAAATCATTTTAATAAACTATTTTGTATTAAGTTTAATATATGTACATATTAACTATTTTAAATAATATAATTTACTCTTTTAAAATAAAGTATATTTCCAATCCATACATTTAAGTCCGAATTGATTTAAAATAAAGATATCGGTTAATAATGATATTTGTTAAATATAAATCTAAAAATCTAAATTTAAACTAAGTAATGAACTATTTTCTAATATGAAATTTGAAATTCAAAAGTGAATTCAATGCTAAATAGGTTGAATAAATGATTATAAAGAAATCGATATTTGAAGTTGAAATGATTATGACATTTAAATGTGATTTCAAATTTAATGACCACTATGTGAAATAACCGATTAATTGTTGTTGGATATGAAATTGTTGTTCTTCCATTTGGAGTTGTTGCATCCCTATTTTAAGCTCCCATTGTCGCATATTCTCGTAATGTCGCTCTTTTATTTGGGCATAAGGCATAGTGGATGTTCTAGTTGGAGGTGGATTAAGATTTGAGAAGCCTGATAAAATATTAGCATATTCGTACAATGATTGATAAGAAATAGGCATTATTAAGTGCTAGTAGTTTTAATTAAGGTGATGGGTAGAGCTCCATTTTTTATTCTTATGTTATTACTGAGCAAGATAAGTTACATTGTTGTAGTACATTGAAATGAAATTTCCCTATATGCACATTATTAATCTATTGTACTAGGAATTTCTTCTATGTTGGGTCAAATCACTATCTCATATGCTCTTATTAATGTTAAACCCCTAGAATTTCAAAAAATCATAGTAGACAGTAGAGACCTCGAATGTATACCAGGAAAGTGATGAAGCAAATTTAATTTAATTTAAATGCTAGAAATTAAATGATATGTTGAAGTACTAAAAACAAACGACTAACATGACTTATCATGTAGTGAGCAAAATTTATAAAAATAAACTAGATATAAGAGATGAATAAAAAAGTGGAGAAGAGAACAAAATTTATTCTTAAAGTTAACCTAGACACGTAAGCCAACTATAGCAAAGTTCATAAGCTTCTTGACTGATGAATTTAGTTTCATGTTCCTATAATTACTGTGAATCAAAAGTTATTCGAGTTGATGAGAAGATTTTTTTCGTCTTCAACCTATTCGATAGTTTTCAATACCAATTACAAGCTATCATAAAATTGCCATAACTTTTTTTGGTTTCCAAACATGACCGCCTGCGTCTTCGTACAGTCAGGAAAAATGTTATAAGCTTCGATCATTAGGTTCCAAAACATCATGGATTGCAACTATATTTATATGCCACATCATTTCATGCTTGCGATCAATCTCAACATATGATTTTATGAGTATAAGCAACTTAGAAGAAGACTAAGTATTGACGGACATTTTAGTTTTAAATTTTGTGTTTAAAGTATTGAATATAAAAGGAAACCATTTATGTAAGTCCCGTATTTTTTATAGCCAAATATTTAATTTATTTATTTTTAAAAATATATTTGGAATATTAATGTATTTTAATATTGAATTTGTTCATTAAACCGAAGTGTTAACGTTAATTTATTTATAATTACAAATCGAGCTCGAAATGGCATGGCAGTTCTTAATATGGATTTTTGAACTTTAACTGCATATACAAAATCCGATATAAGTTGGAATTATGTGAAACTAGAATCGTCCGGATCGATTTGATTATAATTTTCTAATGTAAGGGAAAATGGAGATTTCATCTTAAAAATAGTAAGTTATGTCTAATTCAAATTTTCAAATAGTCGCTATGGAAATCGTTATTAAAATATAACGTTTATTTAATATTTTAAAAGGATTTTAATATAAATAGGGCACCGTTTAAACTCAAACTGATGATGGTAACTCATATAGCTTATATTTGAAGCTGCATATATTATTCTATTTGGATATTTATGATAATAATACTTTACTATAAATTAATTGAATTATTTGGAAATTTAACTCTATTTATTCGATATTGTATAGGCGGAAAAAGAATACCGTATATAAACGAGCATACCAAAACAAATACAAATAAAATATAAAAATTGGTGCCTAACAAAATATTATGAAGCCTACCTAATGTAACGACCCGCATTTTTCAGGGATATAAATAATTTATTTAATTGTTTAGATAGTGGTTTGGTTATTTAAAATGAGCAGAATTAAATAATATTAAATTTTTAGTTAAAATAAATAATATAATAATATATTTAATTTCTGAAATATTCAGAAATACAATATGGTGTGAACTGGATCATCTGTGAAATTTAATTCAGTTTAGAATTGAATTAGAATAACGAATATATTATTTGAACGACAGTTTGAACATATAATTGTATTATAATTAAAATCAAGCTTGAAATGGTGCGACAGTTCGTTATTTGGCGATTCGAACTTTAAACGAGTATAAAAAAGCCGTTTTAAGTCGGATTTCTATGAAACAAGAAAAGTTGGGGGCTGGTGAAGTATATTTTTCTAGTGGAAGAGGAAAATCTGGATTTCGTCATGTAGATTTTGATTTATGTCCAAATCAAATTTTAGAAAACTCGCTGTGGAATTCCTTTATAATTTATAACTATTTATTTATATTAAAATTGAATTTTTCAATACAAATCGAATATCGATATAACTGGGAATTTTGAAATATCGAGTTATAAGTACTAGTTGAGCTGTATGGTATTCGACTATGAATATATACGATAATATTTATTTTTAAATATTTAATTTAATTGTTTTGAAATATATTAAATATTTAAAAAGGGTTATTTAGAGCTTTAAAAATAGTCAGTTTTGCAAACAACCTAAGAATTCGACGAAACTAATTTTGTTGGATATGCAATGTTAAATTATTGCTAGATTTCAATATTTGATATTTTTGAAGCCAGTATGTGGTCGTATGGGATTTTAATGTGAAAAACAATTAGTATTTTGACCTTTAAAAATACACTGTGTGAGCATACGAAGTCGGAATTCGACGAAACCAGTTTCGTTGGATCCGCAATGTCGAAATGTAGCTGCATGCCTATTTTCATGATTTTTGGGTATTGTATGGGATCGTATAGATTTTTAATTTACAAATGAATTAGCGGTTGATTAAAAATGAATATTAAAATATTATATTACTTCTATAAATACCTATACACTGTAAAGACCCGCAACTTCCCCGTAAAGGAAAGTGTCGGATAGTTCGAGAACAAACCACAACAGAACACAAACAGAAGAACGTTTCATTGTATATTACAACAATGCATCAGATTACAAGAATATACAGAGTATAAATAAATATTACACAGAAATATCAGAGATTTAAATTACATTTAAATACATAGCAGCGGAAAATAATACAATACACAACTAGAATGAGATATACGGATACAAAGCTTTCCGGATATCGTTCCAGCTGTAAACCAGGTTCCTGTGAATATAAATCTGCAAAACCAAAACTACTAGCTGCCCGTGTCAAAATAGGGGCACCCAGAGTTTAGGTTAAAACAATAAACTCCAGGTCAGTCATGTGACTGGTGTGAGAACTAAAACAGTTATTAATCTTTATTTTTAAACTTAGGTAAATCAAGGGACCACGCCGTTTAACACGGAACGGGTTTCCTCCCAAGAATACCAGTGCATAAACAAACAGCGCAATGCTAAATAAAGAAAAATGAAGCTGTTATAAGACCCAGGTCCTATCACACAATGCAACGCAAGCCGGGGGATAGGGTTTTCCCTTATAACAGCCAAAGAATGCTTGATACGTTTAAAACAAATCATTTGATACTATTATAAGTGCATAGTGTATAAAACACTTCAAATCATAAGTATCAATCATAGGCGGCATGAACGGCCCATAACACTATGTCGCCATATATAAGTTTACAATCAAAACCGCAAGACGACGTATTGGAAGTTGGGTTATCATTTATGGTATGAACCGAGGCAAGGGGCAAGATCCTCACAGATTCGAGACAATCTAGCCTACCATGTCTCAGGATCAGAGCTCGAGTGACCCTTGGATCGTCAGGGCCGGTCCACCGATGTGGATTAAAAATGCCTGAACACTACGTTTCCCCGCCCTTTGGGGCGCAAGTCTGGTCCGTCAGCCGACCAGAAGCATCGGCCGAAACCGATATAACCGAGGCGCCTCGCAACAGCAACAACCACATAAGTCAAACTCGTCAGCCAGTTCAAGCACTGACGCCACTCATAGCTAGAAAGAAACGCATGCCCTCCCTGAGGTCCGTCTCCCGTTTTTGATTCATACCGGGTGTGATACTCGCGAATCAACGTTACACAAAGCTACGCCACAAAGGCCGTGCTTCGATCATCAACCACAAGACTTTGCTTTTCAACAGAAGCCTTGATCATTTGCCACTTAGGCATGCCACACAGGCAATTCACTCCATGTGATTGATATCCATCGATCTCCAAGTACGTCTGGACGATCACTAACTGTTTCCATCTTCTTGGGTGTACAGCCCAATCAAGATCATCAGTAATTACCCAAACGACGTGAAGACCTCCGGTCTTCGACCATCGTCTTCATCTTCGACTTATCGTCGTATCAGTTATTCAGTATGGGATAAACCCGGTCTTTCCGAATAACTCGCGTATACATTATAAAAGTGTTACACAAACACAACATACGCCTCATTCCAATTCATTAGTCACTAACCGTAAATTAATCAAGAGAATAATTCCCCAAATATTAACCCCGAAGGCCGAAACCAACATCAGATCAATATTCAGAAAACCATTCTACTTAGCTAACCGACAGTTAGTTTCTAATTTCACATTCATAGGGAAAGGTTCCCATTAATTTTATCAAAGATAAATTCTTGAATTTATTCTTTAATCCATTTTTGAATATCAATTCAAACTAGTCGGGATTAGCGAACCTTACCGAAGTAATCATTTGTTTTAATTTCCCAATCCCAACCTACTCATCCCATGAAGTAAAACTGGTAATACTTCATATCTAACACCACCGTGTTATCGGTAAATTCAATTACCATTTCACGTTCAAATCTAATTAAAGATTTAACTATCGCCTGGAGCAAAACTGGTGATACTCCATTTTCGATCTTTTCAATCTAATTAAAGATTCATTAAAACTCCACTTAGTTTTAATCTGTGACTGGGTTAAAGAATCCGTGTCATTTAAAAACACAGTTCACAATAAACCCAAAATCACCTTCATTAATTATCGGGTTAAAGAACGAGTGTTATTTAAAAACACTGTCCACGATAAACCCAAAAATCAATTCCATTAATTATCGGGTTAAAGAACAAGTGTTATTTAAAACACTGTTCACGATAAACCCAAAAATCAATTCCATTAAATTATCGGGTTAAAGAACAAGTGTTATTTAAAACACTGTTCACGATAAACCCAAAAATCATTCCCAATTTAATTCCAATTAAATATCATTTTTAATTGGTACACTTCATTAAATCTAAATAAAAAGATTTAATCTTTTCTCAACTGGGTTCAAGAACAGTGTTAGTGAAGACACCATTCACGACAAACCCAAATCACATTTGATATTCAATATAAGGCTCTGAATAGAAAATATATCGGCTTATATTCAATATCAAATTCTACGATTAACAAATGTCGTATTGAAAATAACGATATAAATATATATCTTTCAAATTTCCATAACAACACCTGTAATATCGCGAATTCCAACATCGAAATATTCCGAAGACAATTTCGATTCAAATCCACTCCAATGCAATCATTGGAAATTTTGGTTACTTTCAAAACCATTTCAAATTCAATTTATTTATTTAAAAATAAATAGAATTATAATTCTAGTTCAAAACTAGTTCATTTCGATAAAAAATCTATTTTTATCTTTTCAAATATGGAGTTTTTCATCCCAAACTTTCACAAATCATTTCTTATGATTTTACACAAATTATTACTATTTTTAATAATTTTATCAAGGCCCGTACAGTCGATTTCCATTAACGGCCATCGAACTGCACTTACAGCGACCTTTTTCGAATTTGATTTGGACGTATCTCCAAATCCAACTGTTAGATTTCAAATTTCTAACATTCATTAGAAAGCTCTTTTCGATACGAACCCAACGGTTCCGGTTTTAGGAGAATCCGACGGTCGGATCTCCCGCAATGTCCGTTTGAAATAAATGGTCGAAATTCACGAACTGCCGCGGCGCGGCGCGTTCTATTCAGGCCATTATATTATATATATAATATATACTTCGTCGATTTCTATTTAAAACGAATTATATAAATAGTTTTAAATTCGTTTCAAAAGCAATTTCAACTTCCTTTTCAATTCAAATCAAAATTGAATTCTTCTTTATAAATTCGTTTCAAAATTCATTTCTATTCAATTCAAATTTCAATTCAATTTGAATTCATTTCAATTCGTTTTCAATTCAATTTGAATTCGTTTTCAATTCAATTCATTTCGAAATCGTTTTCAATTCAATTCATTTCGAAATCGTTTTCAATTCAATTCATTTCGAAATCGTTTTCAATTCAATTCAAAATCGTTTTCAATTCAATTTGAATTCGTTTTCAATTCAATTCATTTCGAAATGAATAAAATCGATATAAATATCGTTTACGTCAAAATGGCGTCAATCCAATCAACACGGCTTCATAAATTTCTATTTTCAATATTCTATTTCGAATATTTCTTTTCTTTCAAAATAGTTGTTATTATCAAAATATTTCGTTCAACACATGACCAATCTCAATGGATGAGTACTGTCAACACATGAACTTTTATTTTATATTGATAAAGATGTAAATTTTATTACTAAAATATTTCGTTCAACACATGACCAATCTCAACGGATGAGTACTGTCAACACATGAATTTTTATTTTATAATATTCTTTGTTTTTCAAATTGGAATGAGGCCCAATCAATTACCATATAAAGTTAATTATATGAATTTTCATACAACACATGTATATAATAACATTGAAAATAATCAACCCTCAACCAAAGTGCACTACACTGTAAAAGCATCAAATATAGATATTCAACGCTTATAACAGCCTGTCAATCTATCGATCGACATATTTAATCAATCAGGATGAGTGAACTTCAAATTTCATCCCAACACCCGTGTGGGGTTTCAAACAATCAAACACATATTTTATTTGTGCTGTTGGGCGATGTGTAAAATTTATCGTCCCAATCAATGTCATTCAAATAAGTGTACATAAACAAACCGTCTGGTTTGTAAATGAATATTTTATTTTATTCACTTCACGTTAAAAATTTATATTTTAACGATAAAACATTTTATTTCAACCTATGAGTTTCTATTCAATTCATTTACACAATAAAATGATATTTTTATTTTTCTAATATATTTTAGAAAATTTCGGCGGCATAACGGCACGATACTAGAAACGGGACAAGGCCTAGCCTTATCCCCGGTCTAGTGAAGGCCCACGCCATTCACACATCAATCAAATCAATTCCATCTCACCAAACAATTCAATTCATTTCAAACAAATAATTCAACTAATCTATGCAACCAAACAAACAAGTCCATGGTCTGTGGACGATTGTGTCGGGTGCTACTAAGCACCGTCTGCATCCTAGTATATATATATAATTAGAAAAGAAATTGAAAGGTGAGAAATTCTCACCGATAGCTATCCAAGCATCTTGACTCTTCTTTGATAGCAATCTTCTTCGTTCTCGTCTTTTGGTCACCTTCGTTATCCGCTTTCACTACATATGTAAGAATCGAATTTTTACTTCGCTTTTCAATATATAACAATCATATTTTTAATTCGAAGTTCAATATATAAAAATCATATTTTTAATTCGAAGTTCAATATATAAAAATCATATTTTTAATTCGAAGTTCAATATATAAAAATCATATTTTTAATTCGAAGTTCAATATATAAAAATCATATTTTTAATTCGAGACAACATTTTTATATACATATTTAAAAATTTACATTTTTAAAACAATGCTATATAATCTAAAAATCTTATCGTTATCCTAAGGTATTTTCTATAAAAATTACCTTTTATTACAATGATATTTAAAATAAAAGCCTTATTTTTAAACTAATGTTTGTTTATTTCTTTATTTATTTTTTTCTTTTAAATCTACATATATATCTGCTATTTTTAAACTAATTATATATATATATATATATATATATATATACACACACAGCTACTATTTATATTTATTTATATATACATTTTTCTATTGTAAAATAAATAAAAAGGAAGCTACCTTCACTGTTAGTTCATCTTCCACCCCATCGGAATACTGAAACAGCCATCAAAACCATCACCTGCTAGGGCTTTGAATAACCGCCTCCACAGGACACCGGACGGCGATCAACGCACGTCACCTCGAAGGCCTTGGGACCTTCTTCCATCGCCGGTTAGGGCAGCGACTTCGAACGCCCCCAGTGCCAGAAAATCCCACTCGAAAATCGCGAGTTTCAAATGGAAAATCCGCCTCCTTAGGCGATGGTGGCAGATCATCGCCGTTGAAGGTGGCGATCTCAAGGAGATGAATAAATTTGTTTTGAAATTTCTTCGAATGGCAAAGTGGATCGGAGGTTATTGCGGAGGAAAGGGAGGAAGCAGATAATCGTTCGTTGGACTTGAGTGGCGGCTGAAACGGGGGGTTTGACCGTTGAAAATGATTTAGGGTTGGTTTGACCCAGTTGACCCTTATTTATATATTTTATTTTAATTACTTATTAATTAATTCTCCAATTGTTTGTTTATCGATCTGAATTCAAAATCAAACCCAACGATTGTTGCCCATAGCGTAATACCCCCATTCCGAACACAATGGGATATGTATCGTAAGCCAATTTGGCCGTTACGATAGGTTTTTCTCAAAATCAAATTATAAATCAGTGTATATTTAATTTTAACACACATTTCAAATTACCGGGGTCACATGCTAACTAGAAAAATTCCCGAAAAATATTTTCTAGCTTCGTATTGACAATACGGTCCTAACAAAACTAGTTTCGTCGAATTCTGAGACCGTTTGAAAAATGGCCAATTTCCAGTCGATTAAAATCAACTGAAACCGGTCAAACGCGTTTTCCTTTGCCACGCTCACATATTGATTCGAAAAATTATGAAATTTGGAATCTAGCAATAACTTAACATCACGGACCCAACAAAACTGGTTTCGTCGAAATCCGAGGTCGTTTACAAAATTGCTATTTTTAAGGGCCTTATATATATAAAAATATATATAAATTCCACAGCGACTATTTCTAATTTTAAACTGGACATATCTTATCATTTCTAAGATGAAATCTCAGTTTGTTAACTTCGTTACAAAGATATAGTTATACAGATTCAAATATTTCTTGTTTCGTTCAATTTTGACTTATATTGGATTCTGTATATTCATTTGAAATTAAAAATCGAATTTTCGAACTACCGCGCCATTTTCAATTCCTTTTATAATAATATATAATTATTATATATTCTAACGACGACATATATAATATACACGTTATAATTATATTCAAAATAAATTTCTCGTCGATATTATTTAAAATAATTCATTTTAAATATTCAAAATTCGCTAAAATTACCAAAATAAAAATTTTAAACTGGCCCAGATTTTCCGGGTTGTTACATACACCCTTACCATAACCCTAAAGTTTTTCTCTTCATAGTCAACGACAGAAATTGCCTCCACCCTCAATACCAACTCATGATCCTTTCAAAAATTAGAACAATTCAAATAAATTCTTAAAAATCACTAAAGTTGTGTATACAGATACCTGCTTGTTTCCTCTCCGACCTGATATCATTTTTCTGTGGTTCGACGTCTTTCTGGATCCCCCCAAAATAGACAGTAGGAACTAGGGCTCACAATTTTAGGATGTAGGTACATCGATGTGTGTTTTGGGTATTGGATTTATGATCGGAGGGGAGAGTAGCAGTGTTTGGCAATTTCCGGGGATGATCGGTCGCTAGGAAGTTCGGTGCTCCTCTGTAGCACTCGCACGAGACTCGAAATCGTGGCTAAGGGGAGAGATTCAAGTTGTGTTTTTGTGGTATAGGAATGGAGAGTTTTCGATGTAGAGTTTTATGGATATTTTTCCATGAATTTAAGAATTGTGATGGGGAAGTTTTGGTTGAAGGAAGCGAACACTGGTAAGAAGGGGGATACGAGTTTCGATCGGGAAGAAGCTTCACTGTTTGAAGCGTGCATGGTCTTGGGCTGATCGGTGAGGAAGTAAGGCCCAATTAGATTATCAATTTAGTTTAATTAGTTTAAATGTATATTAAACTTCTAAATATATTATCTCGGTCATACATTATCAGAATCCGACAAAACAGGATCCATTGGGGTCGTATGGACGAGAGCTACGCACCGGAACTGACTGAGAGTGGATTCGAGCTCGTTACAATTTATGGAGAAATAATTTGTCTGATCAGAATTAACTAACGCAAATCGTTATTTAACAGTTAACGCGAAAAGTGAGTAATCTCACTAACTCTGCTCATTTTATATTTTTATAAAATATTTTTAGAATTTATAAATAATGGTTGTTTGCTGTGTGTTGGCTGTTTGATTGAACTACTAGTCAGTTGATTGAAAATATAGATAATGATATAGATATAAATCGTTAATCAAATATAAATTCTGTTTATCAGAATACTTCACATCCGTGTTATTTATGTTGATTAACATCTATGGTTGTAGGGAAACAGGTCGGAGGGACCCAACTGGGTTCCTCAACATTTATTTTACTATTTTTGTCATATATTGTGTTATATGATGTGATATGAAATCTGTGTTGATTTTTTATGGTTGAATGATCCCGATCATTGTTATATGGTACGTTAAATACCATAAAGAATACTAGAATGTTAAAAAGGAAATTTTCAATGTTATATTGAAAAAGAAATATTCACAAAATCAAAAGATTTTATAAAAAAAACTATTTATTTAGAAAAGAAATAGATTAAAAAGGAATATTTATTTGTTAATCAAATAGATATGATTGAAGGGAAATATTTGTAAAACATTTACCAATAGAAATTGAAAAGAAATATTTGTAAACTATTTACAAATAGAATTGAAAAGGGATATTTATTTGAAAATAAATAGAATAGAAAGTGGAAATATGTGTAAAACAAATAGAAAGGGAATAATTAGATTATCAAAGGAATTACTTATAAATCAATAGATTTTATAAAAAGAAAATATTTTATAAAATAAATAGAATTATCAAAAAGGGATTTATTTTGTAAATAAATTGATTTTAAAAGGAAATACTTGAAAGGTGACTAGAATTGTATAAAAGGGGAATTTTACATTTGAAAGATTTAAACCCGTTCTTCGCACATGGGTAACCCGTGCTTCGCACACAGGTATAACATGATATGGATTTAAAGTAAAGATTTTAAATAGAATCTATTTTAACAGATAGTTTGAGAAGATAAATTTACAAATAATATTTTATAAATTAAATAAGATGTTTATCATTGTATAAATAGAATATATAAGTTAGGACTTATATAGAGAAGTAAGAATCGATTTCAACATCGACAATTGAAACTGAATAAGGACGTAGAGTTAATTAAAGGAGTTAATCAATTAAAGTTAATCAGTTAGAGTTATTCAGTTAGAGTTAATCAGTTAGGGTTAATTAGATAGAGTTAATCGAGTTAGAATTAATTGAATATTAGTTATTCAATTAGAGTTGATCGAATGTAGTCATTTGAGATAGAGTTAATTAAACATAGTTATTTAGGCTGAGTTGCCATTTCATACGACTGCTAGCATAATTCGCAGGGCTGCAGATAGCCTATGGCGGTCGGATATTTCCTGAGGGAATCAGGCGTAACCATTGTGATCGCTGCGATCTAGAGTCAAGTGAATGGAGTTAAATCGAATATTAGCTATTTGAAATAAAGTTAAAACAGACATGGTTATTCGAATATAAATAAATCGAATATTAGTTATTCGATAGGAGTTAAATGAGTTGAGTTAAATAAGTTGAGTGAATCAAGTAAGTTAGTCAAGTTGAGTTAATCGAGTTGAGTTGGTCGAGATGAGTTAATCAAACCAAGTTAATCCAAATGAAATAATCCAAAGGAGTTATTTGATATAGTTTATTCGAAAGGAGATTAATCGAATGTAAATCATTTGTAGAAAGTTAATCGAATGTAAATAATTCGTAGACGAGTTATCGAATATAGTTATTCGAAGAAAGGGTTATCGAATATAGTTTATTCGAAAAGGAACTTAGAGATTATTCGAAAAAGAGAATTATACACTGACTTCGATTATATCGAATTCGGGAAAGTAATATTTACTTTCTGTTTTAATCAAGATTTTCTTATTTATTTATAGATGAGTGGTTCAGTTATTGAGTTAAACTAAGGATAAAGGTTACATTTTGAAGTTGGATATTCAAGAAGAAAGGAATTATAACGCTATAGTTAAAATCAATGTTTTAAAATAAAGAAGGGGATTCATAAATAGAATCCGAGTTACGTAAGGAAGTTGTAAAGGTTTAAAAGGTGAACTTTGTCTGTTTCGAGGTTAGAAATGTTGTTCAATTAAGGTCTGAGAGGTAATTATACCCCAACTTGATTGACTTCATTTATAACTGAGGGTTGGGTAAGGTTTGATAGTGAAGATTGATTAAGTGAATTTAGTTAATGAGTGTAATGGTTTAAATTGGCTTAGTGATGTTTTACTTAACATCTGTTTTAAATCAAATGAATAAATTTTGGAAACATTTTCCAAATATAATCAAAGACATTTTCTAATCATAGAAAATGAAATGTTGATGAGAAAGAATACTGGAATGACAGTGATACGTGAAACAGAGATGGAAATGTTTCCAACGATTGATGACGTGTATTTCACAAATTTAGAAAATAAGAAATGTTGAGTATATAGAAATGGGAAATGAGTAAATTAATGATAAATTAAATCAAAGGAGATTAATGTTGATTGATGATTGATCGATAGAATTTCCATCTGGAAATAATATCGTTGTTTGCACACCTGTTTTTCTTTGATAGTTTAATCACCGACTATCGAAGTTTTTGACCATTTTCCCGTCGTCAATACGGAGAGGCCAGGATCAGATTCATTATCTGAAAACCACTCTATATAGACGTTAGCGTTGCGATCAAATATGATGGAAATCATTGAAGATGGAGTTATGCAAGGGCTATCCTGTTTATAGAATAGTGCCTTCACTTTGTCCAGTCCCAGGACAAACATGAATGGACGAATGTCTGACAAAGTATATCTAACGGATCGTGCAAGTTGATCTCTTCAAACGTACTTACGTTTGGTGGTGGAGGAATTCGTTTCTCTTAGCTTTATATCCGTGGTATTTTTGAGGAAATCAATCTGTGATTTTGGCGGGTATGATGATGTGGCATTCAAAGTGAATTGTGGTCAGATATTCCAAAAGATACGTTATGACCTCAAGCCTCATCAACCAGGAAATGACAGAAATCTGGCAGGCAGCATGGCTAAGTGGGTCGCTCCCATTAGGGTGTATATCACCTATCTAGAGAAAATCCAATTCATTCTTTTGTCTATTATCGATGCTGTCCCTTTTCGGGAAACGGTAGGGTAGCACCCAACCGTTGGTGATATACATTCGATGCATTCAAGCAAAATGAGTGATCAGTCATGTGTGGGCCAGGTTGCAAGACGTTCCTGTTGAACCCGGTGTATTCGTCTCTAGAGATACACTATCGGCAGGTGGTCCCATACCCTGTCATAGTTGGAAACCAATCTCCAATAAGCGCCCGCGGTTTTGTTTGTACACTATATATGTGGAACGTGAGATGCAAGCGTTCTGCTAGATTGATAATTACTTGAGATTAGACATTATTATAATATCACAGATGTATTGATTTCCAAAACTGTTTTAGGTTATTGTAAGGTAAAAACTGTCCGTGTTTATGTATGGATCGGTCTTACGATTATCTTTTCT
The DNA here is from genome assembly GCA_030737875.1 of Allium sativum. NCBI lineage: Eukaryota > Viridiplantae > Streptophyta > Magnoliopsida > Asparagales > Amaryllidaceae > Allium > Allium sativum. The sequence goes on along the minus strand of CM060920.1, from coordinate 339,412,626 downwards.
TTTGAAAAGGATTTTGAAAAGTTAAACCGAATGATTTGAGTTTACTCACACCAATCCCATGACTGAACCAGAGTTTATTTTGTTTTATTTTTCCCTAAACTCTTGGGTGCCAAATTTGTACGGGCAGTCAAGTAGTTCAGGTCTTTACCGATATATGTGGGGGAGCCTGAAGCAGGAGGCTTCAGGACTATGTAGCTATTGTTATTTCCGTTGTGTGTAAGTGTTGTACTCTGATAATGTTATTGTATACAAATACTGTTTTATTTCAAAGTTATGTTATAATATGTTTTATTTGTTCCGCTGTGAGATTCGTGTTTACTCTGATTGTGTTCTTCTTCTTCTTCTATTCTAATTTTCTATCTTATCTATTCTCACCCTCTAACTTCTTTCTATTAATGATCTGGAATGTTTGATACCTGAATAATTAACATGGGTTTTATGTTGATTATCTGGGTCGAAAATCCCAGTTCGTTACAGTGGTATCAGAGCTGAAGGTTAAGAGATTACCTTGGCTCTGTGGCGTGACTCAGTAGAGATAGGGTTCGCGATACCCTAGATAAAGTTGAGTGTATATATATGAGTGAATGTATTTGTAGATTTTGTAATAAAAAATAGTTTACATCGTGGAGATTTATTGACTGAGTAGTTTGTGAATTCTGGTTGATTAGTTTGATCCACTGTATTGATAGGGGCTTCTAAACACTCAAGTACGATAAACCGACATAGTATGTTTTGAAAAAGGGTAAATGAAATAATTTTACCCAAATCATATTTTGATATAAAAAAAGTATATCTTGGAATTATTATCATATATTGGATGTTTTGGTTGATTATAATTGAAATGGTTATAAAAATAACCAATTTGAGTTTGTATAATACAAAAGCTGATTAATTAAATCAGAATTGGAATTAAAATTCTGAAAACTGGGAAAAGTGTTCATAAATGGATTTGAGTTAAATATTTCAGAAAATTAAGATCCTGGGAGATTTTAATTTTTTTATAAACATTGAGGTGGTTATTTTAAAAAGATTTTAAAATGAAAATGTTTAAATATGGGTTGATAAGTAATATAGTATTGAACTCACTTCAGTATCCGGGAAATAACTCTGATGATGCTGGCCACATCCTCAGTGTTCATTTTCGAGTTCTAAGTGACGGATTACTACCAAAGATTTTGTGTTGAATTGTTTTGAGGAAAACAAGTTGTTTTGAATCCTAAAAAGGAATATTTGATTTTTGAAAAGAGATTAAACTGCTATTTATAAACTCCCAGGAGAGATGGTTAGAATTAAAGCATAAATTGTGAAAGCAAATATGAAGTGAATTGAAGCCAATTAACTGGAAATTTAAATGGAATACAAATATATCAAGTAGAATCAGATTTTGAATGGTGAGATAGGAATGTGAAATAGTATTGAATTGATGAGTTAGGAGTTTGGAATCGGGAATGGAACTCGAGTTGAAATTGGAATTTGGCCTTGGGTAAGCGAATAATTGTATTGAGATTTGATTGGTTGAAATTGACTGGAAATCGATTGGTATAGATGGATATATGATCAGCAGGTATTGAGTAGAAGCAAGCGCAAGGATATAATGATATGCCCGACAAAAAGGTACATGTTTGAATTTCCATATGAGGTTTTATGCGCCGAATCGGCAAGCCGCTTGGCTTTTTGATTTTCTTTTTGAAAGGAAAGGGCCTAGAGAGGCGAGTTGGGGTTTGAACTATTGATCAGTACAAAGGAGGTGTTGGCGAATTTTTTTGAAAAATTTATGGTGTTAGAATATTTTCAGGATTTTAGAAAATTAATGTTGATAAGAATTAATTAATATTTTAATTGAAATTAATTGGTTCAGTTGAAAATAAATAAAAAGGTAAACAAATAATGTTTAACCAGTTAATAGGGTCTGTTTTCTACCTTAGCAATTTCGAGGACGAAATTATTTTAAGAGGGGAAGAATGTAACGAGCCACATTTTTCAGCGATATAATTAACTTATTTAATTATTTAAATAATGGTTTGGTTATTTAAAATGACCAGAATTAAATAGTATTAAATATTTAATTAAAATAAATAATATAATAATATATTTAATTTCTGAAATAGTCAGAAATAGTGGAATTCACAATATGGTGTGAACTGGATCATCTGTGATATTTAATTCAATTTAGAATTGAATTAGAATAACGAATAAATTATTTGAATGACAGTTTGAACGTATAATTATATTATAATTAAAATCGAGCTTGAAATGGCGCGGCAGTTCGTTATTTGGCGATTCGAACTTTAAACGAGTATACAGAAGCCGTTTTAAGTCGGATTTATATGAAACAAGAAACGTTGGGGGCTGGTGAAGTATATTTTTTCTAGTGGAAGAGCAAAATCGAGATTTCGTCGTGTAGATTTTGATTTATGCCCAAATCAAATTTTAGAAAAGTCGCTGTGGAATTCCTTTATAATTTATAACTATTTATTTATATTAAAATTGAATTTTTCAATATAAATCGAATACCGATATAACTGGGAATTTTGAAATATCGAGTTATAAGTCCTAGTGGAGCTGTATGGTATTCCATAGTGAATATATATGATAATATTTATTTTTAAATATTTAATTTAATTGTTTTTAAATATATTTAATATTTAAAAAGGGTTATTTAGATGTTTAAAAATAGCCAGTTTTGCAAATGACCTCAAAATTCGATGAAACTAATTTTGTTGGATCTGCAATGTTAAATTATTGCTAGATTTCAATATTCGTTATTTTTGAAGCCAGTATGTGGTCGTACGGGATTTTAAAGTGAAAAACAGTCAGCATTTTGACCTTTAAAAATACATTGTGTGAGCATACAGAGTCGGAATTTGACGAAACCAGTTTCGTTGGATCCGCAATGTCGAAATGTAGCTGCATGCTTATTTTCATGATTTTTGGGTATTGTATGGGATCGTATATATTTTTAATTGACAAATGAATTAGCGGTTGATTAAAAATGAATATTAAAATATTATATTACTTCTATAAATACCTATACACCCTTACCATAACCCTAAAGTTTTTCTCTTCATAGTCAACGACAGAAATTGCCTCCACCCTCAATACCAACTCACGATCCTTTCAAAAATTAGAACAATTCAAATAAATTCTTAAAAATCACTAAAGTTGTGTATACAGATACCTGCTTGTTTCCTCTCCGACCTGATATCATTTTTCTGTGGTTCAACGTCTTTCTAGATCACCCCAAAATAGACAGTAGGAACTAAGGCTCACGATTTTGGGATGTAGGTACATCGATGTGTGTTTTGGGTATTGGATTTGTGATCGGTGGGGAGAGTAGCAGTGTTTGGCAATTTCTGGGGATGATCGGTCGTGAGGAAGTTCGGTGCTCCTCTGTAGCATTCGCGCGAGACTCGAAATCGCGGCCAAGGGAAGAGGTTCGAGTTGTGTTCTTGTGGTATAGGAATGGAGAGTTTTAGAAGTAGAGTTTTATGTATATTTTTCCATGAATTTAAGAATTGTAATGGGGAAGTTTTGGTTGAAGGAAGCAAACACTGGTAAAAAGGGGGATACGGGTTTCGATCGGGAAGAAGCTTCACTGTTTGAAGCGGGTGTGGGTGCGTGGTCTTGGGCTGATGGGTGAGGAAGTAAGGCCCAATTAGATTATCAATTTAGTTTAATTAGTTTAAATGTATATTAAACTTCTAAATATAATATCTCGATCATACATTATCAGAATCCGACAAAACAGGATCCATTGGGGTCGTATGGATGAGAGGTATGCACTGGAACTGACTGGGAGTGGATTCTAGCTCGTTACAATTTATGGAGAAATAAATTGTCTGATCAGAATCAACTAACGCAAATCGTTATTTAACGGTTAACACAAAAAGTGAGTAATCTCACTAACTCTACTCATTTTATATATTTATAAAATATTTTTAGAATTTATAAATAATTGTTGTTTGCTGTGTGTTGGCTGTTTGATTGAACTACTAGTCAGTTGATTGAAAATATAGATATAAATCGTTAATCGAATATAAATTATGTTTATCAGAATATTTCACATCCGTGTTATTAATGTTGATTAACATTTGTGGTTGTAGGGAAACAGGTCGGAGGGACCCAACTGGGTTCCTCAACATTTATTTTACTGTTTTTGTCATATATTGTGTTATATGATGTGATATGAAATCTGTGTTGGTTTTGTATGGTTGAATGATCCCGATCATTGTTATATGGTACGTTAAATACCATAAAGAATACTGGAATGTTAAAATGGAAATTTTAAATGTTATATTGAAAAAGAAATATTCACAAAATCAAAAGATTTTATAAAAAGAAAACTATTTATTTAGAAAAAAAATAGATTAAAAAGGAATATTTATCTGTTAATCAAATAGACATGATTGAAGGAAAATATTTGTAAAATATTTACCAATAGAAATTGAAAAGAAATATTTGTAAACTATTTACAAACAGAATTGAAAAGGGATATTTATTTGAAAATAAATAGAATAGAAAGTGGAAATATGTGTAAAACAAATAGAAAGGGAATAGTTAGATTATCAAACGAATTACTTATAAAATCAATAGATTTTATAAAAAGAAAATATTTTATAAAATAAATAGAATTATCAAAAAGGGATTTATTTTGTAAATAAATTGATTTTAAAAGGAAATACTTGAAAGGTGACTAGAATTGGATAAAAGGGGAATTTTACATTTGAAAGATTTAAACCCGTTCTTCACACACGGGTATAACATGATATGGATTTAAAGTAAAGATTTTAAATAGAATCTATTTTAACAGATAGATTGAGAAGATAAATTTACAAATAATATTTTATAAATTAAATAAGATATTTATCATTATATAAATAGAATATATAAGTCAGGACTTATATAAAGAAGTAAGAATCGATTTCAACATCGACAATTGAAACTGAATAAGGACGTAGAGTCAATTAAAGGAGTTAATCAATTAAAGTTAATCAGTTAGAGTTAATCAGTTAGGGTTAATTAGATAGAGTTAATCGAATTAGAATTAATTGAATATTATTTATTCAATTAGAGTTGATCGAATGTAGTCAATTGAGATAGAGTTAGTCAAACATAGTTATTTAGGATGAGTTGCCATTTCGTACGACTGCTAGCGTAATTCGCAGGGCTGCAGATAGCCTATGGCGGTCGGATGTTTCCTGAGGGAATCAGGCTAACCATTGTGATCGCTGCGATCTAGAGTCGAGTGAATGGAGTTAAATCGAATATTAACTATTTGAAATAAAGTTAAAACAGACATAGTTATTCGAATATAAATAAATCGAATATTAGTTATGTAATGACCCGAAAATCCGGTCCAATTTGAGCTGACCAAAAACACAAGTCCAACCCCAAATTAAACTGAAAATACCGGTCATTAATGAAAGAAAGCAGAGGGTGAGGAAATATAAGATAGAAACTTAGAATAGAAGAAGAAGAAGAACACAATATCAGAGTAACACGAATCTCATAGCGGGACAAATAAATATATTTCATAACATAACTTTGAAATACAAATCTGTACTTGAATATACATATCATTATCAAAGTACAGCACTTACAACACAGCGGAAATAACTATAACTGTATGATCCTGAAGCCCCCTACTCCAAGCTCTTCCAGTATATTTGTAAATCCCGACTATTTGACTGCCCGTACAAATTTAGGCACCCAAGAGTTTAGGGAAAACAAACAAAATAAACTCCGGGTCAGTCATGGGACTGGTGTGAGTAAAATAATTTAAAACAGTTCAAGCATGTAATCGATATCTCATAAGACCACGCCGTATAATGGAACGGGTTTTTCCCTTATGAGAATCCAAATATCTTTATATCAAAAACCTTTTGATATTATAATAATGTCTATCAACACAATATAATAATCATCTAGCAGAAACGCTTTCATCTCACGTTCTACATATATAGTATACAATCAAAACCGCAAGCACGTATTGGGTAATGGATTTCCAACTATGACAAGGTATGGAACCACCTTTCGCTAGTGTACCTCTAGAAAGGAATACATTGGATTCAACAAGAATATCTTGCAACCCGGCCACACATGACCAACCACTCATTTCACTTGAGTGTATCGAATGTATATCACCAACAGTTGTGATCAACAACCGTTTCCCGAATAGGACATTGTCGACAATAGATTTTTTGAAGTAAATGAAACTCTAGATCAGGTGATTATACACCCTACTTCGAAGCGACCGACTTAGCCATGCTGCCTGCCCGATTTCTGTCATTTACCAGATGTGAGGCTAGAAGCTACGCTTTATCATCACACCAGATTCACTTTGAATGCCACATCGTCAAATCCATCAAATCATCGATTGACGTCCTCAACCATACATTATGTGTTAGCTAAAAGAAGTTTCCTTCTCCGCTTCCACTCTTGGTATGGTTGGAGAATTCAATATACGTGATCGTCTGGAAATACTCTGTCAGACATCCGTCCTTACAAGTCATCCAGGAACAGGATGGACCAAAGGCACTATTCAATACATCCGTCTTAGACACTGTTATCTAAGACTTATACAGCAGACCTTGCACTTTACTCCGTCTTCAATTATCTTTGGCATATATGATTTGCAACGCTTATGCCAATACAGAGTGGTTCCTTGGATAATAATCCAACCGGTCTCTCCATATTAACAACGTTAAAATGGTCAAAACTTCGATAGTCTGTGATTTAACTATCGACGAAAAACAAGTGTGCAAACAACGATATTATTTCCAGATGGAAATTATATCGAACAAAACATCATTTAACATTAATCTCTTTAGTTAATTTTACATCTCATGTTTCCCTATATCCAACATTTGCTATTTTCTATATTTAGAAAATAAAATTTATTAACACTGGAAAACATTTCCATTCCTTGTTTTCCGTATTAGAAAACATTTCTGATTCTTATTTGGAAAACATTTCCAAAACTCCTTCATTGGACTTAGACAGATGTTTAAACAAACCATCGCGATGCCAACTCAAACCATTTCCTTTAATTACTAAATTCACTTAACCATCCTTTACTGCCGAACCTTAACCATTTCTTAGTTAAATACGAAGCCAATCAAGTTGGGGGTAGAACTACCTCTCAGACCTACCTCTCAGACCTTAACTGAACAACATTTCTAACTTTGAAATAGGCAAAGTTCACTTTATATTTCGTTAACTAACTTCCTTATTTAACCTTTCTTTCGAGTAACTATATTCGATTAAGTCTTATTCAATTAATTCTATTCGATTAACTCCTTTGGATTAACTCTATTCACTTAACTCCTGTCGAATAAACTATATTCGATAACTCCTCCAACTCTATTCGAATAAACTATATTCGATTAACTCATCTAATTCCATTCGAATAAACTATATTCGATTTATTCCTTTAACCCCATTCGAATAAACTATATTCGATTAACTCCTTTAAACTTACACCTTTCGATTAACTAATTCAATAACTCTTATGTGTTTAACTCTATTCGAATAACTAATTCGAATAACCCTTATTTATTTAATTCTATTCGAATAACTAAGATTCGATTAACTCTATTCAACTAAATCGACTAACCCTTTCGAATAACATATTCGATTTACAAACTTTCGAATACCATATTCGATTAACTCCCTTCGAATAAACTATTCATTTATAAAGATTTACTTTTAGTAACGGTTCTTCACTTTACAAATGATTTCCTTTTTAGTAACGTTTTCCTTTTTATAACGGTTTCCTTTTTATAACATCCTATTCAGTTATAAATAAATTTCCTTTTTATAACTCTATTTATTTTCTAAATATTTCCTATCAATTCTATTTGTAAATGATCTACAAATCTTTCCTTTTCTATTATTCTATTTGCAAATGGTTTGCAAATATTTCCCTATCAAATCTATTCTTTGATTTTATAATTTCCCTTTTCAAAATATCTCCTATTTATAAATATTCCAATTTATAAATATTCCTTATTTATAAATATTCCATTTATAAATATTTTTATTTTCAAATATCACTTTGAAACTATTCCCTTATCAACATTTCGGTATGTTATGATATTCAACATATCAAATCACGATGATCAGTATCGTCCAAACACATATAATCGACAACAGATTATATATCACATCATATATCACAATATATGAAAAACAGTAAAATAAATGTTGAGGAATCAAGTCGGATTCCTCCAACCTGTTTCCCTGCATCACAGATGTTAAACAATATAGATAACATCACTTTCAGTTCCATATAATATAATCTGTTAAACAGAATCAATATAGAAATTCAACTAATTGACTGGCAGTTCAATCGAACAGTCAACACACAGTCAATCAACCAATATTTAACAGTTCTAAAAATACAACATGAAATTATAAACTGTTCAGAGTTAGTGAGATTTACTCGCATTTGCGCATTAGCCATTAAATAACGGTTTGCGTTATTTGATTTAGTCAGACAATTTATTTCGCCATAAATTCAAACGAGCCCCTATCCACTCCCAGTCAACTCCACTGTGTAGCCGCTGTCTATACGATCCTGTCGGATCTTGTTTCGCTAAGTTTCGATAACGTATGAAAGAGTTACGGTATTTACAAGTTTAAACTATTAAGAAAAATAAAACAAAGGTTTGATTTCCTTTTAAATAGTAATTGGGTTTTAACCTTTTTCCCTGGCCCAATACCCTTCAGCACCGACCCAAACAAAATGCTTCCTGACCCAAATCGAAATCATCTTCTCCTCGAACAGAACTCCTACACCAAAATCCCATTACCGTGATTTCATCCACCACTTTCTCCAACGTTTCATCTTTTGTTTCAAAACCAAAACCTCCAATCAACTCCTCTCTTCAATTACGCATCTCCCCCTCATACTTTCAACTAGTTCGTACCTCAAACCCATTGCGTCGAATAGAGAATACCCACGGACTACCATATAAGTATCGAAACTTTCTGAACCCAAAATCCCCCAAACTATCATAGCTACTACTGCTCTCCACCACAAATACAAATACGTACTCATATTTTCGAATCAATGAATAAAATCACCATAAATTACAGCCCTAGAATTCGGCTAACACGAACCAGCGAACTCGAAGGCCCTGAAACCATACGAAAATTACACTGGAATGGAGAGCAACACTCAGTGAATCCACTCATACATATTTGGAGATTTTACTTTGAATTGATATTGATTTATGAAGACTCACGAAAATGTTTTTGAGGAGTAAACTGTCGGCGGCGCATTATTTACCAGAGAAGTGAATTTAGGTTAGAAAGGAGGGTAGTGGTATTTATAGGAGATATAAATATCTAGATATTTTGGTAGATATTTTCTATTATAATATTCGTTTTGCCTTCTAAAAATCCGTGTGATCACACATGATATCTAAAAATCATGAAACTGGATATGCAGCTAGAGTTTGACATTACGGTCCCAACAAAATTGGTTTCGTTGAATTCCGACTCTGTTTGCTCACACAGCGTATTTTTAACTGTCGAAATACTGACTGTTTCTCACTCTAAAAATCCGTACGACCACACAGTGACTCTAAAAATTACGAAACTGGAAATCTAACAACTATTATACATTGCGGATCCAACAAAATTAGTTTCGTCGAATTCTGAGGTCGTTTGCAAAACTGGTTATTTTTAAAGCTCTGGTGACCCATTTAAATATATAAATATAATTAAATTAAATATAAATAAATTTATATTATCGTATATATTCACAGTGGAATACCATACAGCTCTATAATATTCCTATATGAATTTCTAACTCGATATTCACTTCTGGGTCAACCGGATATTCGATTTATATTGAAATTCCTTTTTAAAATATAAATAATTCCTTTATAAATTATAAAGGAATTCCACAGCGACTTATCTGAAATTTGATTTGGACGTAAATCAAAATCTACACGATGAAATCTCGATTTTTCTCTTCCACTAGAAAGACATACTCCACCAGCTCCACACGTTCCTTGTTTCACAGAAATCCGGCTTAAAACGAATCCTGTACATTCAGTTGAAGTTCGAATCGCCAATTTACGAACGGCAGCGCCATTTCGAGCTCGATTTTAATTATATTATAATTCTACGTTCAAACTGTCGTTATTTAAATATATTCGTTATTGAAATTCAATTCTAAACTGAATTATATATTTTGAATTTCCTAATTCACCTCATATCGCCATTTCGGCCAATTCTGATTATTTCAGAATTAAATATATTATTTACTTTATTATTTTAAATTAAATATTCTCCATTATTTAATTCCACGACCATTTAGTTCACTATATCACTATTTATATAATTAAATAAATTAATTATAATACCTCTGCCAATGCGGGTCATTACAATCTTCCCCACTTAAAATAATTTCGTCCTCGAAATTGCTAAAAGGTAGAGGACGACCCTATCGACTGGTTAGAACATATTTGTTCACTTCTTAACTTCAGTTTCAACCGAACCAATTTAATTTCAATTAAATATTAATTAATTCTTATCAACGAAAATGTCCAAAAATTCTGAAAATTTTCTAACACCTTAACTTTTCGAAAAATTTCACCAGCACGTCCTTTGTACTGATCAATCGGTCAAACTCCAACTCGCCTCTCAGGGCCATCTCCAGCCCAAAAGAAAATCAAACATCCAAGCGGCTTGCCAATTCGGCTCATAAATTGTAACGACCCAGCGGTTTTCGGCCTCGAAAATCGATATAAATACCTTTTACTGTACTCATGCCGATCCTCCAAGCACCGAAACACTGGAACGTTTAGAAAGAAATTAGAGGATGAGATAAGAAAGAAAGAAATATTAGAATAGAAGAAGAAGAAGAACCAACACAGAGTCTCACATCGCAGCGGAACAAAATATAATACAGAAATAATGCTTTACTGAAAATTTCAAAATACTTACAATATCAGAGTACATCAACATCTCTGGACAGTTATAATAATCTGTCCTCATATATATAATCACACAGCGGAATATTTTTCGTCTGAACATCTTCAGCTCGTCTCTGGACCCTGCAGTACCTGATAACCTGAACCTGTACACTCCGGGCTAACCCGAGCATTTACAAAACACCGGGTCAGTCTGGTGAACCAGAGTGAGAAAAACTCGCACAACAATTAAGTATCACACAACTTGATTTTAAAGTTAAAATCCTTTCGAAAGAAAAGATAATCGTAAGACCGATCCACACATAAACACGGACGGTTTTTACCTTACGATAACCCAAACATTTTTGAAACCAATATCTTGTCTGATATTATGATAATGTCTAAGTACAAGTACATATCAATCTAGTAGAACGCTTGCATCTCACGCTCTACATATATAGTATACAATCAAAAACCGCAGGCACTTATTGGAGATTGGATTCCAACTTGACAAGGTATGGGACCACCTTCCGCACGTGTATCTCTAGAGGCGAATACACAGGGTTCAACAAGAACGTCTTGCAACCCGGTCCTCACATGACCGACCACTCATTTCGCTTGAGTGTATCGAATGTATATCACCGACGGTTGGACTCAAACCACCGTCTCCCGAATGGGCAGAATCGATAGATTTAGAAACAAAAGGAATTTCTCTAGATAGGTGATTATACACCCTAATGGGAGCGACCCACATAGCCATGCTGCCTGCCCGATTTTTGTCATTTCCCGGTTGATGAGGCCTGAAGTCATAGCACATCTGATCATCATACACTTTGAATGCCACATCGTCAGATCCGCCAGATCACACTGATCGACGTCCACAAACATACTCTAGCTATCTGGCTAGAGAATAACCATTTCTCCGCCATCAACTATGGTACATTTGGAGAAATCAACGCATGTAAATCCTTTTGGAAATACTCTGTCAGACATCCGTCCATACAAGTCATCCAGGAACAGGATGAACCGAAGGTACTCTCCTACTGCATCTCATATAGGAATCACCCTATGGATCAGTAGCGATCGTCCTTGCAATCCATAGATTTCAACCACGACAGAACCCCAGAATATCTCCGGCGCGAATCAGAGATTGTAAGTGGTTCTTCCGCTTCATGAAGATCTATGGTCTTCACATGCTCCATCTCGATCATCGCTTTATCTTCTTATACTTTCGTATTTGTTGGTTGGAATGGTTTTCGAATATACATTCGATCCCGGACTTTCCATACCAACAATCGTAAAGGTCAGACTTGATAGTCGGTTATTTAACTATCAAGTAAACATCCATGAAAACAAAAGAAATACATTCACTGATCTAGTACTCAGCATCACTTGGCCTTTAAAGTCATCGCCCAATTTCCTTTTAATTCCGTTACTAGGGAAATCTCATTTCCGTTACCTTGGAAATCTTATCGCACACTCTCGTCACTACCAACTAGTATTATCTGTGGGTCGTCCCGAAGTCGTTCAAGTTGGGGTATTTTAATTACCTCTCAGACCTTGACCAACCACGTTCTTACGTTCAGGTAAATACGAGTCATAATTTAAAAACCGATATTAATATCTCAATTTCCATTTCCAATCTCGTTTACCAAGCTCACTTTTAAATCTTCTTTTTGGAAATTCTCTTTCCAAATTCATTTGGTTTATCTTAATTTCCTTCTTAAGTATTTGAATTCAAAAACGACACTTAAACTCATATTCCATTTATAAATTCTTATAAATTCCAGGTTTAACATAAACCATTTTCATCTTCGCCTCCCTTTACTTAATTTAACGTTTAAATAAACTCTTCATTTAACTAGGTATTCGCTTAGACCCCATATTCCTTTATTTTAAAACTCAATCTCAAATATGGAAACTCATCACTTAACATTTTTCCAATATTCGACCATATTTCACCCCAAACTCAGTTTCTTAAATGTATTACATTTAAGAATCACTTATCTCATCATTAATCATCCAAATTGATTAACTCCTTTAAATAATAAATTCCCTTTTTCAAACCCTTACTAAGATTAACCAATCATTAAATCATTTTACTAATTTAAGGTCTAATCAAATTTAAATGGTCGACACCAAACAGAGTTATTCTTTTGACCAACTCTACTAAATCCCTTTCTTTCGGGAAACCCCTTTTTTTTTTAATCCATTGATTCCACTTAATACTACGATTGAGTATTTTAAATTTAAAACGTCGTTTTAAATTCATATTCATTTATAAACTTCGTTTATAAATGCCAGGGTCTTATCTATAACCCCTTTTACCTCCCTTCAACCTATTGTATTTGGTTTGAACCCTTTTTATTTCTTTATATAAAAACCCGAGTTCAAATATATACATGTTCATCACTTCTTTTAAACTCACTTGGTTAATTCAACCCATAACCATTTCTTTAAACCCTTTTGGTTTAATTCCTCTTTTTAAATTAATAAAATTAATTTAAATAACTCTTTTTAATCATTTACAATTAACCAAATATCTATTCACCAGATAATTCCCTGTCCTTTATTTAAAGTCCATATCGATTTAAGAATTTCATCTTATAAAACAAGTTTCCCATAAACTTTAAATAAATAATAATTTAATATTTTATTTCCTTTTGAATAACTTCCAATGTAAAAATCTTTCAAATCCAATTCCCGTTATAAAATATATTTATAACTTCAATTCTTATCGATTCACTGCTTATAAAAATCCATATGTTATAACTGTTTGACTTTTGGGTCCAGTGATGCTAATTACCCAACCAATTCTAGACATTGGTGAATATTAGAACAGATATGGAAATATGGTTTGACGACCATCAAAATCAATCATTCGTCATTCTTATAAAGACCATCAATTCAAACAACAATCCATTCAACCAATTCAAACAAATTCAAACACGTTTTATAAACGTGATCAACCCAAGGAGTTACTTTGTCATGGGTCATCCCCAACAGTGGGTAATTCTAAATTCAAACAATCGATGAACCAACCATATATATCCTAACAGTCATCTTCTAACAATCAGAACTTGCAGAAATAAAATACCCAGTTTATAAAAAATATAAACGAGGAGGCTGAGTGAGTTTAACTCACCTCGGTTGGAATCTGTCGGCGAACCGTTTGTTTTGATCAGATTAACTGACGTTTTAATTCGCATAAAATTCTGGTCACTTCAGATCCGGACTGTGCCTGCTCCATCTCGACGTACTCGTCTCCACGGTCCCAACGCAACTGACCGTGCGGGAATCTGATATCGTATGAGTGAGAAATTGTTTAAACAAGCTTATAAACTAATTGAATTATTTAAACTTAATAATTAAAGAAAAAAAAATCTTGGCCTTTACCTTCAACAACCGGTCAACCCAACCCGCTATCTCCCTTTAAACCCTATATCCGTAACCCTCCCCTCATAACTAGCCGCCTCCATCATTTTCCCCCAAATCAAACCCTAAACCGAAAAAATCAAACCCTAATCCCCCTTCTTAATTCAAAAATCGGAGATAACTGGCGTCGCAACCACCAATACATCACCACGCTCCGATCTTCCTTCTCCCTCTTCACTCGCTCGGCCTAAACCCCCAACACCCAAATCCATTTCGGGTTCAAGACGAGGCTTCCATCGCGAACGATTTCAACAGAAATCAGTCACACACCGAAAGCTAAGTCTCCTTTTTACTCCATCTTCTTTTTATTGATGAATTATTTTTAAATGGCTTTTTCTTCTTTCTTCTGATTTACTTCATTCGAATGGGTTGTTGAACACTTGTGTCTGAATACATATTTATAGTTGCGGTTGGTCATGCTAGGATCAATGTCACAATTGAATGGTAAAATCATAGGATTAGATTTTTATCTGCACCTAGTTCTTAGGTGATATTTTCCCTTTCTTACTTCAACGATGTGATTTGATCGAACATGATGATTCGAACTTGGTACCTGCGTTGCCCAGCAGTAACGATTTAGATTTTGTTTTCATTTGCTGGTCTGCTATAATAGGAACATGGGTTGATCTTAGACGTATAGGTTAGGCAAACCGTGATGTGGTTGTTCAATTCAAAATCCTTGGGAATAGTATTCTAGCTGTAAGCTATTTGAATTGTTATTTCAACTACAGACATTAGAGTCGGCCTTAGCTCTGATGTGCTTTTGTTCATGAGCTCGATTTTGAGAAAAATGAATAAATATATATGTTTGCAGTGTAAATATGGATATTGATTTGGCTATATAGATATGAATACATAGGCTGATTTGGTTGTACAGATCCTATAAATACATGTCGATATAGGTTAGATACAGTGTATTCACATGCTTAGCTTGTCCTTGATCATTTTCTGTGTTGTCTATTGTATTGTTAAATCAGCCGTATATATATCCGAAGACATACATTGATTT